>OX421497.1:10449631-10902131 GCA_949126835.1 Anisus vortex
TCAATGAAAACATTGACGCAGTCTATTATTCTATCTTCAGAAAGAAGAAGAACCAACAAATGGATACTTTATCAAGTGATGAGGAAGACAATGTCAAATCATCGTAAATTTTTTTATATTTCGACTTTATTTTTTTTATTTTTTAGTCGTACAATGGAATAAAAAAAAGTTTAAGTAAGAAAATAGAGATGGTTAAATCGAAGTAATCAATAGTTAATATATATGCAAGAACAACATATTTATTCTGAAAAGAATGCTTTTTTTTTTACTGTTGCTCTTGAGCTTATAGGTTTATAACTACTATCTTTTAGCTTGCAGATACTCTGTATATCGAAAAGTATCGCCCACGACACTTATCTGTGGTTTAAATATGTTTTGCATTTTCATAACAGAATGTTAAGACTTTTCTTTGCCTAGCTTCAGTTCAGGCAAAACATCTTTACCACTAAAATACCTATAATTAAATTTACATAAAGTAATTATTTAAAAATGTGTCTGCTCACAGAAAGACCGACAAACCAAAAACTGATGAAGAGAACAAAAAAGACAAAGAAAAGTTAGTATTACAAACAATTCTACTAGGTGTTTCAATAATTTTATTCAATATACATTTCACGTTTTGAAACGATAACTTATCTCCTTTTTTTAATTTCTACTACGGAAAACAGTGAATATGACGTAACTAACCTGTTATGTATAAGTATTATAAGTTATATTTTTCCCACTGTGGGGAGGGTAGGGCGTGATAACGTTGTCACACCATGCTTGGAGATTCGCGGTTTCTCGAATATAACAAGTAATCACAGGTCTCCTCCCCCCACCCAATATCCCCGTGAAGCTGTTTTACGTAGGGTCGTAAGAACCAATACAAACCAACCTTTAAAGACCCCAAGGTTTCGAGACCATGCTTGGACAGTGCCATCATAAGAGTCTTCCAGTTCGGTCTCATTTTTAACTGTCGTGGATTTTGCTTGTATATATTGTATGAAGTCTATTCTATGTGGATTGTTGTGTATTAAACTTACTTATGTTTAGTGTTCTAAACTAGTGTTCTAGTGTTTAGTTTCTTAATTTAACTGGTTGCAAGTGGGACTAGTTCTCATTTAGTATACAGCAGTACTCAAACATTGAACTGGTTGCAAGTGGAGTAGTTCTCATTTAGTATACAGCAGTACTCAAACATTGAACTGGTTGCAAGTGGGGTAGTTCTCATTTAGAATACAGCAGTACTCAAACATTGAACTGGTTGCAAGTGGAGTGGTTCTCATTTAGAATACAGCAGTACTCAAACATACAAGTGGATATACCCCCCCCCCTCCCCAAGATCATAACGAACCATTATGACTCCGGTCATAACAAAAAACTTTTTAACACTTTACCTATAATTAAATTTACATAAAGTAATTATTTTCAAATGCTTACAGAAAGACCGACAAACCAAAAGCTGATGAAGAGAAGAAAAAAGATAAAGAAAAGTTAGTATTACAAACAATTCTACTCGTCTAGGTATTTCAATAATTTTATTCAATATACATTTTATATTTTTAAACGTTTACTAGATATGCTGAACTTATCTCCCTTTTTAATTCCTAGAACGGAAGACAATGAAAATGATGTAACTAACCAGTTCTCTAACACGGAAATAGGAAAGAAGAATGCGTGAGTATATGAAATGTAAACATACTAGCATATTATGTGTGCCCGGTTCTCGGAACCGGCTAAAATTAATTTTCCAATACAATGTAACTAACCATGCATTAATATCTTATCTGATATGTTACAGACGCTCCTTCTATAGAGAAGATTATTGCGTCCTACGCTCATCTGTGGTCCGAGTCTAGTCTTGCATCTTTATGAATGTTTAATGATGTTAAGTTACTGGTTTTCCTGGTATGTTCAGGCAATACATTCCATGCCCAAATGTTGATCCCTGCAAGAAATAATTTAAACATTGCCCGCTACAAAGTTAATTTAAGTCGTTTACTACACGTAGTAAATTTAAACACAAATAAAAAATGTTCCCAATCACAAATGTTGACGACGTCATAAAAATAATCTCGCCGCATCCTTTTTTTCTAATTTATTTTTAGCGCGATCGATCGAATAATGATAAAAACCTCGACCGGCAATTTCAACGTGAAACAAAAGTTTTTCGCCGAACCGGCTAAAAGTAATGTTTAAATTAGGGATGTTAAGACCGTTTTTTTTTTCAAAACCGGATTTCGGTTCTATAAATCCGGTTATAAACCGGATTTCGGTTATCCCCCCCTTTTCTTCCCCCGCCATGTCAAAGGCCAGAAAAAGCCAAATGTGCGTAGTTTTGTAGGTATATTTGAAAAATTGTTAGAACTTAATTAATGCAGGGTATTCAAGGGGTTATTTTTTGGGAATAAAATATGACTTTTTATACATTTACCATAAAATTCTTTAGAACTAAAAAATTGTGGGCTATAATTTATTAAAGCCGAAAATAGCTTTCAATAGTGATAATCAAATTTCCGATTATCATTGACCATAATATAAAGAATAACTAGCGTGCCAATTTTACATTTTTTATATTCTACTAAAATATTTGAATAAAATACAGTCTAATATGAATGACATATTGTATTAAATAAAACAATACACAGCGGACATAGACTGTCCAGTATTAAAACAAACAGCATGCGGTATGTAGGCTACATACATACATACATACATACACCTTTTGAGATTTATATACGGTATATTTATGATTACGATATATTTATGATTTATGATATGACAAGATGTAAAGTTAAGTAACCCTTTCAGACCAAATTATTGATTTGTAAGGCTAGTGAATATTTTTCTCAGTAGGAAAGATTTTCTGGAATGCCATTCCAAATCTTAAATTGTTTCTTTTCTGTACTTACTTCTCTCGGGTAATCTATCGGCTTAAAAAATGTTTTTCATGTCACTAAAGTCAATGATTTAAGTTTGAAATTGGAATACTTTGTAATTTCAAAGAGATGCAGTTCAAAAGTCTCAACTTTGACGTTCCATGAGAACAAATGTCTGGAAATCTTATGAAATTGTCTGTTTTTCCAGTTCTGTGAATTGTATAAATTCTGTAGTAGTAGTAGTAGTAGTATTCGTCCGTCGTGATCGACGATGACCATTTTTGTCATACTAGGATGTTTGGGGAGTGGCTGTTCGATGGGTTCACATGTGGCCAATGAGGCATATCTTTGCCAGGAAGGTACGTTGGAAAACCGTCCAGGGGGAAGGTCGGAGCGTCAACAGCGAGGTCTAGGGCACATTCTTTCCTGGCTTGCCTCCTGGACTCTCTGTTTGTTCTCTTTGCATAGTGCTGCTCCGTTATGGACTGCTGATCGCCAGGAGGCGCGGTCTTTGGTCGCCAACTCCCAGGAGTCGTCTTTAATACAAAACACTTTAAGTGTTGCCTTGAGTGTGTCTTTGTAGCACTTTTTTGGACCTCCGCGAGCTCGCTGACCGTTTTTTTGCTTGCCATAGAAGAGCCTATTTGGGAGACGACAGTCTGGCATGCGTACAACGAAGTTAAGATTGCATCAGACTTGTGTCTATCGATTCTGTAGAGAATTGCTCAACAGTTGACTCAATGATTCCACTTCCTCTTATCTTTTGAGAGTCATTGGTTGATTTTTAGGTTTGGGTATTCCGAATTGAAAGCCACGAACAATTGCAGGAGATGCTCTGCATTCAGCCACAATAAAAAAAAAATTGTTGCGTACCAAATCTGGCAAGGGTGTCAGGATTTGCCCATTGCTATTATAAGCTAAGGTGGACATATACCAATAAATACTAATATAACTGATAGCAGTACCACACAGTTTGTGTTGTGTTGAATACAAGTAAAACCTCCTTTTCTTCTAGTGTATGGATAGTTCTCTTGGTCTACCCAAAATCGAAGGGTAGACCTAGATGTAGCCTAACTAACAAAAGCTTTCGGACATTGTGCTGTCCTTGTATTCTGTGATAGGCCTATAGGTAGAGCAAAATGTTGAATATTGCTTCACTAGCCTTTGGAACCAGTATGTTATGCAAAAAAATTATTTTATTATTATAGTAATTTTCTTTGTCCATGCGTTTTATATTTAGTTTTAGTAATTACATTTCTTTTTCATTAGAAAAGTGCAAACTACAAGGATATCTTCAAAACAATTCTTTACAATTTGTTGCGTTAAAAAAGAAAACTCAAACGTTCCATTGACTTAATTTTGGCTGTATTATTCTTTTTTTTTTCAGTTTAAAGTATGATATAAAGGCCTTCTTCAAGACCAAGAAAAATAAAAAATATTTAAAAACGCTAGGCATTTTAGATGTTACAAAAGATGTCAAAGACGATCAGGTGTCAAGAGCCATTTTGTCAGCAATATTTTGTAAGTTTTGCTTTGATATTTGACCTTTTAAACAGTATTAATTAAAACTATTAATGAAAACAGATTATTGTAATGTACATTATTAGGTTTATTCCTATAAAAAAACACTCGCTCAATGGTCTGACTAAAAAGCAACAACATTTCAACGTTTAAGCAGAATTGTACTTTTCAATACAAATATTAATCCGTCATAAAATTGTCTTTATTTATACTATTTGCAGATTCTAGAAATGAAAATCACAAGTTAAACACGAAAGGTATTTGATATTTAATATGTAGGCCTATCAAAATAACAAAATATACATAAATATATATTTTGTTACATTATATTATTATTATATTACTATAGCAGCGCTGGATATAAGACTACTTAGGGAGTATTTACTGCAACATTACTAATTGATTATGTTCAGAGTATTATTACATTAATAGATTCATTATTTACAAATCTTAGATCGAGATGACCTCAACACTGATTTTCTGTTTCTATGTATTCGGCTGAATGAGCTGGAAATTGCTGCAGAAATGGGATATCTTGGGAAAATTGTGGACGATTATGTAAAGAGATGAGCATAGCAAATTATACCTCCTTATAAGTCTACCTGTATTTCTGTCTATCGATCTCTCTCTCTCTCTCTCTCTCTCTCTCTCTCTCTCTCTCTCTCCATATATATATATATATATATATATATTATATATATATATATATGTATATATATATATATATATATATATATATATATATATATATATATATATATATCAATGTATTCTATATTGTGACAACGAGGTTGATTGAATAGTATATAATTATCATAAGGTATGACTTGTGGCCAATATACTATTTTTACTGTAACTGTTGGATGTTTTTACTGTAACTGTTGGATGTTAACAAAGACTGAGATACAGTTGTCAACAAAAACTGACAATGATAGTCACAACATAGCTATACAAACTTGATCAAGAACATTTAAAACAGATGGATATACATACTGTAGATAGCAGCATACATTGTTTTAGGGCCTGACAGTCAAACAGAAGAAAAGAGCTTTAACTCTATATTAAGCAACTACGGTAAACTTCAAAATATTCTTAAGACTTTACGAAGCTGAAAATTCTCTCTTGTACATAAATTGATGCAATATGATTATTACTGTAGTTGTTGATAACTAGATATTGTTTTAAAAAATGTAACTTAGTACCTTTTGCAAGAGTACCCAGTAGTTAAAATGGGGGGGGGGGGGGAGGGGGGACTTAACTCCCTCAGTAATATATCCATTCTGTAAAACTAAAAATCCTAGTTAGTTAACAGTTTTTACCTAATTTCTCAATTGTAGCTTTATTTTTATTATATATAAATTGTAAAGGAGACGGAAAAGTGTATTAACCAAACCTTTTTTTAATTGGTATTTTATAAAGTAAAAAAAAAGAATATTGATGTCAGCGAATGTTTACAGCAACAGATAGTGACTTATTTACAATGGCATAAAAGGATACAATAAAAACCAATTGTTTACGGAAATGACTGCTTTGTAAACTGAAAAAAAAAATTCCATGTTTAAATATGTATTATATGTTAAAAGGAAAAAACTCAAGCAATTGTAAAGTATGCACTGTACCTGAAACGTGAAAAGTTTATTCGCTACCTGACAGAACAAGGAATGAAACTTGAAGTCTGCCTCAAAACTGGAGACATTAAAATAATTAAGGTTGGTTCAACGCCTTGTAATATTATATAATTTTATAATAAAAAATGTACACTAAGGAAAACTATTCATTTATCTTATCAAGCTCTTTGTTGTATTTTGTCAGAGACGTTCAAATAATTCATTAAGACATTTTGTATAATATATGAGGCAAGTTTTTGCGACATACAATTAAATTGACTGTGTAGGCAACACAAAACACAGTCGCTTTTACTTATTCCCAACTACTGTCAGGTACACATCAGAGCATATCCAACAACCAATCCTAGCCTTCATAAGGATTCGAACCTGGGCTCTTCAGCATGCCAACTGAACGCTCTGCCACCAGGCAACCGTGACCCAAATGTTACAAATAGACTATGAAATAATATCCAATTTATATCAATATAATCAAAAGAGACAAGAAGATATCAAAATGGAATTTCATTAAACGTTGTAATTAATCATTACTTTTTCCATTGTTGATAAAAAAAATGGTATTTTTAAAAGTGGCCCATTATTTATAATTTGACAAAGTTCTCAAGCCTTTAATTTCAATTATTCTAGCTTTATTATTTGAAAATAAAATCATTTTTTTATGTTTATAAAATGAAAAAACTCTTTAAAAATTATGATTATATATTAATTCACATTTAAATTATGTAAAGTCCATAAACTTATGTTATAATTAGGATTTGAGTACGAACGTTACAGTGAAGATAAGAGAAGCTTGTGAAAAGAAATGCAAAATAGAAGACAAGAAATTAGACCATAATACTGCTACAGAAGAGGAAAGTATGTCTCATGAGTGTGTTGTTGTTTTTTAAATTTACTTTTTGTGTTTTGGGTAGACCTAGTGCTAAAATATTTTAAGTCTTTAAAAGGCACAAGGTGGGCTAGCACTAGAATGACTTGTTTTTCTCACTGGTTTTGAGATGAACGAAGCCATCAAATAACAGTAACAGCGAAATAAAACTACTGTTTGAAATATTTGCTTATGTTATCGTCCTCACCATTTTTAGACCACTACTTAAAAAAAAAAACTTTTATACGAAGTTGATAAATACTAGATTCTTAGTTCAGTTTTTTTTTCCATTAAAAGTTTTGAAATTTCAATTAGCGTAGACTCATATTTGAAACGTACAGAAAAAATATCTGTGTCGCAAATCTCAAAAATATCTCCTTACTCCGTATGAATTGTTCTAAAAATAATCGTAGCGCATAATTTTTTTTTCTAGCTTTGCGCCGAAAAACTATAAAAAGTTGCACAGGCATTTTTTACGCGAAATTAAAATATTTCTAATACTTTCCTTTTAAGAAATGAATATTGTCATAAGTGTAGTATTATTAAGTCGTTTTAACTGAAAATTTGATAGGATGTATTGTTAGGCGCCACAAATCTGCTGTTTCAATTTCAGCTCGATTGGACCACGGAAAGTGGTCGAAAAATTGAAGCAAAGTTTTGCTCCCACGACGATTGCAGACAGACAGAAAATGCAACTTAAAATAAAGGGAGTAACAAGAAAACCGTAAAAACGAAGTTTTTATTATACTCCCTTTATTTGCAAACCATGTGTTTAATGTATAGAACAAATAAGTAATATCATACCTTATGAATTTCAACACTAAAATTTCCAATCGGTAATGTACGGCTTGCAGTAAACACAGCACGAATGTAAACATTCATTAATTTGTACCCTTCAATAACAATGATTTCACTGCAAAACTAAAATTTCGAATCGGTAATGTCGGCAAATACATATCTAATTATAACGATTGCGCATTTTTGTTTAAATGTGTGAAGCATAATTTTTTTTTTCTACACTTGCGCCGAAAAACTATAAAAAGTTGCACAGGCATTTTTAACGCGAAATTAAAATATCTCTTATACTTTCCTTTTAAGAAATGAATATTGTCATAAGTGTAGTATTATTAAGTAGTTTTAACTGAAAATTTTATGGGATGTATTGTTAGGCGCCACAAGTCTGCTGTCCTAATTTCAGCTCGATTGGACAACGGGAAGTGGTCGAAAAATCGAAGCCAATTTTTGCACCCACGACGATTGCAGACAGACAGACAGAAAATGCAACTTAAAATAAAGGAAGTAAAAAGATAACTCGCTTTGTTTCGGCTACATTGTGTCGTTTTCAATCTATTTATTTCGTAAAAACGAAGTAATCCGAAAAAAATCTTTACTTCCGTCTCTTCCGGTAGAGGCAGCAATGTTTGACGTGAAATATACTCTACGATTCGCACATTGGTCGAAAGAATTCATGACTATTCCAAAGGCTATGATGCTGAAAATTTGATAGAATGTATTGTTAGTCGGGTCAAGTCTGCTGCCCAATTTTCAGTTCGATTGGACGACGGGAAGTGGTCAAAAATCGATGCAAAGTTTTGCTAACAATCAAGCAAGCAGACAGACAGGCAGACAGACAGGCAGACAGACAGACAGTACGAGTTAAAAGAAAGGGAGTAAAAATCATTTGCAATTTTATGTAATACGATTTTTTTTTATTCAAAGTATAAGAAAATATAACTTTTTAAAAATTTAAAATATTTGTTGTTGTCATTTTAGAATCAGAAAATTACTTGAAACTGTTGCTCATCGAAGCTATATACTTTCATCGGTTTGATTTAGCCGAAATCATTTGGACAAGGACAAAGGTAATATACATTTAAAAGTGAAGTTTTTATAGAACTTGTTATAAAATAAAATAATTGTTCTCTCTTTTTCTCTCTCTCTCTCTCTATCTATCTATCTATCTATCTTTCTATCTATCTATCTATCTATCTATCTATCTATCTATCTATCTATCTATCTATCTATCTATCTATCTTTCTATCTATCTATCTTTCTATCTATCTTTCTATCTATCTATCTATATCTATCTATCTATCTATCTTTCTATCGATCTATCTATCTATCTATCTATCTATCTATCTATCTATCTATCTATCTATCTATCTATCTATCTATCTATCTATCTTTCTATCTATCTTTCTATCTATCTTTCTATCTATCTATCTATATCTATCTATCTATCTATCTATCTATCTATATCTATCTATATCTATATATATCTATATATATCTATATATATTTTAATATTTCCCTATATATATATATATATAAAGTGCCTGTCTTAGACTATTGCAACCTACGCGGCCGCAGTGGGCCCCGCACTTTCATAGGCCTCGCGCTAATTCTAATAATCTGAAGAGGCTAGTGATGCGATAATTAAAAGCGAAGCAGAAACACTGTATGAAACATTCTTAGTGTCACTTGTGATTTGGTACGACGTGCTCTTCCAAGTCAATTTTGTGAGTAAAGAACTGCAAGGTGAAACAGTAGATTTGAGAAATGCAATGGATTCGTACCAATTGATGACTTGGCTAAGGAAACTGAGAGTTCATGGGTTTGTTCAGATTCATGTTACAGCAAAGGAATTGGCTGAAATCATGGAAGTTGTTGCAATCTTTCCAGCCAAGCATCAAAGGAAAAGGCAGTATGATAAATCTGTGGAAAACTTCACAGCTGGTGTCACGTGGCGGGGGTGATTAGACCACTTAATCACCACGTAAACTTTATAAGTTGGGGTTAGATTTGCACCTGAGCCTCCTGTGTGTCGTGCCTTCTGTATGATTAAGTAAATGTGACTGAATTATGTCACGCTGTGTGGTAGGCAGGCTCGTATGTGTATTGTTTCCTTCTTATAAGAGTGGTCTGCAAAAATAGATAAGAGATGAATTATTCTCTTCTATTATTGTTGGCTGCGTGTTGTCTTAAGGGATGCGCCAGAGTACTTTGCTAGAGTTTAACGTATTGGGGATCAAATTTATATTTAAGTGTGTAGAATTCCATGGCTCGTCTGAGGTAATTATGCAGAGGTTTGGCTATACTAAACACATATAGACTTCACAACATCGATTATAGTCATTAGAGAACACGAGCGGAAACATTATATTCTGAAGTTTATTCACATTAAGACTGAGTATACCGTTGCATATATATCATACATAATATCCTAGGTACATTGTCCAACAATATAAACAGCAAAGATTAAGATTTAGATACAGACTTAGGGTCGGAGCCTTCACAAAGGCCTCGGAGGGGCCCAGACGGGACCCACTCCGCTTCAAGACCACCTAGCTAGCCTGTTCCGTAAAACTCTACACCTTCAATCTATAACTAAAACTAAAAGCATTAATAGTAATAGTCACGTGATATAAAATGGGAGGATAGGGGGAAATGTACACGTTTAGTCGGATTGACAGGAGTAGGGAAAGCATGGGGAGAGGGGTGGGGGATGGTGTATGCGAGTGGCGGTGAGGGGGAGGGGCGAAGAGGCGGTCAGCCATCCAAGGTAATTCTTATCTTCCGGCGGCGCCTTTGTTTAAGCAACAAAGGGGTTTTGACCAGGGAACGAGCCCTTAGAGGTCTATTTTCATATACATGTTATAAGTGAGGAGTGACGGGGGGGGGGGGGCGAAGGTCAGACGGTGGGCTCAGGAATGACCTTGACCTGTTTCTCGATCGTCCGTGGTACCGGGGGGGGGGCGAGACGTAACCATGTTACACAATTTAGGATGGTGGGCATGATGTAGACCTAGTAACAATGACAATATACATGAATGGAAACTAAAGTCAATATAAGTAATATACTTATGGGCATGCCGAACATATACATATCTGTAAATAAAATTCAATGCAAGCAAAATACTTTAATGTTAAATATAGGGGATAAAAAGGAAAGACACATTCTTACTCCGATCAGACATGCAAGATTGTGGATCTTAATGTCAGTGGTTTGTACGTACAGATGATATGATTATAGTATCTTATAAGAGCGGATTACATCTAAGACCTTTATTAAAAGCGTGTGACGTTAATCTTCTCCCAAAACGCCACACCTGGAAATGCTGAAGATGACTACAGGATCAATTGCTTCAACAGAATTGCAGACACTGCAATTCAATCCTTGCAGCCGAGATTTGAACACCTGAAATCAAACTACAATCTATTTGGGTTTCTTGTCAGATTCAAGAGTCTTCAGCGTGATTACATACGAACGCTTACAGAAAGCCTCGAGCAAGCATTGACGTGATCCACATGGGCTAGAATTAGCTAATGAAATGGAATCTTTAAGGCATATTCTACCAAATACCGCCCAAACCCCGGCAGAAATTTTGACTTATCTGTCCACTAATGAAAGATACACTGCTTTCCCAAGCTACTTTGTTGCACTCAGAATATTTTTAACAATACCCGTAACTGTGGCATGTGGTGAAGAAGCTTCTCACGCCTCAAACTAAACAACAATTCACGTAGATAGATTGAACAACTTGGCAATACTTGCTATTGAGCGTGATCTATGTAGAAAACAGAATTTTGATGATATACTGTATGACTTCGCTACACGCTAAGCTCGTGAAGTAAAGTTAATTTGATCGTGATTTTGTACTTAGTAATCATCAATATATATAATTACGGTGAGTTTGTTTGTTTATTTATATATTTATATCTATATATATAAAAAAGACAGTGTTAAGCCCCGCGAGGATCCCCATTGGTCAATTTGAAAACACGTGTGTCACTGACCTATCTAGGCCTAGCCCAATATACCGTCTAATAATTTTTCACATCGGACATGTGTCTTCGATAGCTCAGTGGTAAACGTAATGGACTGCTATACGGGCGACCAGGGTTCGATTCTCCAGTTAGACTATACTTTTTTTTTTCGACAATTAATTTTTCAAACTTTTAAAAACAAAAGACATTGTAAATCTATAGGCAATATAGATTTTGTTAAATAAAAATATTTGACTATTTTTTTAACCCTATTACAATATTTATTTACTTTCCTAAAAGTATTCAGTAAGTGTAGTTTATAAATTTGTTATCTGCACCCCAGACAGTCCTTTTTTTTTCACCCGGGCAACGCCGGACAATGTAGCTTGTATTTATATATAAATATATATATATGTTTGTCCTCTATAGGCGCCTAAGCCTTTTAACTAATAGGGCCAAAAGTAAAATGTATAAATTGGAAATGTCCTCCAATAGAGAATTTTATTTTATGACTTATTATCATGAATGTGTTGACTTAAAAAATCCAAAATGTTAGACCCAACTATGCAAATAAATAAAGCCGTATATAGCAAATGACCATTTCCGTTCATTTACTATGTTGAATTGAATTGAATTGTTGAATTTCCGGCCCATCAACATCGATGGTTATATAGGGCCTTTTTGATAATATTGTTGTCATATTTCTCTTGTATCCATTTTATTGTTCTTATATCTTTAAATTCTGTTGTACATTTGTATGTCTTTAATATAGTTTATTATATGCTTTGGTTTAATTTTGGTGAAAAGATCATGAAGAGTTCTACAGCAATAGAACCTACGTCGAATTTCATCAAATTTTTAATGTATTACACTCCAACAAAATGTGAGACACTGTTAAGTTGACATTGCAGAAAGCACACATTGGAGCCGTTTCTCGATTTAAGAGAAACGAATGTATTAGTTGTGTATGTCCTGTATGTAGTCTGCAGAGAATAACTGCGTCTTTTCAAACAAGTTGGCCCGTATCATGCCAGGTTTTAGAGTTTTCCAAATATTGCAGTTTATTGCATTCGATTCTCAAGAAGTTAGTCCATTTTTGTCTTATGTGTCTAATTATCAAAGGTTTCAAGTCTCGATATGGTATTGGGATAAAAGTCTCTGATAACAATAGAGCGTCTTTTGCCTCTCTGTCAGCTTTTTCATTTCCCTCTATCCCTGCGTGACCAGGAACCCAAAAGAAAACGACACGTTTGCCCCTTTCATATATCGATTGGTCTTTTGTCAGAATGTCCAATGCCGATATGTTCCTGGTATTACAGTTTCTCAAAGCAGTAAGACAAGATAACGAATCGGATATAATTACGAAGTCTTGGTTTTCTGATTCTTCTGCAATGTCTAATGCTAGACTAATTGCTAAAGCCTCTGCAGTATTTATTGAGATATTGGAATTATATTTTCTTTTTTTTTACTTTTATTTGAGGTAAGAGCAACCGAAGATGTCGCTCTATCATTTTTCGATCCATCTGTGTATATTTGTACATAATTTGGATATTTTTGTATCACTTCTTGAAACATATTCACGCAAGAATCCTTTTTCTTTCTATGGTTTAATTCTAAGTTTATAGGCGGGATTTCAAAAAGCCATGGTGGAGTTTTTGGTATATAATATCTTTTTATCAATCTAAAGTCGATTTCAGTTTCGATCATTTCTTTTTCAATTCTAAGTCCAAAAGTTGGTATACATTTTAAGTTTTTAGTAAAGCTGTTTTTTTCTTGTGGGTAAAAAACACATAAATACGCTGGATTATTCGGTAATGATTTCAGTTTTAGTGCATATTAGTAATGATAGCTTGAGTCTTCTATTTTGTAGTGGTGATTCATTTGCTTCTATTTGTAAACTGTTACATGGAGTAGTTCTAAATGCTCCTAGGCATAGACGCATGCATTGATTCTGTACAGGATCAAGCATTTTTAGATATGATGTTCTGGCTGATCCGTATACTAAACATCCGTAATCTAATTTTGATCTAATATGTGATCTATATATTTTCAATAGACTTGTTTTCTCTCCTCCCCAATCTGTATTTGCTAAAGTTTTCAGTAGATTTGTGGATTTTTGACACTTGGATTTTACTTCTTTTATATGTAGCAGGAAATTTAATTTACTATCAAATGTTACTCCAAGAAATTTGACGTTATTAGCTATAGGAATCTGTTTTTTATAAAGGTATAGTTCAGGGTCAGAGTGTTTTTTATGTATCTGGCGAGAATTACTATGTTGAACGCCAGAGTCTTATCGGGTTTTCCCCATTCTGCTGCTGTTTTTTTTAATGTGGCGAGACCTTTTTAAAAGTTACGCACCGCAATTTGGCTTGGAGAGTTTGAATGGTGTACTTTAAAAAAATACTGCCGTATGACGTAATGTCTATCAAATCATTTCTTTCTTCATTATAGATGTTTGCATTATCCTTTTAAGTAAAAGTAACCAAATGTTTTAATTATTTAATGGATTCACGTCGCTATTGAGATCGTCCTTTAATAGGCGACTTTATACACTCTATAAATTAAATGATACGCTTTATAAAGGACACGTTATAAATGATTACTTTTAAAAACTAAGCTTGACAGCAACAATTTTTATATTTGCCAGGGTCAGGGCGACCGGACACAATATTAAATAACGAAAACTAAATACCGAAACAAACATTATCAATGTTATTTTATGGATACAATAAGCAAGAATAAAAATTAAATACCGACTAAAATAGTTCTCCCTTTAGTTTTTATTGTATTAAAATATTATTATCTAAATTTTTTTTATTATTTACTTTTATATTGTTTAGTAGTCCTATTTGTTTTGTTTTTTCTTTTTGATAGTATAGTATTGTTAATTTAATGTTATTAACAGGCTAACAAGTCAAGTCAACACAACTGTTTGATACTTTTTTAATATCAGAAGCTCGACAACCACAATTCGTATGCATATGCCATGGTCAGTGCGACCGGACACAATATTAAATAACAAAAACTAAATACCGAAAGAAACATTATCAATGTTATTTTATGGATACAATAAGCAAGAATAAAAATGAAATACCGACAAAAATCGTTCTCCCTTTAGTTTTTATTGTATTAAAATATTATTATCTAAATTTTTTTTATTATTTACTTTTATATTGTTTGGCATTTGTTTTTGTTTTTTTTTCTTTTTGATAGTATATTATTGTTAATTTAATGTTATTAATAACAAGTCAAGTCAACACAACTGTTTGATACCTTTTAATACCAGACACTTGGCAGTCACAATTCGTATGCATATGCCAGGGTCAGGGCGACCAGAAACAATTGAAAATAACAAAAACTAAATACCGAAAGAAAAGTTCTCAGTTCTCACTCCAGTTTTTATTGTAATACTGTATTTTTTTTCTTTCTCTCTTAACAAAACACATTGTAGTCATTTGTTTTTCCGTCATTTTGACGGGCATAACCACTAGTAGGGCCTATATATATATTTATATAATTTGCCTCAAGCAGACATTTTGTGATACTTGAACAAGATTTCCGCTACAGATTTTCAGTAGGATATCAATATATGCAAAGACTATAATAAGATGGACCGCTTGCTCTATTTTTTAGAGCTTGTATGTTCTTTTTTTCTGTGCGCAACCAATAAGGCTGTCTTAAATGACTTCCAAGTTCCTACGATAGCATTAAAAGTTTCGGCTGTATACAACTTTCGATCTTAATTTTCCACTGAGAAAATCATAGCGAATTACTAAAACGGAAGTCTAGCGGACGTAGCGCGATCTGAAATTCAAAATCTAAGCTTTTCAAGTTATCAAATAGCAGGAATATCAAAGCAAGCGGCCCATCTAGTCTTGGATATATGTTACAAAGTTTTCATATGATTATTATAGGCTAATAAGCGACAAAGTTTTAAATGGCTCGTAGAGAAAAAAAAAAAAAAAAAAATAACTAGGGCATGAGACAAAGGTTTTGAAATTACTATCATGCAGTTCTAGTTCTACACATTGTGACCTAATAGTTTAGCCAAATAAGAATAGTGTATTTGTTGTAGTGTTGCCCCTTGTGTTGTTAAGTTAAGTGTTGTGGGTTTTTTATTTTATGGTTATGATATTTTTTTTTTTTGCGTTTTTTTTTTCATTGTATTTGTGTTAATCTTATTGTTTTTCATTTAATGTGTTTATTTTGTAATTTTTGATGAAATTTCTTTTTTTTTTTAGTTTTTGTTACAGTTAAGAAAAAGGTTCTTAATAATATAAGGGTCACTGTACCATGGACACATCAAGTAGGCCCTATGACAGTGTAAAAATAAAAGAAAAGAAAATACGATTTTTTTTTCTATATCAATAAAAGAGTGTCGGTATACGAGTATGTAGTAAAATAAAGCAAGATTAACAAATCAACACAAAGCATGATTCTTTATAGTGAATTTAAAGTAATTGTGGAAAAGGGAAATAGAAGAAGGTCAGTATGATAGTATACGCGGATGATTCGTACTTACATGAGTCTGCTGTTCCCGCTGAAGTCTCTCGTATAGCAGCCAACCTCAGTCTCGCTATTGCTAGTGTCTGCTCCTGGATGACGGAAAACTGACTTAAGTTGAATGAAGATAAGACCGAGGTAATTCTAATGGGAACTCAAAGTAAAATCGCCAAAATTGAGGGTTTGGAATCATTGATGGTCTTGAACTGCCATATCCCATTTGCAGAAAATGTAAAAAACCTCGGTGTCGTTATCAATACACAGTTGTCTTTCGATGCCCACATTAGAAACCTATGCAGAGGCCTTTATTTAAAGCTGCGTCAGAATCGATCTTATTTGTCATTTCAGGAAAGAAACTTGCAGCTGCGTTTATACTCTCACGCCTCGACTACTGTAATGCTCTGCTAATCGGCATACCTGACGATAAAGTCGCCAAACTACAGCGTATTCAAAACAGTGCCGCTCTTCTGGTCGAGCGTAAGTCAAGGCGTGATTCTGTGACAGTTCTCCTGCGTCGGCTCCATTGGCTCCCAGTGAAAGCCAGAATCGAATATAAAGTTGCGCTACTTTGCCATCAGTGCCTTTTTAATAACGAGATTCTGTCATATCTCAAGGAACTAATTACACCATATGTGACATTTGATACCGCGACATTTGATGGCGCGACAGTTAATCCCTAGCACTTAGTCCCACGACAGATGGTCCTGTTGACACTTCATCCTGCGACACTTACTCCCTCCTCCCGATAGTCCCATTAACACTTAATCGCTCCCTCGGACATGTACACTAAGAAGAAATAAAACAAATGTATTTAAACAGTACATTTAGATTTAATAATCAGTACATTTATATTTTTTAAACAGTACATTTATATTTATTACACAGTACATTTAACGCAATTTAATAAAAGGTAATCAGAAGTATTCAAGTTAAATGTAAAGTTAAATGTTAAGTTAAATAGAGAACTATAAATTTAAAAAGTTAAATGAATGACAAGTAAACAATGGCACGCAGATAGACCAGAATTTTGCTCGAAGAGTAACGTTCCACAGCAGTTTTGACAAGCGTCTTGTGCGTCTGGTATCTCTTGGGGACAGACGGCTGCGAACCAGCGATTCCCTGTAGAAAGAACGTTCTTTAAATCTGAATGTCTCTCTCGATTCCTTTAAAGAAAATCCATAAAGTAGGATGATGGCACTGAAAAAGAGCTTGTAGTGCGAAGTGCCAACCTTCCACAGCGTTTGTTGTTTCAAAGTGATTCCATGTTTCGATTAGAGAGATTACCGGGCTGTATTGTTCTCCACGTCCAGGTCTCCGTCTACCACGAATATATGTGTGTTCAAAATATGATAAGAGGTTCAGGCATCTTTTCATGATTTGGCATGCTATCGGCTAGTATGAAAAAAGCGTCTACGACATCCGGAGCTGGAACCATCGCCAAAGCAGGTAAACAGCGAACGGCCGTGCGTATGCTGTCATTAGACTCGTAATCGATTTTCATGCCGATGTCGTTAACTTTGCGTATAACGCTTTGTGTCAGGTGGAAATAACCCATAACGTTTGCATTTAGATAGGCGCTTCGAAAGGCACTGATTGCTGCACTCTCCAAATCAAGGAGTAATCGATCAGGTTCTGCTGCAGGGACCAATTCTTGTACTGCTTCAAACATGCCATACATGGCAAGAGGCAGTAAATGGCGACCGGGGAGATTCCAGGCACTAGTTCGAAATGTATGGTGTACAATTGAAAAAAAATCGTAGGTACTACCTTGAATGTTCCATCTGCTGACCACAATTTCGCTCTTGCTAATCAATCCAACAGTTCGTTATGACCGAGAATAAGCAACCTTTCGTTTCCAGATCCGGAATCATGCAAAATCATATGTTGGAACTGTTGAGGAACGCAGAAAGTCTAAATTGTGAATACGTATTGACACTATTGAAGTAATTGAATATGTGGTTTATAATTTGAATTCAAGGATGTCTAGTAAGGAAACATTTGTATGCTATGTACTATATTCATGTCTATGAACTCTGTGGTCTGTGATGTCAAATGTTATGTAAATAAATATTCATCTAAACATTTATGAGTTCGTTAATTTGTTATTGTATGTTTTTCAGGTGTGGCCTCCCATACCACGCTAATTATGTAACATAAACACAACTGATACAGTTTTATTATTATTTTGTGTGTAATAAAAAATGTTTTTTCCGTTGTTGTTTTTTTAAATTTTGTCTATTCCTCTATCTTACATTTTAGCAACCAACTGCAGCAGCACTGTTCGCATGTCTAATACTTTCACAAAGGAAGGGGGAAATGTTAGAAGAAGATGAAGATTTGACTATTAAATTGAATGAGCAGATAAGGTCAGAAGAAATTCTTTTTCTCATGTGTTAGAAACGTTCCTTCTTTCTTACATGTTATAGACGCTACCTTCTATGTTATATGTAACAGATTATTTGGATTATTTGGATAATAAATAATAATTCTATTTGTAAGCCTATAGTGCTGCCAACAAACATAATGTAAGCTCGGTGCAACAAACATCCAAGAACACGGATATAATTCTCTAGGCTTATCTTATATATTACAGATGTTCCTTCTATAAAGAAGAATATTGCGTCCTACGCTCACCCGTGGTCCGCGTCTAGTCTTGCATCTTTATTAATGTTTTTAATGATGTTAAGTTACTGGTTTTCCTGGTTTGTTCAGGTAACCCATTCCATTCCCCAATGTCACACGGGAAGAAAGAGTACTTATATGCATTTGTTCTCTCATAAGAGATAAGGAAAGTGTTTTTGTCTTTATGTTTATCTGAGCTTTACAACAGGTTGTTATTGGGTTGTATTCGTAAATTAGAATTAAATGCTTATGTTACACTTATGTATTAATACTACTTTACTCTTTGCCCTTCTGTCCTCTAGTGATTCTAGGTTTAGTGATTTGACTAATGGTGTTACTCTTGTTAATTGGGAATATTCACTACTTATGAACCTTGCTGCTCTTTTTTTTTTAATTTGTTCTAATTTTTTAATGTTGTCTTTAATTAATGGGTGCCATACAGAAGATGCATATTCTAGTATAGGCCTAACTATTGTGAGATAGCATTTTAGTTGGATGAAAAGCTAATTAATAATTTAAAATTTTACAAACATAGGATAAAGCGGTCCACCCAACGTCTAAGCTCTTACATATTATCTAAAAGCAAAAACACACATTCAAGGCGAGCGTCCAACTCAGCGGCCTGCCTCGGATGGAAGCTCCTCGCCTTCATGCCACATGTCGCGATCAAAGAGGGAATAACCTCATACCTAAAAGCTTCTTGATTTATACAAGAAAATATTCAGATTTCCACGTCTTAATTGAACTGAGTCTACCCAGCTCTGATGGGTACCTGACCTTAGTTGGGGTAACGTAAAGGCGGCTGTGCATAGTGCTGGCCACACAATCACCTAGTATGCCGTGGCCACAGAAACTGGTGAACGCTGCTTCATCCGACCTAGGGATCAATTCGGTCCGACGGGTACTTTACATTTTTATGTCTTAATTGAATTCTTGATAAAAAAAATTAAGTAGGTCTACCACAGTTCCTGAATGTTAAATTTTTTGTTGGATAACATCTGCACGTCCATCACTATGTTTATTATTTTCTCAGTCATAAAAAAAGCCGTTTGTGCAATTTAAATGTTTATCATTTGAATATTTGTAAATGATTTACTCTTTGAAACAATAAAAGTTGTTTTTTTCCTTATCTAAATCTTATATCATGTCTAAGGTGTTGCTTAATTTGTGTTTAATGTATAACTTACAGCAAATTTGAAGGGAAGGCTATAACGACGGTCAACAATACCTTTCAGCGCTACCGTGACGACACGGACCAGCTGCTCCTGAATACATTTCGTGTTTGGACCCACGAGGAACCACTGGTGGTGGTGGCCATGCAAAACGAACTGTCCAAATTTGCTGCTCAAATACCTTGCCAGCAGCTAAACGATAAGCTTTGGCATTACGGCAAAGTCAATTTGGTAATTATTGTTTGAACAATGCTCATTAGAAACTATAAAACTATATATGTTAACTTAGTTTATAGGTTTGATGATAAAACTAATTTGAAATTGAATATTTTTTAAAACATTACATTATTTTACAAAGGTATCCAACTCATTATAGTCAATATAATGTACAGTTTAATATTTTCTTGTGACCTTTTATCTACAGAGTTGCCCAGATTCTTGGCCCTAGGCCATTGGCCAGAAATGACATTCATCTGTCTGTCTCTCTCGCTCTCTTATTACTCCAGGTGTTGCTTATCATTTCTCCCGATGTCCAGCTCCCGCGTATGTGCTCTTTTTAGCCTTCCTATAATTCTCCCTCCACCCTCCCTGATCCCATGCTAGGCATTGCCTCCTGATGATCCCAGAAAGTCTATGAAGATTGTGTCCAATCCACAAGGTTTCCTCATTTGTTCTGACACTGTCTCTGACCACAACTCACTGATTGTTTGCATCTGGTCATTATATCTATATTAAACTATAGGTTAAAGTAAAAATAATTCTAAAATACTATTATATTTTTCCATTTTGATTTAATTCGAACTTTTCTGAAGACTGAAAACTTTAAAAGAGATATACATTTTAAGTAAAAGTACTATTGTTGTTATGGTTTCGTTATTAATTTTCTATAATATTATTATTTGTTGTGAATATTTATTTTTATCTTAAAAAAATCATGAATAAGATTTCAGACACAGACGGTACAGAAAAAAAAAAAGGAAATGCAAAAAGTAGCAAAAAAGATTCCAAAAATGTTTCACCAAAGAAAGAAAGTGATAAAAAGTAAGTAATTCATAATTTAGTATTAAGCTGAAACTTTTAATTATCAGTTAAAAATGTAAAGACGTAATTATACAAAGATAAAACATTGTTTAATTGATAAAAAAAATAGTGAAAGACAACATCAATCATTTTTTTTTCAGCATAAAGAAGACAAAGATGAAACATTTCATAGAGCTGTTCACTCCTGAAGTATTATCTCCAGCTGTATTAGCCTACCTTTGTTGTGTAAGTGAAAACTTACATTTGTTCAAACAATGAATTACTAACAGCTTCATAACTCTTTTGATGGGGCACAGTAGCCGGGCGGCAGCGCGTTCGACTGGCGATCCGAAGGTCTTGGGTTCGAATCCTGGTGGAAACTAGGATTCCCTCCCTGGACTTGAGGGTGTCCCTGAGTTTATCCAGCTCTGATGGGTACCTGACATTAGTTAGGGTAAAGTAAAGGCGACCTTGGCAACAGAAACTGGTGAACGCTGCTTCACCAGTCCTATGATTAGTTTGGTACCGAAGGGTACATTTCTTAATTTACATAACCCTTAACACTTTAATCGAACACTTTAATTGAACACTTTAATCGAACACTTTAAATGAACACTTTAATCGAACACTTTAATCGAACACTTTAATCGAACACTTTAATTGAACACTTTAATCGAACACTTTAATTGAACACTTTAATTGAACACTTTAATTGAACACTTTAATCGAACACTTTAATTGAACACTTTAATCGAACACTTTAAATGAACACTTTAATTGAACAATTAAATCGAACACTTTAATTGATTACTTTAATCGAACACTTTAATTGAACACTTTAATCGAACACTTTAATTGAACACTTTAATCGAACACTTTAATCAAACACTTTAATTGAACACTTTAATTGAACACTTTAATCGAACACTTTAATTGAACACTTTAATTGAACACTTTAATCGAATACTTTAATTGAACACTTTAATCAAACACTTTAATCGAACACTTTAATTGAACACTTTAATTGAACATTTTAATCGAACACTTTTATTGAACACTTTAAATGAACACTTTAATTGAACACTTTAATCGAACACTTTAATTTAACACTTTAATCGAACACTTTAATTGAACACTTTAATCGAACACTTTAATCGAACACTTTAATCGAACACTTTAATCGAACACTTTAATTGAACACTTTGATCGAACACTTTAATCGAACACTTTAATTGAACACTTTAATTGAACACTTTAATTAAACACTTTAATCGAACATTTTAATCGAACACTTTAATGAAATTTAAATTTATTTTCCTATCCAGTTTGGACACATTGTCTTCTTATTACTGTACGCCACGCTTCTAGTTTCTGTACTTAGAGTGGACTCCTTCTCTTGGTTGGAATATTTGATATGGGCTTGGAATGCCACTTATTTTCTAGAAATTATCAACCAGGTAACAAATGTATGAATATGTAGGCTAGAGAGAGAGAGAGGGAGAAAGAAGGAAAGAGATATTGAGATGAAAGAAAGAGAGATAAATTTAGAGGGAATGAAGGAGAGAGAGAGGGGTAAGTTATTAGTTGTTTTAAAATAAATTTACTAATAATTTCACTTTTGTCCACTTTAACAGAAAATTCAAAATCCAGTGGCACTACCATGTCGATTGGCTTTTAATTTTGACTGGTGGATCTTGGCTTCTGTGCTGCTCTTTGGTTTGGCCTTGGTCATTCGGATCCTCGCGTTCATATTTCAATACAACACTGTCTGGATGGAATGGGCCAGAGTACTCTTTAGCATTGACTTCATCATGTACAGCATTGCCTCTTTAGAGTACTGCTACCTATTCAGATTTCTCGGTCCTAAATTAGTCATGGTTGGAAGAATGGTAAGTCTTAAAAAACAACAACCAGTAACATAGATTAAGAACACTTATGTCTACGGCAGATAGTCGAACATAAACACAGTTCTAACACTAGTGCTTTTCCATACATTCCTAAATAGCCTAGTGCTATATTTTAAATAATCTAGTACCATAATTAAACAGCCCTTAAAACAAAGTTTTTTTTATATATAAATCCTTTATTTGCAATTTTTTAAGCATGAGCTTTCACAAAATTTTGGCATTTGCCAAAGAAAGATAGAAACATATCTTTACTACACAAAAAAAAAGGTTTCCAGCTAAGCAATCCTTGCCTAAACAATTGTATTCACAGGGTTATTCATTAGAGTTTAACTTACCACAAATTATAAACAGCATTCACCGCTGACAAAAATGATAACTTTTTTGTGTTATTACAGGCAAATGTAATGGTGAGATTTCTTCTCATTATTCTGGTATTTTTTCTTGGATTTGCCGTTGCATCCGAGTCTGTCTTGTATCCAAACTCTCAAATGAATGCTCTTCTGCCTTTCCATGTCGTCAAAAGAGCATTTTGGACATTATTCGGGGAATTTTCTCTGGATGACTTAGAGGCTACCGGTAATTATGAAATGGGCCTTTAAATAAAACGACTGAATTTATTTTGTTAACAGTTTAACAAATATATGTAATTGATGAAACTATAATTATAAAATGCAATGCAATGCATGCTAATTGTGTTTTTAGTCGATAACTACTAACATGTCATTATGTATAAAATATTATAGCCTATGTAAGTCTGTAAAGTGACATTGTTATATTAAAGGTGATCAGTGCACTAGTGAAGCTACTAAATATAGTGACTATACAGAACTGAGATGTCCAACTACATCTGGAGCGTACTATGTTCCTCCTTTGATGGGAGTCTACATAGTATTTGTCAATATTTTGTTGTTCAATTTGCTGATTGCACTATTTACGTAAGTGATTGTTTACATTATTAGTTATACAAATAGAATTGTTGCTCAATATCGCTTTCTGTTTTCACATATAAATTTGGCAATTTTAAATGTTCATTTATTTCATACCTAGTAACACAAGAGGACAGACAGAAGGGCAAAGAGTAAAGTAATAATAATACATAAGGCATTAAACTCTAATTTAGAAATACAACCCAATATCAGCCTGTTGCAATGCTCAGATAAACATAAAGACAAAAATTACTTTCCTTATCCCTTATGATTTTTTTTCAGAATAAAAACTCACTACAGAAATGTTCTCAAATATATAAATAATTAGAAATTATCAAAACCCGAAAATCCATATTTTATACTCCTACGACACATTTTCGGTTGTAGCTCGAAATACCTTAAGGCACAATGCAACTCAATTCGTGGTGAAGGATGATCTTGATATAAAAAAGTTTTTCATTGATATGTTTTTACAGTTTGTTTTCTTTAATGTCATTATTGTCTGCATCTGAATGATTCTCTCAAATATTTTCTATTTCCTAGAAATTAATTTGTTAGAAAACCTAGTTATATAGATTATTATAAAAGTAAAGTACCCTTCCGACCAAACTGATCATAGGGCTGGTGAAGCAGCGTTCACCAGTTTCTGTGGCCACGGCATACGAGGGGAATATGTGGCCAGCACAATGCCCAGTCGCATTTCCTTTACCCCAACTAGTGTGATGTACCCACCAGAGCTGGGTAGACTCAGGGGCACCCTATGTCCCGGAAAAAAAAATCCTAGCATGCACCAGGATTCGAACCCAGAATCTTCGGATCTTCAGTCGAACGGACTGCCGCTCGGCCACTGTTTTCTATTGATGCATTGTATTAATATTATGCTTACTCTTTAATTTTCAAACTATGTTTATATTTAGGTCGGAGGTCAAGATGGTGGAGGAAAAAGCCAAAGATTTATGGCACCTTCAGATGATGTTGACAACTTTTAAATTTAGCAAACTGATATTTTTGCCACCTCCTTTTATCTACCTGACTTTCATCCGCCTTATACAATGTCTTCGTCACAGGGACAAGTACTATCCATTCAGTACGTACAACTGTATACTATCTGAGATTCTTTAATTATCACATCCCATCGGGCACACCATGTCGTATCGACGGGGAAAAACGTTAGCTACAACACAGTAGGGTATCCTCAATGGCGAAAACAACCAAACCTTAAGTAACATTGGCTAAATCAATGGGCACAGGGAACAACTGGAAGAAAAATATACTGAGAAATGAACAAGCCCAAAATGCAAGACAACTTAAAGTCACTCCCTTGCAAAGAACAATGCAATATATTCCAATTAAGAACTGAACATATAGTACTCATGACTCACACCTAGACTATATAGAATAAACCCAACACATTAAACTATTGCAAATATCGTCGCCAACAACAAGAAACTGTAGACAATTTCCAACTTGAATGCCCCAAGCTAACTAACCTCAAGCAATCATTACTCCTTCCTCAACCTAACATTACCAATACAGAAATACCGAACAATTAAAAGAGACGTGTAAACATGTTTATTTAGCGTTGACTGCAAGAGAGCAAACGGCTCTGCAGGCTGGTTAACAGAAAAAAGAAGAAAAAACAACTTGCAATTAAGGGAGTACTACCCTAAATTAATATAAAATACAAAAACTGTACTACACCAAAAGAAATATCAAGATGGTGGGTAACTCTTGACAAATATTTTAGTTTTAAAATCTCAACAGCATACGTCAGCGGTACCCACATTGGCAGCCATGGAACATAAGGGAGTCGCAGCATCTTTGCAGGAGCCATCCAAATAATTGTAAAGACATTATATTACGATTTGTAAAATGGTAAAATGCTAAAACTAGAGTTTTAATTTGTAGGAGTGTGCGTGAGGAAAAAAAGGTCAGGAACAATTTAGCTAGTAATTATACGTAAAGCTTTAAAATCCTACTTATAAATGCAAAACAAATCTAAACAAATAAACTCTTACACAAATTGGGCGAAACCTTTGTATTCTTTAAAAATAAAGCAATTTACATAGTCACCATGCTCCCCAAACGACATTCAAGCATGGATCGGTTTGCATGAATCGGTAAGAAAAATCAACAACTTAAAATAATTTACAACACCAGAAATTCAAATACCCTTAGGATGAAAAACAAAATCTACTGTAGGCATATGAAATCGCGTCTGTATAATCCATATAAGATTAGTCAGTGAAACCAATAGTTAAAGAGTGAATTCAGGGCTCCCAATATAGACGTATCATAATGGTGTTGTTTTATTTTTAGTTATATATTTGTGTATTCACATATTTTTAGTTATATATTTGTGTATTCACATATTTTTAGTTATATATTTGTGTATTCACATATTTTTAGTTATATATTTGTGTATTCACATATTTTTAGTTATATATTTGTGTATTCACATATTTTTAGTTATATATTTGTGTATTCACATATTTTTAGTTATATATTTGTGTATTCACATATTTTCAGTTATATATTTGTGTATTCACATATTTTTAGTTTTATATTTGTGTATTCACATATTTTTAGTTATATATTTGTGTATTCACATATTTTTAGTTATATATTTGTGTATTCACATATTTTTAGTTATATATTTGTGTATTCACATATTTTTAGTTATATATTTGTGTATTCACATATTTTTAGTTATATATTTGTGTATTCACATATTTTTAGTTATATATTTGTGTATTCACATATTTTTAGTTATATATTTGTGTATTCACATATTTTTAGTTATATATTTGTGTATTCACATATTTTTAGTTATATATTTGTGTATTCACATATTTTTAGTTATATATTTGTGTATTCACATATTTTTAGTTATATATTTGTGTATTCACATATTTTTAGTTATATATTTGTGTATTCACATATTTTTAGTTATATATTTGTGTATTCACATATTTTTAGTTATATATTTGTGTATTCACATATTTTTAGTTATATATTTGTGTATTCACATATTTTTAGTTATATATTTGTGTATTCACATATTATGTGCTTCTATATATGGTACATTAATATTATATGTTATAATTTAAACTTGTTCATTTCATAGGTCACGTAGAAACAATGAAAAAAGAAACAGCAACAAAGCTAAAGTACATTGAAGCTGAACAGGTAGATAGCATGAAAACAGAACCTGAAGATGAGAGAAGGTATAGTCTAATTATATTCTATTTTGTTTTAATATTGCGTTCATACTTTGAAATATGCACAATTAATAGGGCGGCACTAAATTTGTCATAAGCACTAATATGCTGACTCGATAGAATTTAGACAATAAACATAATACTGTAATATCTGTTTTGAGGTCGCGTCAAAATATCATGAATAGCAGAAGCAACTTAACTATTAAAGAATAAAATGAAATAACAGTGTAAATCAATTTCGCTTTATGACAAATGTACATACATGTTTTACAGACATTTCCAATAAATAAATACCGCAAAAAAAACTAAGCTCTACTTAGAACACCATTTGAAATAAAAAAATATTTTTACAACAAATTATATATTCGGTTGGTAAACAAATTATGTTTAAAAGCTCTAAACTTTGTCCCTCTATGTTTACAGGATTGATATCAAAGAGGGTAAGTAATTTCTGTTAATAGTTTTTTTTTTCTAAACATGTAAGTGAAATTTTATTTGCCAAGCTGAAACACTTTATAATTTTTAATTTATTTTTTCAATTAGGTGATGGCGATTTCAATATGGTATTTAAACCAGTAAGTTTGTTTGATGTTTGTTTTTTTATTTTTATTTTGTTTCTCTCTTGTTTGCTATTTGAGATACCAAGATTTAGTTTTTTACATAGCCTATAGATCTACACGTTTAATAAAAAAAAAACTACATGATTAAAAGATTAAACAATGCAACTCTTCTATTCACATTTAGCATCCGTTTATATTCAAAAAATTAAAATCCGACACACTGTGAAAAGCAAATAGGCCTATTATGTATACACACACAAACACACACAAACACACACACACACACACACACATATATATATATATATATATATATATATATATATATATATATATATATATATATATATATATATATACTAGGTAAATTACCCCGCGTTTCCCGGGAATCAATAATGCATACATTGGGGAACACATTTCACATACTTTCTAATTTAAAACTAGTATGAATTACACCGATAATTTTAAGTTGACTCCCTTGATTTTGATGTCAGCCATTAATTATAAATGTTGATAACATAGACTTATATGTATTTCTATTATTTACAACAATTAAAGGAAACGAAAGTGTCTGCAAATCTAGTTTAATTGAAAAATGTGTAGGCTAATCAGAAAAATTATAGATATGTACTTATATATAATTCAGGCAGATTGGATTTATTAATGTGTTAATACTAATAATAAGTCGTACCTTACAGTTATAGTCTAACGGTTACACTAAATAGCCTACATAAAAAAACTGAAACTCCCGAGAAACTTCATAATTTAAAAACAAAAATCTTTATTCACAAAAATCTAAGCAAAGTATTTTTTTATGTTAAAAGTTATTCGTCATGAATCAAACCCAGCTAACCTATGCTACCCAGGGACTCTAACCGCTCTGTTAGGGATAACGCATGTAGGAAGCGAGGTCGCAAAATGAAATACGCCAATAAAGTCATTTGTTTTAAAATTAACGAACGGGAATCCCTTACATTTTCAGTTTATGAAATGTAGCATATGTTGCACTTACCAGTTTGGTCTAATCGTTTTCTTTTTTCGTTATTTTTTTTGTTAAGAATTTAGTTTTTTCAATGAAACTGTTTGTCACGTGGCGGGGGGTGATTAGACCACTTAATCACCACGTAAACTTTATAAGTTGGGGTTAGATCTGCACCTGAGCCTCATGTGTGTCGTGCCTTCTGTATGATTAAGTAAACGTGACTGAATTATGTCACGCGGTGTGGCAGGCAGGCTCGTATGTGTATTCTTTCCTTCTTAAAAGAGTGGTCTGCATAAATAGATAAGAGATGAATTATTCTCTTTCTATTCTTGTTGGCTGCGTTTTTGTCTTAAGGGATGAGCCGGAGTACTGTGCTAGAGGTTACGTATTGATGATCAAATTTATAATTGTGTGTGTAGAATTCCGTGGCTCGTCTGAGGTAGCTATGCAGAGGTTTGGCTATACTAAACACATATAGACTTCACAACATCGATTATAGTCACTAGAGAACACGAGCGAAAACATTATATTCTGAAGTTTATTCACATTAAGACTGAGTATACCGTCGCATATATATCATACATAATATCCTAGGTACATTGTCCAACAATATAAACAGCAAAGATTAAGATTACAGACTTAGGGTCGAAGCCTTCACAAAGATCTCGGAGGGGCCCAGATGGGACCCACTCCTCTTCACGACCACCTCTAGACTGTCCGTAAAACTCTACACCTTCAATCTATAACTAAAACTAAAAGCATTAATAGTAATAGTCACGGGAGGAAATGTACACGTTTAGTCTGATTGACAGGAGTAGGGAAAGCATGGGGAGAGGGGTGGGGGATGGTGGGTGCGAGTGGCGGTGAGGGGGAGGGGCGAAGAGGCGGTCAGCCATCCAAGGTAATTCTTATCTTCCGGCGGCGCCTTTGTTTAAGCAACAAAGGGGTTTTTGACCAGGAACGAGCCCTTAGAGGTCTATTTTCATATACATGTTATAAGTGAGGAGGGACGGGGGGGGGGGAGCGAAGGTCAGAGACGGTGGGTTCAGGAATGACCTTGACCTGTTTCTTGATCGTCCGTGGTACGGGGGGGCGAGACGTAACCATGTTACACAATTTAGAATGGTGGGCATGATGTAGACTTAGTAACAATGACAACATACATGAATGGAAACTAAAGTCAATATAAGTAATATACTTATGGGCATGCCGAACATATACATATATGTAAATAAAATTCAATTCAAGCAAAATACTTTAATGTTAAATATAGGAGATAGAAGGGAAAGACACATTCTTACTCCAATCAGACATGCAAGATTGTGGCAATGTTGTCAGTGGTTTGTACGTACAGATGATATGATTATAGTATCTTATAAGAGCTGATTACATCTAAGACCTTTCTTAGTTGCGTGTGACGTTAATCTTCTCCCAAAACGCCACACCTGCCCCGCCATGTTTTAAGGCTTTCATATAATGAAAGATTTGACCCATTAGAGGTACAATGTACTACACTTACTATTTACACTATGAGAGTTCTGGACCATCGACGCGAAGCGGGTGGTTATCGCTACGGGGAAGAGGGGGGGGGGCGAGAAAAGGCGGTAAGGGGTGACGGGCGAATTTTTACGTTTTTCTCTTGAGGGCGGAGGAGAAAAGCATGCTTTAGCGTTTCTTACAGTACTTTAAATCTATTCCGGCATAATGCTTAGTCTAGGTTCGTCCCATTTATTTGCGAGCTATTGGTTTATTCATTTTATCGTTTGTCTGTGACTGTCTTATGTCCTTACTTTCCATATATTGATAGGCACTAGCTAAGAAATCTATTTATTTCATGCTTTCTATGTGCTATAAATGCGGGATTCACTTAATTGACCTCGGCAGTAGTTTCTACGGAATCTGGAGGAATTCCGTGAAGGGATGCCAGAACTGGTTGATAGGGATCGAATTGTTGATCGAACTATCAGGTCCACCAGTTCACTCCCTGACTCGCGCTAAAGCGGACAGGTGAGGGGATCTGGGATCGCAACGTAAATATGAGGGGATCTATGACGGAGTCATAGAGGGTGGGGCGCGGGTTCCTTTGCTTAACGTAGGTACATGCATTACTGGTCTAGTGATCGTTCTTCAGGGGGTGGGGGGCGGCGGCGGGCGTTGTGTGAGTGCGTGCAGCTGACCCCAACACAAGCCTAAACACTAGTGTTTCTGATCACGTGGATTCTGATTTCTCACGCGCGAGTGACTTCTAGTGGGGGGGGGGCGGAGTAAGGCGGTAGTCAAGTCACCTCTGGCGCGATAGGCCAGGAAATTGTATCAATGTTGTCGTTCGTTTGCAATTATTGGGCCCTAGAGCTAAGACACGGACATAGCTTTACTTTAATTGTTACACTATTCGCTTCTCTTCTTTTCTCAAGCAACACATTTCTCCTTGTTTAACAGTGTTTAAGCAGCGGTAGAAGGGAGGGGGGGGGGGGTTGGCAGTGGGCGTACATTACTTTGGCTACAGTAAAGATTAAATCGTTCCACTTTCTCAATTCCCGTTTTATAAATTTGTAAAATCGGTAAAGAAGCAATTATTTAATTCGCTACCAATAATATCTCTGTACGTACATTTGACCACTACATATATGCCACTCACCGTTTTATCTAAACACATTCATTTCCTTTCACGCTAGACCGCGGTTCTTGAGTCTTGACGTCAGAGTGGGTCTGGCACATCAGATGACAGCGGATGACATCGGCCGTGTAGCGCTTGAGAACAGCCAATCGGCCCGTAGGCAGTCTTTAAATCTAACACATTTATTATCCAACGCGTTGTGTAAGGAACACAGTTCATCAAAAGTTAATATATGAACATGGTAATCCGATATCAGTTCGTATACTCCAATCTAAAGGCAATAATGTCAGCTTACAGGAAACGTACTGCACATGACAGTTTAATCCAGTGCGAACGTGGCTGTAAGTATCCAAGAATTATAGCTGAATGGGCGAACATATGCAATGTTGACGATTGCAGGCTGGATTGCGGCCCGGTGGGCGCGAATATTTTCAGTGTTTCTCAGGGCGGGTACTGGTTCACAGTATTAAGCGGACATAGTTATGTCGATCTGGCAAATAATTTCGTTACGCATGAGCTAATCCAAAGCAGAAATTGCGCTATGCCTATTGACTATCGGCATTCGGCAACATATACAGTGTACAGAGTTGTACAGGAGCTAATCCAAAGCAGGAAAACGACGTTGTTATTGGTGGCGCTCTGGCCGACATATAACATTTTGCAGCAGCTAATCCAAACAGAAACAAAGTTATCGGTGGCGCTTCTGGCCGACACATAACATTTGACAGCAGATAATCCAAACAGAACAGAGTTATCGGTGGCGCTTCGGCCGACACATAACATTAGGCAGCAACTAAACATTGGCGGACATTCCAGTGACTTCACTTTGGCGCATTGCAGGTTGATAGTGCAAGTGTGCACTGTGGTTGACATACAATGATGATTAGTGATAGTTATAGTGAAAATATAGTTCTACATTTCTCTCACCTCGATGTGGAATTCATTAAGAGCCCCCAGATCATTCAATAGTTATATTTCTTGCATGGTCCAATGTAATCCAAGAGTAGTACGAGAAATTTAACTCCAACAGTGAAGAGTTTTTGCAGGTACGATACGAAGAACATTTGAACTACTCACGACTGGTTCCGGGTGTGCACGATGGTATTTGCCTATCCTTCGGACGATGCACCAAGTGTCACGTGGCGGGGGATGATTAGACCACTTAATCACCACGTAAACTTTATAAGTTGGGGTTAGATCTGCACCTGAGCCTCCTGTGTGTCGTGCCTTCTGTATGATTAAGTAAACGTGACTGAATTATGTCACGCGGTGTGGCAGGCAGGCTCGTATGTGTATTCTTTCCTTCTTATAAGAGTGGTCTGCATAAATAGATAAGAGATGAATTATTCTCTTTCTATTCTTGTTGGCTGCGTTTTTGTCTTAAGGGATGAGCCGGAGTACTGTGCTAGAGGTTACGTATTGATGATCAAATTTATAATTGTGTGTGTAGAATTCCGTGGCTCGTCTGAGGTAGTTATGCAGAGGTTTGGCTATACTAAACACATATAGACTTCACAACATCGATTATAGTCACTAGAGAACACGAGCGAAAACATTATATTCTGAAGTTTATTCACATTAAGACTGAGTATACCGTCGCATATATATCATACATGGGCGCCCGCAGGGGGGGGGGCAAGGGGGGGCACTTGCCCCCCCCCCCTGGAAAAGTGCCCCCCCCCCTTGGATTGATAGATAAAAAAAATTTTTTTTACTAAAATAGAAAAAAAAATAATTAAAAAATGTATAATTAATTGTAACAACTGTGACTATTTCTATTGTCATATCGATCTCATTATCTTTGGGGATTAATCAGGTATATCACATTGATAATTTTGATAGTGAAGCCTTGAGTTAGTTTGATTTTTGGAAAACGCGAGAATACAAAAGTAGCCAAGATTTCATCGACTTGTTACCTTTTACAAAGTTTTATCCGGCTGTCAGGAATGCCTTACTAGTTTTGCTAACATTACCAGCAACAACATGTACGGTGGAGCAATCGTTCAGTAAATTCGTCGGCATTTTACGTCTCGAGAGACGATCCATTTCCCTTGCAGGCCCTCATGTGGCTAAAGAGGCCAATCCTGGACGTACAAGCACGGTCACACTTGCTGCAGTTGAATGTAGCGGAGTGGACCACATATTTCTCCACCGTCTTTTTCCTGGCGCGCTCCTCTCCCGCAAGCCTGGAACCTTCTTTGATTCCTGCCCTCCAAGTGGGTCTATCCTGCGCCATGATCTCCCAACTGTTTGGGTCAATTTGGAGTTGTTTTATATCTCTTTTGCAGACACACGAAAATCTCAGCTTTGGACAGGTCTCTGTCCCGAAGCTAACGTTCCATATAGAATGTCCTGTGGAAGTCGACCCAGTGGCATTCGGCGTACATGTCATGACCTAGCCAGCTGAGACGTCTGTTACTGAGAGTAATGCGGATGTCTTGACACCCTGCTCGGCATACATGACCTAGCCAGATGAGACGTCTGTTACCGAGAGTAATACGGATGTCATGACACCCTGCTCTTCGTAGGACCTCTGCGTTTGAAACCCTGTCCTGCCATCTTATATCTAGAATACGTCTGAGACACCTGAGGTTAAAGGTGTTCAGGTTTCTCTCTTCCCAGGAATATGTGCTCCATGTTTCAATGCCGTACAGCAGGGTACTCAGAACGCATGTTCGATAAACTAGTGACTTAGTGGAGCGTGTAAGCAGCGGGTTAATCCAGACTCGTTTTTTTTAAATCTTGCCATAGTGCCCATGGCTTTAGCTATTCTACTATTAATCTCCCCATCTAGGAGCACACTGCTTGAGATTTTGGCTTTGAGCCTGTTTAGATTGAAAAGCTTTCCAGATCTCCTTGTGTCAAGGTAGACACCCTCGTTACAGTCTCCATAAGCATAGTGCAGTAGACACGAGAAGAATATTCCAAACAAGGTGGGTGCAAGTACGCAGTCTTGTTTAACACCGCTGCGGACTTCAAAGGGCTCTGATTAAACCACTGTTCACCTGGTTTTCTTTTAAAAAAACAGGCAATGAAAGAGAGCAGTTTTTGGAGGGAATCTTATTTTTGCCAGGAGTTTGAGGAGTCCACTTCTGCTGACCATATCAAATTTTTTAGTGAGATCAACGAAAGAAATGTATAATGGCTTATTCATCTCGCGGAACCTCTCTTGTAGCAGTCGAAGGGAGAAGATCATGTCTATAGTAGATCTGCCGCTTCTGAAACCGCACTGAGACTCTGGATAGACTCTAGATGCCAGCACCTGCAGCCTTGATAGTGCCTCTTGCAAAGATCTTACCAACTATGCTCAAGAGAGAGATTCCTCTGTCTTTTTGCAGTCGCTGCGGTCCCCTTTGTTCTTATATAATGTAACGAAATCTGCTAAATGGCTGTGTGACGCGTCTAGTGTGACAACCCTATGCTAGCAGTCACCGCTGGCTAGCAGTGTAACTGTAAAAGGTGTGCAATTAGTAAGTCTCTCTGGCTAGTATATAGCCTTTCCACAACAAGTCCAATGCAGTACCTCCTCGTGGTGGCGGATGTACACTGGAGCTGCGAGGCTCCAAGCTGAACTGAAATGATCTTGGAGGAGGTTTGTCCCTTAGATGTGAGGCAGGTATGGTAGCACATAACGTCGTGTAAAAACATGGCTTAGATCATAGGTTCTCAACGGGGTTTTTCAACTAATAAGGAATAGAAATCGCAATGACTTTTCGATAAAGTAGGTGCTAGTATTTGGTAAATATGGTATGCGGCCGGCTGGTCCTATTGTTGATTCATCGGACTGTCAACCCTGCTGACCGTTCGCTGTCGCCCTAACGCATGTTAATATTAATGATATTTTGATCTCAGTTTTGAATCCTTTAAATTAATGTCAAAGCTATCGTTAAATGTGATAGATATGTAGCAATCATACAAACTGAGTAGTTATTGTGATGCTTAAAAATATACATATAAATTATTTAGTCATATAATATTTATATAATTTTCAAATATTTTTTACAGTTTGATCATTTTAAAGTTAAAAGTGTAAGCCATTAATTTTTTATCTAAAAGAAAAAAATACAGAAATATTAGTTCAAATGAAACGAATTAATTATCTCCCTTTAATTAACCAATGTTTAATGTTTGATTCAATAGTGATGCCGAAAAAAGTTATGTTTTGTGATATAGCAAATTTTACTGATTATTATTATGTCTTTATATACATTATATACATTCAACATTGTGGTATTCATAACAAGATTTTATTATTAGAGGATTAAAATAATTTACGTTAAACAGTTGTAAATAAACATTTCATGCATTAATTGTGTTGTCCATTTAAGGAGTTTATATTTAAAACATTAATAATTACAGAAATTACATGATATAGTGCTATAGGCCTATATATGTTTAATTAAAATTAAGTTGGGGGGCGAGAGCGGAAAAAGTGTAAAAGGGGGCGGTGAGCCGAAAAAGGTTTAAAACCTATGGCTTAGATCTACAGTGTTAGATGAACGTCTGTCAAGGTTGTGCATGTTGTGCGTACACAGAGACAAAGTGAACTGCAACAAAAAAGAGTTTATGGACAAAATCGGAGATATGTTTGGTAGCGATAACAGACGACTCCAATTCTTGAATTAAGAATACATTTTATTTTAAATTTACGTTGTAATATTGTTTGTTTAAAGTAAGTTTTTTTGTATGGTTTACGTCTATTATATACATATATTGTGCTAATAAAAAATGTGTTGCTATAGTATCCCCTTCATTACTACAGTGTTCTGTCCGTTCGTTCATCATACAAATACGCTCAGTAAATTAAAACTACATTAAAAAATTACTAAAAATATTTTGCCCCCCCCTAGAAAATTTTCTGCGGGCGACCATGATATCATACATAATATCCTAGGTACATTGTCCAACAATATAAACAGCAAAGATTAAGATTACAGACTTAGGGTCGAAGCCTTCACAAAGATCTCGGAGGGGCCCAGATGGGACCCACTCCTCTTCACGACCACCTCTAGACTGTCCGTAAAACTCTACACCTTCAATCTATAACTAAAACTAAAAGCATTAATAGTAATAGTCACGTGATATAAAATGGGAGGATAGGGGGAAATGTACACGTTTAGTCTGATTGACAGGAGTAGGGAAAGCATGGGGAGAGGGGTGGGGGATGGTGGGTGCGAGTGGCGGTGAGGGGGAGGGGCGAAGAGGCGGTCAGCCATCCAAGGTAATTTTTATCTTCCGGCGGCGCCTTTGTTTAAGCAACAAAGGGGGTTTTGACCAGGAACGAGCCCTTAGAGGTCTATTTTCATATACATGTTATAAGTGAGGAGGGACGGGGGGGGGGAGAGCGAAGGTCAGAGACGGTGGGTTCAGGAATGACCTTGACCTGTTTCTTGATCGTCCGTGGTACGGGGGGGCGAGACGTAACCATGTTACACAATTTAGAATGGTGGGCATGATGTAGACTTAGTAACAATGACAACATACATGAATGGAAACTAAAGTCAATATAAGTAATATACTTATGGGCATGCTGAACATATACATATATGTAAATAAAATTCAATTCAAGCAAAATACTTTAATGTTAAATATAGGAGATAGAAGGGAAAGACACATTCTTACTCCAATCAGACATGCAAGATTGTGGCAATGTTGTCAGTGGTTTGTACGTACAGATGATATGATTATAGTATCTTATAAGAGCTGATTACATCTAAGACCTTTCTTAGTTGCGTGTGACGTTAATCTTCTCCCAAAACGCCACACTGTTTAAAATTAAGTGGAAAATGATATTAAATTTATATATGTTATATTCATTCTGTACACTTTTATTGTCAAGACCATTTTTTTTAATTTTTATTTTTTTTTATTGTCAAGACCATTATGGTTTAATTTTCAAAATATTTGTTATAATATTGATATTGCTAATTATTTTCTGAGCATAAAACATCATTAGTACATTTCATTTTATGTATATATGTAAATTATATGTGCATTTATATAAACAATTTTTTTTTTCCCTTGTAATTTAGGTGATCGATCCGAAAAAGTAAGTATTATAATCGTTATATTACAACAGTTAGTTTGATAAGTTATTTTAATATAAATATTACATTCTATTGGACAGCTAAGATATTATTAAGCTATTCGTATAATTAATTGTCCAAAAAGTCATTTTTTTCAGGCAGGTAACTTAATTGTTTGTTTGTTTATCAAGTTAAAGTTATCCATTATAGTATCACTCTGTTTATAAAGACAAAAACATACACATATCCACACACAATGTAATGAATACTGTCAGTATCATCAGAAATAAATTCAAGTATGGGGACAATAAAAGCCCAAAGATTTAATTATGAGATCCATTTGGACAAATATTTGGAGACATATAGTCTCGTTGTATGTTAGCAGACTTTAGTTTCAGAAGAACAAAAGATTGTAGTTTGAACAAAGACAAAATTGATAAATTGTTGAAAAAGTAGAGAGCATATTAATACTTAGATAAGTGAATATAGGGGCATAATATTTTCTTTGTCATATAAAATAGGATTTTGGAAAACATGAGCATTTGTAGCTAGAACAGAATAATACAATAATATATTAAACGTTTTTTTTTCACAGTTTTCCAATTTACTGCAATGGCAAAGTATCCTGTACACATCCAGCTCCAGGTAAGCTCCCAAAAATATTCTCAAGTGTCTGGTCTGCTAATCAATGATGGTTCTACTCTAAATGGTGACTGTCAACCAAAAACCAACTGACAGGTCGCGGGTTCTATCCCTGCCACCGACGGATCCCTGTCGCCTTGCAGGAGTTTTGGGCCTAGTGGACGTAATAATCTTCTATCTAGAAGGAACGTCTGTAAACTTATCAGATAAATGTATGCTCCTTTACTTTTGTAAAATAAAACTTTAATTTGTTCTTTTTTCTTCCAATCTCTAGTTCATTTCTTAGATTTGCACCGTATTCTGAAACTATTACTTACTATACAATTATGTCAGGCGTTAGTATAATATTGAACTTATGGTTGTCCAGCGGAAGCATGCTCGGTTCCGGGTTCAATCCTGTTTTACATCAGTTGTTTTTTTTTCGGGAATGAACTGTCCCTAAGTCTACCCACCCAGCTTCGGGGAAAAGTAAAGGCCTTCAGTATACCATAGAAGTAATAGTAATAATCAAGTACAATACTGTAACACTAGTGATATATGAATTCACTAGCCAAATGGATCATCATGTTTTGCAAGCAATACTTTTCTTATTCAGTTCAGTTTGCAATATTTTCATCAAAAAAAATTTTTTATTTAATATTTTAATAAAGCATGTAAGATCTATTTTGGCTAACGTTAATATATTACAGAGTAATAAATATTGGCTATATTCCTATTAATTGTTTTCTTTCTCTTCTTTATTCAAGAGGTGAAAAGTGTTTGTAATCATAAAGGTACGTTGTTGCATAATTTCTATATGAAAATATGTATGCACTCAAATTAAATTTTCTATAGATTTACATTAATAGGCCTTTTAGAAAATGAATTTAAAACATCTAGAATGAAAAGAATGGCAGCCTAAACTTTAGTGTACTTCAATTTCCTTGCAGACATCGTTTTGTTTTGTTTTTATATTCTTATAAAACTTGTAAATTTCAATTATAATTTTTCGAAATTCTTTTTTTTTATTTTATTACAGAGATGACCATTCAGATTTTGCAACCAATAGGTGAGCTTGTCATTTAAAAAAGAATGTTTATTTGTCAGACTCTCCATTTAATATTTTTTTTCTTTAAAAAAGGCGGAATTTTACATTATTTTTTTTTGTCTTTATACTTCAAATAATATCAGTTAAAAATATTTTTCCCCTAAAAAATATTTGCTAACACTAAAAAAAATAAAATAATAGAAATCTAAAACTAAAGTTTAAGTGTAATATTTTTTTAAAAACATGTTTTATAGGTGAATTAAAATTGATTTTTTTTTAAATCTCCTTTAGGACATACAAGTAAATGGAAAGAAACAGAACCAGGCATAATAACCATACAGTTTCCACCTGCTAAAGGTAAAATATTCAAATTATTTTTATAGATCATTACTATTACTATTTTTTGCAAATAAACAAGCAAAAATATCGAAACGTTACGCACATCTGTAAGACAATTTTTTTATGGCAAATTACTATAATCTTTTTATGACAGTATACCTACTGCACTTTATAACAATCTTTAATTTGATTTTGTTTTTTTAAGCAATCTTTAATAGATATTTTAATTTGAAATATTTTCCTACAATTTATGATTTTACTATTTGTTAAAATATTTTTTATCTTGAAGTGTGATGTTGTTAGAGTAGGTCTGTAATAATTGAATTCCAGAATTATTTTTTAGTACCCACAAAAATGTACTTACAAAATGAAAACCAAGAAACTTATCAGAAAATACTGAAGAAATTGGCTTCAATGAATTGGCAAGTTAAATTTATTTTTGTTCAAATTTCTAGAAGAGTTATTGGATGAACGTCTGCCGAAAATTCTACCCAAGCCACCCAAGCCACCCAAGACACCCAAGCCACACAAGACAAAGAGCAAATCGAAAAGGAAATTTTTCGCAGTGTAAGTGTCTCTTTCTTTTATATTGATAGGATGCTTTTAGTAACTGTTTCGGCTAAGTCGGTATTTTGGTTTTACTTGTTTGTGCCTATATTGAAATTTGTGTCATGTTAAACACTGCTATTGATTCGTTTCGTATCTGATTTATTTAATATGTAAATCTTTAAGCTAAACGTATTTGTATTTTTTAATTTACAAACATATTTTTTTTGTTTTTTTTAATTAAAAAAATATTTTAAGTTTCTTATATAATTTGTCATTGAAAACCTAGAAAAAATTTTATTTAACAAATAAGTACATTTTGTCTAAGAGAATTTTTCTTTTGTACAGCCGAACTATATACAAGTATGGTCTGAGATGGAAAATAGTGGCGATGAAAAAAAGTAAGGTGCCCCCCCCCCTCCATTTGCTAATAATATTTTCATTTCTTATTGTTCGAGCAGTAAAAAGATCACAAGTTTAAATTTGTAGGCTTACATTATAGTTAAATAAAAATCTACTGATATATTTGCTTAGTTCAATAAACAATTTGAGCTGTGAAATTTGTTTAATATCATTTTTCTTGATGCAAATTTCAAGAACGTACATTTCTCACTTATGGGCCCTTTGTTATTTACATTATAGGGCCTATATACAAAGAAAAATTAATATTTATTAACTTTCTTTTTGATCAGTGTCTGGCTTCCTGAACTAATAAAAAAAAATCAATCACTTAAAGATTATTTCAAACCATAAAACAAGAAAACCATAAAAACGAAGTTTTCATTATACTCCCTTTATTTGCAAACTAAGTTTACCCTCATGTAATTAAATAATTGATTGACTACTGGAAATGAAACGTACAGAAAAATATCTGTGTCGCAAATCTCAAAAATATCTCCTTACTCAGTATGAATTGTTCTAAAAATAATCTTAGCGCATAATTTTTTTTTTCTAGCTTTGCGCCGAAAAAGTATCAAAAGTTGCACAGGCATTTTTAACGCGAAATCAATATATTTCTTATACTTTCCTTTTAAGAAATGAATATTGTCATAAGTGTAGTATTATTAAGTCGTTTTAACTGAAAATTTGATAGGATGTATTGTCAGGCGCCACAAATCTGCTGTCCAAATTTCAGCTCGATCGGACCACGGGAAGTGGTCAAAAAATCGAAGCCAATTTTTGCACCACGCATGATTGCAGACAGACAGACAGACAGAAAATGCAACTTAAAATAAAGGAAGTAAAAATACAAGTCTATAACGAAGTACAGGTCCACAACTGACCACAACCCCACTATTCTGTCAACAGTCTCCTGCTGTATAAGATAAAACATATTTTTGCTTGTCGTTTACATCTTATTTCATTTCTTCTACGTTGCACTGATCCTTTAGGCTTGAATCTCAGTAGCTCTTTCTAGATCTTCTTATCACCGTGACTCATGTAAAGTATGGATAATAAGTTTTTTTCTTTGTATGCGGGTCTCTAGTTAGTTTTCAACACCTATATGCATAATGAAAGCATAACCAAAATGCATGTCTAATATCCTGGGTCTTCTGACTTCCGTCCCAAAGTCTGGTTTGCTATGAAATAATACACTCAAGCCACTTAATGAACGTTGAAAGAAGAATTTAATACTTGAACTTTTGTATAATAATTATTTTTTTTTTGTGCACTGTTCGATAATAAGTAGCTTCCTAACACTCTGCAAAACAATTTGGCTTGTATGCAGAAAGTGCTAGAATGGATTTTCTCGAAGATGTCAGAATGCAAAAGAAAAGGCACACTAGAAATAATAAGAAACTACGATAACGATTATTATTGTACTATACAAAAAATCCCTAAGCCATGATTAGTTAAATATAAATAAATAACTCTAAATGAATTATCAATATAATTCCGAACACACATGATATATAAATATTTCTTGTATCTGATAAAATGCATCATCAACTTCAATACGTTTTTGCAAGCATAACTCATAAATGTTTAATAGTAGCGTTCATGCCTAATATATTATAGCATCGTAACTTGTCTTGTACATTACAGACGCTTCTCCAATAAAGAAGATTATTTCACATTCATGTGGTTAGAGTCTAGTCTCGCCTTTCTATTAGTATTTTAAATGATGTTAAGTTACTAGTTTTTCTGGTTTGTTCAGGTAACCTATTCTATGCCCGGATGCCACTCGGGAAGAAAGAGTACTTATATGTATTTGTTCTCGCATAAGGCATAAGGAAAATGGCCTTATGTTTATCTGAGCATTGCAATGTGTTGTTATTGTGCTGTATTTCTAAATTAATTAGAGCTTAATTTAATGCCGTATGTATTGTTACTACTTTACTCTTTGCCCATGTGTCCTATAGTGTTTCTAGGTTTAGTGATTTGACCAATGGTGTTGCTCTGGTTAGTTGGAAATATTCACTAGTAATGAGCCTTAAGCTCTTTTATGAATTTGTTCTATTTTTTTTATGATTTCTTTAGTTGAGGGAGCCCATACAGAATAGGCATATTCTATTATAGGTTTAACTAATATTTTATATTCTTATTACATTTGTAAAAGTTATATCTTTTACGAAGCTTAATGTTTTGTTAGATTTTTATTTACTTCATTAATTTGTCCATTCCAAGATAATTTATCATTTATTATTTATTACTCGTAAGTACTTGCCTTCAATTCTATTAGCCAATATTGAATAGTTGAATTAATGGAAGATTTTTTAGTCTCCCATGTTCCCTGTGTATTGTTTCTTGATGCACAATATATTCAAAGTACAATATATTCAAATATGTAACAACATTTTGAAATTAACAAAGAAACCCTTTTTTATTTTACAAGAGCAACTCAAGAAGTATGAAAAATGGGGGAGAGATCATGATGACATAGACGCTATTAGATCAGCAAGAGTAAGACATTGATTTTTGTTGTACTTGTGAATTATTATCTGACTTAGTGTAAGAGGGTCGTATACGATATGGACAATGCAAACTCGAACGTTCAATAACAACTGACACTGTGCTTGGGACACTAACTTTAATGTTGCATCTCATAAACCACAGTCAACAGCCACGTCCATCTCACCAAATAATAAATCTCAAGACTCTCAGCTTACTGTTGCAGTCCAGTCCCTCATGCACCCCCCCTTATCTCTAGGCTTCCTTGTCTTTATATCAGTAAACAATATGACGTCAGAAGCTCACTTCCTGGTTACTATATACTTGCACATATTCAACAAATTCATTTTTAAGTATATCCACACACTTTGCACACCAAAACCAATCATTACAATTAGCTTTCTTACTTCTTTAAGATGTGTATGGACATGTGTATTCTCTTAGTCAGTAACATTCTTCTTTTTCAAATGGATGCCATTTTTTTTCAGGCTGAAATGGTACAACCTGACAGAAACCAATAGAGTTATCAAAGAAAGCCAGCGGCCTATTTTTCAACAGCTTTGCCTGAGGTTTCATTAAGGTTTTGATTAACTTTTGCATATGTACCAAGATTCCGAAAGGTCAAATCTGCTAACATTGTTAACATTCTATATTTTGGGTATTTTTGTGAGAAATGTTTCGTAAAAAAATCAAGGCTTTTAGAAATCTATAAAAACAAAGAAATACATCTATTTATTTATTTATTTGTAAATAAAAGCTTTAAAAATTGCAATATATTAATAAGCAATAGACAAATTAAATATTAATTAAAGGTGTGTGTATATTAAATATTTTTATACTCTTAGTCTGTAACATTCTTATATATAATAAATTAGTAAGGTATTTTTTTTCGCTTAACAATGTAAAAATCCTTATCTGTGAAAGAAAATGTATTAGTATTTATTTCAAAAAAACTTTAAGTGTTCGTGTATGTGTAGTTGATTTCATTATTGCCAATAAATGTGATGTTTTAATTTGTTACCACTTTGCCAGTATATATATATATATATATATATATATAATATGTATATTATAAAAATATATTTTTTTAAAGTATTTTGACTATTCTATTTTATAACTGTGTATTTGATGTCATTTAGCATATTTTGTTTAACTGGTTATAGTTTTAAGTACATGTACATGTATAGACTATATATAACTAAATAAAAGACTACTTTTATGTGAGAGGTGACTTTAAAAAAATGTATGTGATTAATAATTTTAAAAATGTATTTAAATACCTTCGGTAATTTTTTTCATTGTGTGAATAATTTTGTTTTTAAAATGTATTTTTTTATATTTAATAATATAATAATATTTCTAATATTTTTAATCCTTTTAAAAATATAATTGAACTAATTTATTACAAGTTATAGAATTGTAAATACTTAATCCTATAAAATATATTGCCTTAAAGATTTTTGACATGTATTAGGTTAAAGATATGTCTTTTCATTTTTATTACTGCTCTTTATGATAAATCTACTATGTTTATTTGATTTCATATTTTATATTACCTAACAAAACAATAAACTTTATCTATTTCTGAGCATGACATTTTAAAATTAGTTGTATAAACAAATGTAAACTTCCATTAATTTCACATTATTTCTTCATAACCTTGCCGAATTATAACAACTGTTGACATTGTTTAAAATTTGATGCATGTGTCTCAATATTATTTATTAATAGTATATTTTTTCCATATAGTTTTGCTAACATTTATAACATGCTTTGTGAGCAATAAAATATGTAACCTTTATTGCAATTTTGTCGTTCTAAGTGTCATGTATATTGTTTTTCCAAGAATTGGAACACGCAATGTTTATTCTTCTCTCTCTCTCTTTTCTTACTACACGCGATATTAGGACGTTTGGTAGGAAAACGAAAGGTTCTAGGTAATGCTGGGATTCTGTGTTGATCTCAAATTCTCAGAGTCTGGGAACGACTCATTATTTAATAGGGGAAGTTCATATCGTTTTTGTTATGAGTTTTGTAATGATACCATGATTTTCACCCCTACTGGTAATGGGTCTGTCCCTTGCACCACTCGGATAGTATTTAATGATTTGTTTTGTCTGAAAGACAGAGAGTTTCAAAATATGTTCCTTTGAACGTTTGTGTTTGCACTATTTTATTCTAACTGTACATAATAGATATATTGTATATATTGAACATACCACCTGAAATAAACTATCAACAACAGTTACACTGAAGCTTCTTTGTCAAGTTACTATCCTATTGTGTTGTATACATTACTATAAGATTTATCTACTACCATAATTTACAAGAACGGAAATGTTGGAATACAAATACTGAATTGTGCCCAGGACTATAAGAAGAGTTCGTGTAATACTGAAACATAAATACTAATAATTAAAGTCTCCCCTAGGACTAACGAGAATTATCAGCAAGATCTACACAGCTCTGGCCACAAGGGGATTGTGGACGTAACAAAATTTGGTGGTCTCGCCCGGTATATTTGAGTTCTACTTTTCCTGACCTAGGATTGACAAGATTTGGTAGTCTCGTTCGGTAGATTTGAGTTCTACTTTTCTTGATCTAGCTGACCTATAAATATTTTGTGACATTAGTAGTACTGAGAGCGGCATATTTGTGTTTCGTTTTCAGGACTGTGAAACTATTCTTTTTAAAAAGAGGAGAGAACTGGTTTGCGTTTTTATTCCTTGGGAAGTGTGAAGATTCCACGAAGTGTTTAATATTATATTGTGCAAATTTCTGGACAAATCGTAAGTTGGAACTTTATATTTTATTATACAATATATACTACTCTACTATCACAAATATTTCGAACGCTATACTATGGCTTCGAATATATCAAGTGAGGAACTTAATGCCATGTCATTTGCTGAACTAAAAGAATTAGCTGAGTCCTTTGGGATTGAGGCAGGACAGGCAAGACCTAATCGTAATCGTTTGACCAAAGAAATTATGACATGTTTGAACGGGCAGAATGCCATGAACACTGGTAGTGTAGTTGAAGTGGGACAGAACGATATCAATGAAGGTTATGTAGCTCCCAGTGGGGGCGAGGTAATTGCCCACGGAGACGAGGTAAGAAATATGTCATCTAGATCATCAAACAATGATGAAGATGAAGGGTTGAGTGAAAACCTAAAATTCCAATTAGCTATGAAGAGAATGGAATTAGAAAGTATGGAAAGGAGAGAATTGGAAAGAATTAGGATAGAAACTGAAAGGGAAAATGAAAGAATTAGGATAGAAACTGAAAGGGAAAATGAAAGAATTAGGATTGAAAGCAGAGAAAGGATAGAGATGGCACGCATGAACAGACCTGACCATCGTAGGGACAGCAATGGTATGGATATTAGCGCAATGAAGCAACACTTGCCTATATTCAGAGAAGAAGATGTTCAAGATTTCTTTTTGCTTTTTGAGAGGATAGCTGTAGATTATCAGTTCCCTGATGATAAGATGGCTTTATTGTTAAGGTCAACTCTCAACAAAGGAAAAGCATTGGACGTAGTGTTGAGTTTAACACCCGAGGAAATAAATGACTATGAAGTAATCAAAGATAGGGTGCTAAAAAGTTATTCCCTGACACCAGAAAAATATAGAAAGCTATTTAGAGACAGAAAGAAGGCATATGATCAAACTCATGTAGACTTTTTGAGACAAAAGGAGAAAATGTTAGAACAGTGGCTAAGGTCACAGAATGTAAGTGAGTTTGATAAACTCAAGAACCTAATATTGTTTGAGGAATTCAATGATTGTATTCGAGTGGATATTAAAACCCACATCTCAGACCGAGGGGTTGAAGATGTGCATGAAGCTGCTAGATTGGCAGATAACTATGCCATAATTCACGCCAGCATAAAGCCATATTATGCTGACAAACCCAAAGTGCACAAACCAGAGTCCAAGGAGGCTAGTAAACCAAAAGAGAAAAGTGAAAACAATAATAAGAACAGTGGTGTAAATAATAATAGTAACTTAGTTCATTTCAGGAAGCAGACAGATGTAAATAAAGCAAAGGTGGTATGTTTCAATTGCAAGAAAGAGGGCCACATGAAGAAAGATTGTTGGATCCTTACCAAGAAGCAAGGTGCTATTCTACACTGTGCCAGAGTGCAGAAAGATAGCAAGCAGACAGAAGAAGTGTGCAACACAGGGTCAAGAAACTCAAAAGAAATGCGGCCGGCATCGCCCATAGTTGTGGAGTCGATGGTTTTTGAGAACAGTCTATCTAAGGTAAAAGAGAATAGCTGTACTCAATCTATTATGCTTTCAGAAGGCCGTGAGGAACAGATGGTTCCTGAAGTCCCGGAAGAGGACGACCTATCCGATTTTCGACCCTTTGTCTACGAGGGGACAGTGTCGACAGAAATCGATGTACTCAGCAAGAAGAAAATACAGATATTACGTGACACGGGTTCTGCTGTCAGCGTGATCCTGGAGGGCAGTGTGCCGTTAACGGATGCCACCAGTACCGGTGAGTCTGTTGTGCTGAGAGGTGCTAGTATGGAGGCTGTGGAAGCTCCACTGCACAGAATAAAACTCGAGTCGGATATTTTTACAGGTAACATCGTAGTGGGAGTGTGGCGCGCACTACCCGTCAAAGGCGTTTCCATGATATTAGGAAATGACATTATGGGCGGCAGAGTCACTGTCGAGCCCATGGTTAAAGTGTTGGAGACAAAGATGGCGGAGGACAAAAACCTACGTCCTGCCAATGAACGCCCAACATGTGCACTGACAAGAGCAATGCATAAAAAGAAGTCGGTAAAGACTCCTGCTACGCCGTGTAGTGCAACGAAAGATGTGTTTGTCTGTTCTGAAGACACACATGCGAATGAAACAGTGATAACAGAAGCACCTGACATCGATTTAAGTGCTACGTTCTTTGCTGAACTAACAACTGGTGATGCAACCGAGAACGATAACATTTTGTCACCAAAGCAGAAATTGGTGAAAGAACAATTGAATGACGAAGTAATAATGCAACTCAGAATGAAAGCTGTTGATGAAAAGACTGCAGATGCAATGGCGGAATGTTTCTACATGAAAGATGAAGTGTTGATGAGAAAGTCGAAACCGCTCAACTCAGGTACAAACGAGTGGGACAGTATTCACCAGATTGTAATACCTAAGTGCTATCGTCAAGATATACTGCGTATGGCGCATGATCTTCCTTTCGCTGGTCACATGGGAGTCCGGAAAACGCACCACCGTATCCTCCCTTACTTCTACTGGCCAGGACTGAGAAGAGATGTCGAACAATACTGCAAGACTTGCCACGTATGCCAAATGGTAGGACGTCCTAACCAACGAATTCCTGTCGCTCCACTCCAGCCGATACCAGCGTTCGACGAACCATTCAGTCATATACTCATTGATTGCGTGGGCCCGTTGCCGAAAACAAAAGCCGGTTTTCAATACCTGCTCACAGTCATGTGTTCATCCACTCGCTTCCCGGAAGCCATTCCGTTGCGGAACATAACAACAGTGAAGGTGGTAGACGCCCTGACAAATTTCTTCACACGTTATGGCCTACCGAAGACAGTACAGTCCGACCAGGGGACTAACTTTACTTCGAACATTTTCAAACAAGTCATGGAACAATTAGGGATAAGCCATAGGCTATCAAGTGCCTATCATCCTGAGAGCCAGGGAGCTCTGGAAAGGTTTCATCAGACATTAAAATCGATGCTTAAAAAGTACTGTTATGAAAACGAGAAAGACTGGGATAAGGGTGTGCCTTATGTACTGTTCGCTGCAAGGGAGGCCACTCAGGAATCCCTGGGGTTTAGCCCATTCGAACTTGTGTATGGACACTCAGTCAGAGGTCCGTTGAAACTTCTACATGAAACTTGGCTAACGGACAGTGAACCGATTGGACTTTTGTCATATGTAGATAAATTTAAAAATAGGCTTTATCATGCTTTTAACCATGTGAAGATTCATTTTCCACAGATGCAGGAGCGTATGAGACAGAACTATGACCGTAAAGCTACAGCTAGAACTTTTGCACCAGGTGACAAAGTTCTTGTGTTTCTACCTTTGCAAAATTAGCCTTTAAGTGCAAAGTTTAGTGGACCCTATGAGATAGAGTCAAAGCTTGGCGAGGTCAATTATTTGATAAAGACTCCTGACCGGAGACAAAAGCAGAGGGTATGCCATATTAATTTGCTTAAGCCCTATGTTTCCAGGGAAAAGAGTAAACCACGGGAGGTCCCCATGATTTCATTAGCTAGGGTCCCGACGGATTTATCTAGGATAGAATATAAGTTTGCAGAAAGTAAACTTAATAATACAGATGCCCTTAAGAGTTTAGATACAAGGCTAGAACATCTTCCGGTAGAAGATAAGGAGAAGATTATTGAGCTTGTACATGAATATAAGTCACTGTTTACAGATGTTCCCAGGAGGACACATCTAATAGAACACGATGTAGTATTAACTGAGGGTGCCAGGCCAATTAAACAGCATCCATATAGAGTTAACCCCATCAGACTTGAACATATTAGAGCAGAGGTGAAGTATATGTTAGAAAATGACATAGTGGAAGAATGTGATAGCGAATGGTCTTCACCCTGTGTGTTGGTACCAAAAGCCGACAACACATTGCGGTTTTGTACAGACTTTAGGAAATTAAATAATTTGACAAAGACTGACTCGTATCCCATTCCTCGTATTGATGACCTCATTGATAAGATAGGTGATGCGACGTATGTGACAAAAATTGATCTTCTCTCCGCGTACTTTCAGATTCCTTTGACACCACGGGCACAGGAAGTATCCGCCTTTGTGACACCTGACGGACTTTACAGGTATAAGGTCATGCCATTCGGACTCCGTAATGCCCCTGCGACGTTTCAAAGGCTTATAAACACCCTCACTCGCGGTATCTTCCAGTGTAATGCCTACCTCGACGACATAGTGGTGTATAGTACAGATTTCAAGACACATGTCAGTCAACTACGACACTTGTTTGAACGACTGAATAACGCCAATTTGACAATAAACCTGGCTAAGAGTCAGTTTGGACATGCCACTATCGAGTATCTTGGACATGTAGTGGGTGGTGGAAAGGTTAAACCAGTAAATGCTAAAATAGAAGCTATTCAGAATGTCCCAGTGCCACAGACAAGGAAACAACTCCGTAGTTACCTTGGAATGGCCGGGTATTATCGTAAGTTTTGCCAGGACTTTTCTACGGCAGCTTGCCCCTTAACTGACCTACTAAAGAAGAACAATCGCTTTGTTTGGTCTGACAAGTGCCAAAAGGCGTTTGATGAGTTGAAGTTAAGATTATCCAGGGCACCTATTTTGGTGACCCCGCGTTTTGATAGACCCTTTAAAATTGCAGTAGACGCGTGCGATACTGGGATGGGAGCGGTGCTGACTCAGCAGGATGACCACGGAGAAGAGCACCCGGTGTGCTACCACTCACAGAAATTCAATATCCATGAACGTAATTATAATACAAGTGAGAAGGAACTTTTAGGGTTGATCCTAGCGTTAAAACAGTTTGATTTCTATGTAAACAGCTCTGGGTGCCCGATAGAAATACTGACCGACCACAACCCTCTGACTTTTCTCTCCAGGGTCAAGCAAAACCAGAGGCTTGTTAGATGGAGCTTATTCCTCCAAGCCTATGACTTAAACATAAAACACCTGAGGGGTAGGGACAACGTCACAGCTGATACTCTATCTCGGGTGCTACATGATTGACTGAATAACCCATACTTCTTTTTTCAGATCATCTCACTTATTCATTAAGAATGTTTCATGATAACCTATCATTCGTTTGAATTTTGATTATGGAATACCTATAGAATACTTGTATCATACAGAAGTCAAGTCTTTTGAAAGTATTAATAATTTTTATAATCATGTATAATATTGATGTTCTGATATATTTTAAATTCATTTGATTATGGAAAAGAAATTCCATTTAAATGTTGATGCATGATGCAATAAATATATAATATGCACATATTTACTTGATATGGATGGATAAAAATAATTGTCATCACATGCAATTAAGTGGGAAAACTTTGAGCTAGTTGATTTATTATCTTGTTTTATTTTAGTTAATGAATGGAACTAAATAATAATATGTACAATTTTTATCTTAGAAAGAGATGTAATATCAATTGGTATAAATTAATAGATAATATTGGAAATCTATTGCTAAATTGTTATATCATGGCAATAGAATGGGAAAAAAACTAGTGGATATTCACTATGTTGTATATAGGTTGTTATATATTCCATATATCCGGGAATGGAGGGAAACAAAGGTACCTAAAGGTGAGCACTCATTCAACCCTGAACAATCTTTTATATTAAACTTTCAAATTTGCCAAAAACGCATAATAGTGGATTACATTTTAATATTTAGATTACTGTAGTAATCGTAACTAGAGCGTATTTTCTCCTCATATTTGAGAAAAGGGGAAGTATCATCATCTTAGGTATGAACCCTGTTAATGTCAAGTTGACACTGTAATTTAAAGGGGAAGTAACCTATAGTTTGATTCGAGTTATGTATTACTTATCTTTTGGTTTGTATATTAGAAGTAAACTGTTGGAAATTGACAAGAGTTTGAGCAATGTTATATTTGTTTAATAGATTAAAACTTTTTGCAAATTTTTGGTGGAAATCCACACAACTGTACATAGTTAAAATAAGAATGACTAGAATATTTTTGAATTATTTGTACTTGTTGAGACATTAGTTAATATTAATACTAACGGTGAAATATTTGTCCATCACGTTATAATCACAATTACCATTGGGTAGTGACACTTTTTATAATTTAGTTGTGCCAGTGAGCCATGTTTGCTTAAATTGTCTAATAATCTTCCATTGATTGTTGGTTATTAAAACGATAGTGTTAAGTACGAAAAATGTACCATGTTGAGTATTACTTGGGTAATTATGGTACATTATTTCTTTCATTGGGTGGGGGCGTGTCATGTATATTGTTTTTCCAAGAATTGGAACACGCAATGTTTATTCTTCTCTCTCTCTCTTTTCTTACTACACGCGATATTAGGACGTTTGGTAGGAAAACGAAAGGTTCTAGGTAATGCTGGGATTCTGTGTTGATCTCAAATTCTCAGAGCCTGGGAACGACTCATTATTTAATAGGGGAAGTTCATATCGTTTTTGTTATGAGTTTTGTAATGATACCATGATTTTCACCCCTACTGGTAATGGGTCTGTCCCTTGCACCACTCGGATAGTATTTAATGATTTGTTTTGTCTGAAAGACAGAGAGTTTCAAAATATGTTCCTTTGAACGTTTGTGTTTGCACTATTTTATTCTAACTGTACATAATAGATATATTGTATATATTGAACATACCACCTGAAATAAACTATCAACAACAGTTACACTGAAGCTTCTTTGTCAAGTTACTATCCTATTGTGTTGTATACATTACTATAAGATTTATCTACTACCATAATTTACAAGAACGGAAATGTTGGAATACAAATACTGAATTGTGCCCAGGACTATAAGAAGAGTTCGTGTAATACTGAAACATAAATACTAATAATTAAAGTCTCCCCTAGGACTAACGAGAATTATCAGCAAGATCTACACAGCTCTGGCCACAAGGGGATTGTGGACGTAACATAAGTGATAGTGGCTGTATCATACTAATATTATATTTTAATATTTATATAAAGTACTCAGGAAGACTTATGCTATGATACTTAAGCTTAGTAGGTTGGATGAAATAGTAAGAAAACCAACATTTTATCAAAATGCATGATATATTTAATCACGGTTACACGTACAACAGTAGGCTTAAACTTGTTTATAAGACGAGTCTGTGAACGCTATGAAAAATATATGCAAAAACGTAGATTAGGCTAAGTATGAGGTTTTTTTTGTAAATAAATTTCTTGGCTATTTAATTAGGCCAGTAGCCTTAAAACAATATAAACAACATGAAATCAGATAAGATAAAACAATAATAAACTTTTAAAACAAATACATTTTATTATAGGTTTAGGCATATTATATTTAACATATTTACCCATTTAAGGGTAGGGGAGCCAGTCTAGAAACCTATTTTTTTTATTTGTACACGTATCATGATCATTTTTCATATATAAATAGTACAAACAAGCCCGAGTAAGTATACATAAAAAAAATATTTTCTGATGGTAGCGATTGAAATGGCGGCCATTTTGGATTTTTTAGTTAACGATTTAACACGCACAATAAAATGTTTCAACTTGATTATTTATCAAGATAATGTATTGCAACTTGGCGGAAACATTTATAAGCTATATTTTTATAAAACTAGCAGATGAATTTTGGTTTAAATGATAAATAAAATTTATCTGAATTTTTTTAGTAGAACATAGGAAAAAAAATATTTAATTGCTAAAATTTTTTAATACAAATTTAATTTAAGGAAAAGTATAACTTGTATCAAAAATTCATCTGGTAACTTTGATTATATACATGTAATAAATGTATGCAAAAAAAATCATAGCGATTGGTTCATAAATAAGGAAGTTAATACAAAAAGAAGAAGAACAAGTAGTATTTTGAGAAAATCCGGAAAAACTGACAATCCTAGGAAAAAAAAATTGGGAGTAAAATTGAAAAATTCATTTTTTTCATCTATTTCTTAATGGTTTGTTGTAAGATTTTGTCCCCACAAAGACAAGATGTTAACCTTTAATTTCATGTATATAAATATATAATTAAACTCATTTTTTTTATATTACTGTAGTGTAAACATGTTAAAAACAAAAAAAAAATACAATTCTGATGTATACCCATTACAAATGCAATTTTTACATTTAAATAATGTTATTAAAGTTTCCAAACGTAATGTTTTAGATCCAGGAATAATTAAAGTATACAACTTAGGCAAAAGCATAAAAAATGAATTTTCTGACATTTAGATCAATTTCACTGCCCTTAAATACCCTTATAAACTATAAAAGGCTTGTTTTTGTATTAATGGACTATAAAAGAAATAACTGTATATAACTTCAATTAGAACTAGAAAACACTAAAGAAAGAAAGAAATGCAGTTATAGACAGGCCAGGCTTATCCACATTGCGCACTATTTGAATAGATGATTGTTCTATGTGCAAAGCATGTTATAATAATTTTCAGATTGTATTTAGATTGTTTCGATAATTGATTTAGAGTTATTTATTTATATTTAATTTTCGCGTCGAGATTATATGCGTATAAATGTATAGCCTAGTTAGCTAATTATTATGCGTAAAAATACCAATATCTTTTCGCGTAGTCTCTACAACTTTCTTTAGCATTCTGAAAACTTCAGAGGAAATCCATTCCAGCACTTTCTCCACCGAAATATATATAATGCATGCAATGATAGTTGTTGTTTTGCTTGTTCGAATAGCTTGAGTGTATTATTTCATAGTAAACAAGACCCTAGACTCTAGACCAAGGACCGGAAACCTACGGAGCATGCCTTACTTTGTACTTAGAGCGATTTTCAATGGCACGCGGAAGACCCTTAAAGATGCAATTCAAGTCTTTCCTACAAGAAATGTACTGCTAGAGCAGTATAAATTATAGACTTTTGGCACACTATTATCAAAAGGTTGCCGATCACTGTCCGAGACAGACAAGAGCAGACCCGTATTTGTAACAACATGGACCAGAACAAGTGAAACAGTTTAATTATCTTAAAGGTAATAGGCAAAGAACATTAATTTTTTAACATAATATTTACAACAGCAGGCTTCTAAATGGAGAAGTGATTTCCAGACATTGGCTACTGTATTCTGCGCGTAAGGACTCTATCGCTTCTGTTGCAACTAGTTGCACCAAAGGCGCGTAATCTTTTTGATATAGTCTCACGTGACTGCGACACATGAAAACAATTGTTGCCGAACATTTGCGCCTCCCTAATAAAGAACACCAGTGTTGGCAGCAAATCTTGATACGTGCTATTTGCTTTAGTTTTTGTTAGACAAAATCATGCTTTTCGCGGAACTCATGAGAAACTGATCACTTCTGGCAAAAGGCACTTCCTGAAATTTGTATCTTGTTGATAAGCATCGTCAGCAGGGCTCTTGGGATGCGTTCGCACCCATCCTGTGGACAAGGCCTATCCATCGCAGGCGCCTCTAAATCAGGATTGATTTTATACTCAGCATGTGGCTTCTCCTGAGCACCTCCACATTTGTGACTCTTTCCTGCCATTTGATGTGGAGTATCCTGCGCAGGCATCCCAGGTGAAAGCTATTGAGCTGCTTTATTTGCTTAGCGTGTGTAGCCCAGGTCTCGCTTCCATAGAGGAGAGTGCTTAGCACACAAGCCTGGTAGACAGAGACTTTGTCCTATCAGTGAGTTGGGCATTATCCCATACTCATTGGTTGACCCTTGCCATTTAAGCTACTGCCTTGCCGATTCTGGTTTGTATTTCATTTTCCAGGGACAGTCAGCTTGAGATGTTGCTGCCAAGGTATGTGTAGTCCTCGATAACATCCAAAGTGTTTTTCTCAATTGAGATTACTGGGAGGCATTCTGTACCTTGCCTCATAATATTGGTCTTTTTTAGTCTTATTGTTAGGCCAAATTCTTTGCACGCCTCCGAGAATCTGCTGACCAGTTGCTGAAGCCCTTCCTCTGTATGTGAAGAAATAGACACTTCTGTCCCATGTCTACTTACGCAATAGACACTTCTGTCCCATGTCTGCTGACGCAATAGACACTTCTGTCCCATGTCTACTGACGCAATAGACAGTTCTGTCCCATGTCTACTGACACAATAGACACTTCTGTCTCATGTCTACTTACACAATAGACACTTCTGTCCCATGTCTACTGACACAATAGACACTTCTGTCCCATGTCTAATGACGCAATAGACACTTCTGTCCTATGTCTTCTGACGCAATAGACACTTCTGTTCCATGTCTACTGACGCAATAGACAGTTCTGTCCCATGTCTACTGACACAATAGACACTTCTGTCTCATGTCTACTGACACAATAGACACTTCTGTCTCATGTCTACTTACACAATAGACACTTCTGTCCCATGTCTACTGACACAATAGACACTTCTGTCCCATGTCTAATGACGCAATAGACACTTCTGCCCTATGTCTTCTGACGCAATAGACACTTCTGTCTCATGTCTACTGACACAATAGACACTTCTGTCCCATGTCTACTGACGCAATAGACACTTCTGTCCCATGTCTAATGACGCAATAGACACTTCTGTCCTATGTCTTCTGACGCAATATACACTTCTGTTCCATGTCTACTGACGCAATAGACACTTCTGTTTCATGTCTTCTGACGCAATAGACACTTCTGTCCTATGTCTACTGACGCAATAGACACTTCTGTCCTATGTCTTCTGACGCAAGATACACTTCTGTTCCATGTCTAATGACGCAATAGACACTTCCTTTCCATGTCTTCTGACGCAATAGACACTTCTGTTTCATGTCTTCTGACGCAATAGACACTTCTGTTTCATGTCTTCTGGCGCAAGAGACACTTCTGTTCCATATCTACTGACGCAATAGACACTTCTGTTTTATGTCTTCTGACGCAATAGACACTTCTGTTCCATGTCTATTGACGCAATAGACACTATTTCTCGTCTACTGACTCACTGTATACCCTGTCTGCTGACGCAATAGACACGTTTTGTTCCATGTCTATTAACACAACAGATCTTTCTGTTCCATGTCTACAGACGCAATAGACACTTTTTGTTCCAAGTCTACTGATGTAATAGACACTTTTTTGTTCCATGTCTACTGACTCACTATATAGCCCGTCTACTGACGCAATGGACACTTTTTATTTCATGTATACGGAAGCAATAGACACGTCTGTTCTATGTCTATTGACGCAATAGACATTATCCATCGTCTACTGACTCCCACCTCCGCCCAGCCTTTTTCGTCCAAACTCTTTATGCAAGACACGCCTGTTAAGCACTCATGGGCGGTGCTTAACGATCATGTGACGTGGATAGACAGAAAAAGGGATAAAAAATGGGTTGTCTTTATAACATAGTTCCTACAAGCTAAGAATATTGTTTCTAAATTTCATTAAATTTTAAAAAAATAATTTGTATGCATTTATTTATCTATTGACGATTTTCTGGTTGACATAGATGTAAAGGGATTTTAAAATTCTTTTATTAACTATTGTAGCATAAACAAACAACAAAGCTATGATATTTATATAATTATTGGTGATTGAATACTCCATAATATAGCTCAGCGAATAACTTCAAAACACATTTGGGAAAAGAGAAAGGCAACACATTTGAACAGCGTAATACTAGTTCATTATTTTTTTGTTTAATATTAGACGTTGACAGAAGTATGTAATGAAATATAGTTTATATATTTTACATCAAATACCGATAAGGCAAGTAAAATGTTTAAGAATATTATTACAATCAGCAGATTCTATTTTATTTAAACCTTTCTGTTCATTTGAACAAACCTGGCACTAAAGTATAACATAAAGGTTCAGATGGAAATGCATAAGATAGGATAGGCAAAGGAAAAGCACATTTTTTAATACAATTTTAAATCCAGCCATAGGTGTAAAACTGAAGTGGGTGTCGACATAAGGGTCGAGTCTAAGGTATTTGAATTTTTGTTCAGGATTTCTTAACAAAAAAGTTAACTGTAAACTCTAAAATCTCTTCTGCTTGTAGTCAATTTTATATACGAGTGAGAAAAATTGGCATAGACATGAGACAAAGAATCTTATCTTATAAGTTTACAGACGTTCCTTCTATATAGAATATTATTACGCCCACTAGGCCCAAAACTCCTGTAGGGCGGCAGGGATCCCTCGGTGGCAGGGATAGAACCCGCGACCTGTCCGTTGGTTTTTTGGTTGACAGTCCGTGAATTAACCGCTGGACCAGCCGGCTTCACTTGAATGATTGTGAGGATTAAGATTTACAGACACGCAATCTAAAGAGTAGATCACCCTTAACCCTTAACCCTTAACCGTGGCTAATAAGTCTGATCTTGCATTTTCAAAAAATGATGTTGAAGGTTTGGGTTTTCCTAACTAGTTCAGTCAACATTCCATTAAAAAAAAAGATAACAATATACGAATTCGTCCTTCGAGAGGGAAAACAATCACGTTGCTGTTAACTTTACGTCATTTTTTGTGTTTAATTTTAAATTTAAAAAAAAAAAAAGTTACAGTTATTGCATGTAACTAACTATGAGTTTTTGACAAAACTGTATTGTTATGACCAGGATCCTGTAGTCTTCAGAGCAGGCACAAGATGTATTCGTAGACGTCCAGGGTTGTCTGATTGTAGATTTAATTTATTCGTGAAAAGCCCCTCTAGTGGGTCCTTGACTAGTCCTGACAGTTTCTGTTTCTAGTAATTCTTCCTTGAATGGATATAATTTATTTCTCTGGCTGGTATTATATTTAAATAATCAATGTAAATAACACAACTATTATTAAGTAAACAATGAAGTCAACCCTTTATGTAGAAATATATGTAAATCATTTATTTTCAGGTATGTTCTGGCAATAAGAATATATATATATATATTTGTGTGTATATACAGTATATGTAAACATACGTCTAGAATACACAATCCTTATTACAGTGAAAACAAAGCGGAAAGATGGAGGTTCTATCGCCCAACACCGTCTAATTATACTATTGTTAGGCGTGGGGTTGAGGAGGATCTATTCCATAAGGGCATTAGGCATGAAGGAGTTATGACAGTAGCCCGTATCTATAATCCTCTCTTTTGTAAATTATGTTTTAATTATTCTAACCTAACCCAGGGGTTGGCAACCTTAGGAACGCCAAACTTGGCACGCAGAGCGATTTTCAGAGGCACACGAGAGATCTCCAAGAGGTGTCTTTTATTGATTAAAAAAAAGCAACAACATTTTCAGGTTCTGAATGAGGAAAACTGTCTGTTGAAGTCGATGTTCCAGAATGACATAGCGACACATTTCAATGAGTTGAACTTGCATTTACAAGACCACTAGAATGGATTTGCATCAAAACTGGGCATATCTTGCCGTGAAATCAACTTAAAACATTTAACTACATGTACATCCCAATATTAAACTATATATTTAAGATATATAGTTGGGCTCTTTCAGAAGTACATCGAAGCACTCAAAGAGCAGTTTTCTAATCATAGGCAAGACTTTCAAATTGAAGGACTCATTTTTTCATAGCAAAAAACCTTCTTAAATGTACATCTTTTTAAGTGGAGGGATATAAAATTTTAAACATTTAAAAAACATCCAAATATGCAAATTTGTGGAAAAAATCTTGAAGGAAGCTTCTTAGGAAAGCCATCTGCTATTCTCAACTGCTAGGCATTCGCTCTTATACTTATACTTTCAATGCTTTTGGTTCAATTTACACTTGTATCAGCTGTTTTAAGCATACAAAGAGTTCATTTGACTGCACATGACCGCTAATTAATTATACAGAATAATTACATTTAACATAGTTTTTATGCTCTTCTTCTTTAATTAAACATAAATATAAGTAATTATAAAACCATTTTTTTAAATTATTAATTTGATAAATATTAGGGATTTATTTAAAGTACTATATTATGTAATTTCTGCAATTATTAATGTTTGAAATATAGGCTAAACTCCTTAAACGGACAAAATAACAATTAATGCAGGAAATGTAAACAATTTTAATCCTCTAATAATTAAAGGGAGATAATTAACCCGTTTTATTTCAGCTAATATTTCAAATGTTTCTTCTTTTTTCTTTAAAAAAGGAATTAATGGTTTGCAATTTATAACTTTGAAATGATCAAACTGTAAAAAGTATTTGAAAATTATATAAATAGTATATGATTAAATAATTTATATGTATGTTTGTAAACATTACATTAACTACCCAGTACGTATGATTACTACGTATCTATACCGCTTAACGTTAACAGACCCGTATTTTAGATCACGCATAACACATTAAAAGATTTCTCAATTAAACCGAGTTCAAAATGTAATTATCATTTGCAGGTATTAGAACCTCATATTGACTAACAAATATGTATAGACAATAAATACCATAAATTTAAAATTTTAGCAATAACATATTGTATTTGATATAAATGCAAATAAAAAGGATGATAATGTCATGTATTAATAGTGTCAAGGAGTTGTTTTATTCGAGGCTTGGTCTCACGGCATCACAATATCATAACAGAAACATAGATCGACTTAGGAATGTTTGGCAAGGACGATCTTTAGGTTTAGAGACAAGTTTAGTGTGTAGGTGTAGGCTAGTATGGACTGTAAACACCGAGACTGGAGCTAGTGGTACTTGATACTGGTGCGACAGTGAGGGGGACTCTGCATGGACAAAGAGAGACAGAATCCAGCACGCTAATAAATCTAGTTAGACACTGACAGGTGTGGGACTTGGTGGGTTCGATGCAAAACTATTTAACGCAGAGACACTGAGGGTTTGGGTACAGAACTTGGACTTGTGGTCTGATGTTTGGATCACACCCAAGCCAAGTCAACTGTCCACAGACATATGAGTGTTTTCTGACACGGGTGACGGCCCGTACCCAGGCCCGTATCCAGGCCCGTGCTGAGGCTGGGGAACCATAGTTCGATAGCGGTGGTGACCGTAGCAACATGGCCGAGAGCGGTGGCCAGCTGGTGGCAAAGTGGCTGACTACTGGTGGCAAAAGGTCGGTGGCTGGCGGTGGTTGACGTGACAGTGGCTTAGTAGTGACGTGTAGACGGCCGCGGTGTAGACTGGTTGCTGATGACAGTTTGGTGTATCAGTACGTCAGTAGTGCGTCGGGTGGTGCGTCAGAGGAGAGGCAGTGTGATGCCGTTGAGGACCAAGCCAGTGGAGACGTGTGGCGTAGGCTATGATAATGTAACGGTTGTGTTTTGATAACATTCTTTTATATATTACGTTTCATATGCTTGTAATAACCATTTAGTATAGATATAATGTTTTCCTTTGTGTTTACTATATATCAGTTTGATATTATTTACTGTTATATTATCTCTATCCTTAAAATCACTATTAATAAAATTAGAATAGTTTATAGTTCTCATAATCAAACATCATGTGTTTGTTGTTTCATTTACGTATGTGTAAATGTTTTAATTACATTGTTTTTCTATGTAATTATTAAGATCTGGGACCTTCCTAATTAAGCGAGCCCATGACTATAGAAGTAAAGTAGTCATTTAAATGTTATTGTAATTAAGTATAGGAAGGTTTTTGACAATGGGGGCCTGTCCAAAAGAAATGGGTTTGCATAGTATATTTTTACATGTAGGCCTTTTTTTACATAAGACGGTTGTGTTCATCTAGGAGATCGTCTCACATTTTTTTGCAAGTATTTTTTTTTCTCTCTCTTTTACACAATTAATATTGTGACATTTTAAGACCTGTTTAAAAGAAAGATTGTATTGCGAAGCATATTTGAACTATTATTTGCAATAATTAGTTGTTGTTGCTGTTTGCATTTTGTTGAAATTTTATTTTGTAACTTTTTTTTTTCTCCCTTAAAGATTTTTTCCAAGCTTTTTTTTTTCTCGTCAAACGTGAATTCTTGTCTTCTGCAAGCGGGCTGTGCTCTTTCAAGTTACCTGGTGTCACATGGTTATTGATGGGTTCTGGACGCTGGAGGTTGAATGAAAGTTGATACCATCCCTACACACGGGGGAGGCTAAGTTTGTTTTCCTTTTCTCTGTGTGTGTGTGTTTTTGGTGCGGGGGTGCTACCAATACAATAAGGGGGTGAAGAGTGTCCCTTAACGGTACTTAGGGTCACTTTAGTACACAGCGTTTGTTTGGGTGGAATAGTTTTTTTTTTTCTCTGGGCCGTCACCGGTGTGTCAGTTTGTCTGTGTTGGGGTTGTTAGTGCTGCCTCTGAACACTGCATTGTGGTATCAGTGAGTGTTGGGTATAAAGAGGTGTTGAGTATCTTGTGAGAATTGGGTTTCCACCACTAGATTATACAGCATCGTACATTTTGTTGTAGCGAGTGTTGGTATAGCTAGAGTGTGAAGATTTCTCTGTTTTGACTTGCTTTTAACCAGGGGTGTTAAGTTTGCAAGGTTGATTAGCGATATAACTATAACTGAGACAATTTGAATCATATTTGTTGTTTGGCGGTGTGTTTTCCCGTCGGTTGAACAAAAGAACACATAATACACGGAAGCCTTATTTGAATTGGGAACTAGATGTTTTATTTGTAAACATAGATCTGAGTTTAGATGTACAAAACCGTTTTTTTTAGTAGGCCTACTATTTTGGTTGAATCTAATGATAGAGATAATAGAGTAGGCCTTCCAGTTTTATTAGAATAGCCCGTCCGTTTAGTATAGTATGTCCACTATATAGTAGTATAGTAGGTTTGTCGGTTCAATTGTGTTTGTCGGGTCGCGTTTGTTTGTTTGTTTCAATGCGTTAGTATTAGGTCTATGAGTAACAACTATGTTCCAAGTCAGTTAAAGTCTACAATAATAACGTGCATTACATATGGATTTAGTGGTAGGAATAGAGCTTTAGATAGTATCTGGCGCGTTTAGTAAGTTTATAGTCGATAGTGCAGTGTGGGCTGACAAACATGTTGAATTTGTTATTTTTTGTTTTCTTTACGAATCAGTTTGTCCTACAGGAATGTGGTATAGACGAAGTAGTGAGTACAGACATAGGCTATAGGGTTATGAGATTTTGTGTGTCCAGTGGTTGAGTGTTTTGGGGCTGAGTGTATCCACGGACGCATGTGACAGAGTGTTTGTACCTGTTTACGGCGCCTGCCTTGGTACCTAGCTGGGATGAACTTCAATACTTGGAGCACAGACCGCTTCTCTATATACTATTGCCTTTGATATGAACATTAATTAGTTAGGTTTGAAATATTGAACTTTTGATTTTAGCTGAATTTTGTCTTACTTATTTTTGAATTTGTATTAAGTGCTACTTATGATTGAATTTAGACATTCACCACTTTCTGTTTTATACTTAGACACTCAATATCATGATGATGTATAATGTAAATTTATAATTCAGTTGTTCGTTTTTGTTTTAGTTGCAAGTGTGACTATTTTTGGATACCAAAAATAGTCAAAGCGAAGGGGGATGATGTCAAGGAGTTGTTTTATTCGAGGCTTGGTCTCACGGCATCACAATATCATAACAGAAACATAGATCGACTTAGGAATGTTTGGCAAGGACGATCTATAGGTTTAGAGACAAGTTTAGTGTGTAGGTGTAGGCTAGTATGGACTGTAAACACCGAGACTGGAGCTAGTGGTACTTGATACTGGTGCGACAGTGAGGGGGACTCTGCATGGACAAAGAGAGACAGAATCCAGCACGCTAATAAATCTAGTTAGACACTGACAGGTGTGGGACTTGGTGGGTTCGATGCAAAACTATTTAACGCAGAGACACTGAGGGTTTGGGTACAGAACTTGGACTTGTGGTCTGATGTTTGGATCACACCCAAGCCAAGTCAACTGTCCACAGACATATGAGTGTTTTCTGACACGGGTGACGGCCCGTACCCAGGCCCGTATCCAGGCCCGTGCTGAGGCTGGGGAACCATAGTTCGATAGCGGTGGTGACCGTAGCAACATGGCCGAGAGCGGTGGCCAGCTGGTGGCAAAGTGGCTGACTACTGGTGGCAAAAGGTCGGTGGCTGGCGGTGGTTGACGTGACAGTGGCTTAGTAGTGACGTGTAGACGGCCGCGGTGTAGACTGGTTGCTGATGACAGTTTGGTGTATCAGTACGTCAGTAGTGCGTCGGGTGGTGCGTCAGAGGAGAGGCAGTGTGATGCCGTTGAGGACCAAGCCAGTGGAGACGTGTGGCGTAGGCTATGATAATGTAACGGTTGTGTTTTGATAACATTCTTTTATATATTACGTTTCATATGCTTGTAATAACCATTTAGTATAGATATAATGTTTTCCTTTGTGTTTACTATATATCAGTTTGATATTATTTACTGTTATATTATCTCTATCCTTAAAATCACTATTAATAAAATTAGAATAGTTTATAGTTCTCATAATCAAACATCATGTGTTTGTTGTTTCATTTACGTATGTGTAAATGTTTTAATTACATTGTTTTTCTATGTAATTATTAAGATCTGGGACCTTCCTAATTAAGCGAGCCCATGACTATAGAAGTAAAGTAGTCATTTAAATGTTATTGTAATTAAGTATAGGAAGGTTTTTGACAAATAGCTCTCTCTCAACGCGAGTTTTGTGGGAGGTACTAAGCCTAGACTGTTCTAAGAATCCACTCTTGTGCCGACCTCAAATTCTCAGAATAGCTAGGAATAGTCTATTATTTCTCGTACAGAGGAGTTCATGTTAGAACTATCATTTTTATTATGAGTTTTGTAATGATACCATTATTTTCACCCCTCCTAGTAATAGGTATGTTCCCCGCTCTTCTCCACGAGTATTTAAGGCTAGGCGTCCGGCTAAGCAGCCAGTTTTTGTGCAGAGTTTTGTACAGAGTTTTTGTCTTTTGAGTCTGTTATGGACGCTTGTGTTGGTACTATTTTATTATTGCTGTATGTACTACATTTATTGTATATACTTGAAAATATCAGAGTTATCAGCTGAATTAATTAAAAACATTTACACTGAAGCTTCCTTGTCAAGTTGCTATTTTATTTCATTGTTTACAATATTATAATATATGTATTTATTTACAACTACAATGTCAAACGTCAACGTCAAGGAAAGGAACTGTTAGAACGCAAATCCTGAGTTTGTGCCCAGGACAATAAGGAGAGTTCGTGTAATACTGAAATATAAATAATAATAACAAAATTCTACCCTAGGACGAACGAGAATTATCAACAACATTTACACGGCTCTGACCACAAGGGGATTGTGGTCGTAATAATAATCACAAACACAATTTTGTATTGCATATTGAACGCTTTAACGATTTTTTTCTCTATATAATCTCCTTTGCTTTTGACCTAGGTCTTGTTATGGAATTAATTACATTGTCCTATCAAAATAATTTTACAAAAGTATAACAGAGGAGGTTAGCATTTAGGATTTTGGCACGCTGAATGATTAAGAAATCCTAGTTTGGCACACTATTAGCAAAAGGTTACCGACCGCTGACCTAGCCTATAACCCCCTTTCTTCAATGGAATAGCCTGATTCCAGGAATTCTATCAATGATCCACAGTTAGCGAGTCATCAATGCTTTTTTGAGGTATCCCCAAATTTAGTCCCAGCCCAGAAATAAAGCGATTGAATTTTGATACCTAATAAGGAGTCCTCAACTGATACCGCGAGTTAGCAAGACACACACACGATTGATATACGACTCAGTATATTATATTTAAAAAAAATATTGCTCTTTTGACATAACTAGCATATATAGGTGTTGTAATAAAATTGCCCAAAACGTATAAATCTAAATGGTAATCCATAAAACTATAATTTGAATGGAACATTTTTTTAGTGTTAAAATTATATAAACTTCCAGTAGTATTAAAAGCTAATAATGTCAATGGCTACAAAGACATATGTTAATGCAAGTATTTGTGAAATATGAAATGTGTAGGGTGAAGGGTTGAAAAAAAATTCTTAATATTCTTATTTAATAAATAGAATACAATGAGAATTCAATTTTCGTTTATCGAAAAAGTTACTTTTTAATAGGTCATAATATTCACTGATAGGTGCAAACACACTAACTATGTTTTACCAAAATATAAAGTATAAAATATATGCACAATTTTATAAATTAAATCAATTTCTGTCATATATATATATATATATATATAATGTTTTAAAAATGTGTATGGCGATATTTATAATTGTGCTAAATATGTACAATTCTAAAACTTAGTCGGCCTAATTAAGACATTCAATTAACTAAATTGTATTTAATTTTCAAAAAGGTTTGCTTTTATAAGTAAAAAATTGTAAAATAAAATAACTCAAACATTTTAATACAATTATTGTTGTTTTAATAATTTTTTAAAACAACAGCAAATATTTAGATTGATAACAAAATAAAATAATTTAATACCAAAATAGTCAGTCATATAACTTAGAAAAACACAACAAGGAAAAAAAATATTCAAAAATCAAAATTACAACAAAATATGTGCATTAGTAGGCCTAGATATAAGGAGCTTATTTGCAAAATGCCAAAAAAAAAAAGGAAAACAGTAGGCGATATATTCACTTTGCATTAGACTTGTACAATTAAATTTAACATCTTACAAGTTCATTTTAGACTGTATTGCATTAATTTTATTAATGGATAAAATTATATTCAATTGAATGACACCCTTGTATACAGTGTAACACACATTTACCGGTATTTGAAATAAAGTAATTAAAAAAAGGAATTGTCTTTCAAATGGGAAAGCCTAATATTGAACTTTAATTAAGTAGGTCACGATAAGTACTAATTTCAAACCATGTTCCACAGAATAGGTATACCTATTCTGTGCCATGTTCGGTCCATTTTTTTGGTTCACCAATGTCATTGGTATTTGCATGCAAGGGGATTGTGTCGCTAGCACGAAACCAATCGATCTTTTAATGCTGACAATTTGAAATAAAAAAATGAAAAAATAAAACTCTCAAGGAAACAATTAAGTTAATTGATTAAATGTTATTATGAGATGTTTTATATTGATTGTTAAGTTTGGTTAATCATCAATAAATGATTCATTACCTAATTACTTTTTATTAAGTGACCCAAAAACTTTTATTTATATAGAAATAAACACAAAGCTTTAAAATGTTTTTTTATCATTGAAACTTGATTTTTAAAAAGAAAAATAAATTGCATACATTAACTGCACATAATATGAAATTTATATAAAATATATTTTAAAATATTACAGGTATGGAATGTCTACGAATATCACATTATTTGGTTTGATAAAAAAAAACATTAACAAATAATTTGAACGGTACATTAGAAAAAAAACTATAAAAAAAATTGCGAAACAAAAAAAACAAACAACTACAGAACTGTTGAAAGAATTTTTATTCTCTGTCAGAGTCAGATTGATTCTTGGGCGCAAGAAGTTCAGACTGAAAGTAAGTATCAAACATTTAAGAAGTTAACTCAGGTTTAAGTCTAAGAATTGTACAATTTGTTAACAACTTTAAAACTAGTTATGCCACACACACATGCAAAAGTTATTGGTAACAGTGTATAAGTGAAAGATTTAAATTAATGACCTACCGCCCCAGAGTGAATAGCATTTACATCTTCATGGTCTCTTCCCCAGTTTTCATTTTCTTTTAGTTTTCCTAGTGTCACGAGAATTCAAAATACTTCTTAACGTATTTGCATCTTTATTTGTGTATGTTTCTTTTGAAGTGCAATATTCATACACTAAGGTATCGTCTATAAATTAGGCCTACGTCAACGGTTATTAGGCATTTTTACCCCCCCCCCCCACCACACTCGTCAACAATGGTCAATCGTTTAGATACCCTCTATAAAATAATATCTCAACACCCCCCTTCCCCTTTCAAAAGTAAGTGCATGTAACAATTTTATACGCAGCTTTTATGTTTAAAAACAGATTTGAGATTGAAAAGTCTATAATTAATTTTAATACCTATTTAATCTTGTTTAACAGATTTCACATTGACTATAACTCTCATAGGCGTACTCATGAGCGGAGGGGGGTATGTAACAAGGTGCCTCTCTGCCCTCTCTTATTTTTTTTCCAATCCTAGGATTTTAATTTTTTTTTTCTTTTTGCTTCTATAAATTATTTTAATAGAAATATTTAACGAATCTAATTTTTCTTTTCACTATTGATATTTTTTTTATACAATGTTATTTTCTAAATAGTTTAGTGGGAAAGAGTGCACCAGTTGAGAATAAACTTTCTATTTCCAACGTACGTTCACTATTCCATCTTGCAGTATTGCCCCCCTCCCCCAGCACTTTAAACATAGTCGCCTTCCCTGTCCCCTACCCTTCCTACCTTGAACTATTTGCCACCCCCAACTTGCTATCCTGGCTACGCCATTGATAATACTTCATTTTTATCATATACACATTTTCCAGAAAATTTGAAATCAAAACTATGAAATTACGAAATCCATATATTATTATTATGTAATACACTTAATTTGCACGTTGGATTTACACAATACACTTCCTTACATTAAATGTCTTGCAAACATTAACTATAGTTACAGAGAGGGCCTATTATTTTTTTCCTAATCCAAACTAGATCTATCGCTTACTAAATACACCGGTCTTCGGCGCGTCCTTTTGATGTACGCATCCTTATCATGTTCGAACTGGAGCCGCAAACAAATGTATTTTCCAGCTGACGAAAACTTATCGACAGAGTGTGTGTGGGTGTGTGTCTTTTGGAATTCCGATCACCATAAAAGGTGAAGGTGAGGTTTTCTATAATCGGTTGGTTACTTTGTTAACAATTGCATTATTGTCCTCCCATACATAAATCTACAAACTAACAAAACGAAGACATAAAGGAAGGACGTTGCCGATGTAGTTCACATGATTAAAATATTTGTATTAACATAAAACCACTTTTACATGTTTACCATGTAAATTACAAAAGTATAATTATGTATCCATTAATTTTTTTTTACTTTTACTTGGGGGGGGGGGGAAGAAGGTGGGAAGGGGAGGGTAAGGGAGGAGAGTGAGAACATTCTATTACCCTCCTGTCGTGCACAATTCTCCACTCTCTCCCCACATACTCACAAACAATGTGCAATATAACAAATCTGAAGAAATATCGTTATATATCATTGTGCTGCGGAATTTAAGATTTTTTGCGGGGTAAATCGTGGGGCCAACTTATGTTACATATTCCACTGTAAGTCTGTTGTTTGGAAAAAATATATATTATTAGTGAAATGCTAGATGATGGATAACTTTGAAAACAGAATAGTAGAATGCTTAGCATTGCTGATCAAATAGGTTCAGTCAAAATATTATTGATCTTATAAATAATGGAGATTTCGAAATGCTGTATTAATATATCTATATATATATGTATATTTATATTCAAGTAATATATTAAAATTGTAAATTTAACTAATATTTAAAGAATATTGAATACTTGCCCTTTTTTATTACCACTAATTTCCACCTCAGACCATATCTGTATTTAGTTCGGCTTTGGACGAACAAAAGTTGTTTTATTAATACAAATAATATATTTTTATCTATAAAAAGCACTACTAAATACAAATTCATAAAATACAATAATTTAGTAGTTTAGTAAACATGATGTGTCCTTTTATTGTTAAAAAAAAATGACTTTGTGAAATTATTTTTTCGTTGTTTTTTTTTACGAAATGTGGGTAATCATTCTAGTACAGTTGTTTCCTGTTCCATTTACTTCAAGATAAAACAGGTTGGTAAGTCATGAATCAAAAGCAGTGATTGCAACAAGATAATTATGGTTAGAAACAAAGGACGACCCCACCCCTAGGGCACCTAGCACTACAGGGCCAACAAAAGAGCTTATTGTGTTGTTGTTATTTTGCCATAAATCTATTGTGATGATACTTACACTGCAAATAATTTTCTTTTAGCTCGGCTATCTGGTACAGCAGGTGTTGGTGGTGGCTTTGGTAGGTTTTTAGGTAAAATTGTATCCACTCTTTCTTCTAATTAATAAAAAAAAAGTAGTACAACGTTAGTATTATTGTTAATATTAGTAATAACTTTAGATGTCTCCGTGTGTGTATTTTTGTTGCGATTTAAAATTATTTTCCGAGTAAGAAGAAATTTTGTGAGGCAATCAAAATAGGTCTGTGTGAACAACATTACACTTTACAAGTATAGTTAAAACTATGGAAATATTACAAATGAAGAAATTTATCTCCTGACGACAACGCGCCCACTCTCGACCAAGGTCACCGAAAGTCGCCTCAAATTTGCCGGCCACACAATCCGCCAGCATGATCATCGGCTACCCTGCACGGCCGCACAACGGAATCTGTGAACATTGGCGACCTAAAACAACATGGCATACAACGATCGCCGATGACCTACCTTCGTTCTGTCAATATCTGCGAAGATATATTATGCCGTTACGGCAGCGGCTACGGACAGAGCCCGCGGAGAACTCTCGTTGCCCGATGCGCCGAAAGTAAGTACGGAAATAGTATAATGTGAAAAAACAAATTATAGAGCGTTCCCAGTAGGCGGAGCTTAAGTTTTTTTGTGTAAATTTAGTGACGTATTTGTGTAAATATAGAACCCACTTGAGGTACAAACGTAACGTGGTGAAAGTGAAGTACTTCTTTATCATGCAAAATTCACATCTGAATATTGGCTATCCTACTCAAAAATAAGGAGGTAAATAGTAGTACTGTAGATTAATTGATTAATGTGATTAGGCTAGGGCCGGCTAGACCTATTTACACTTTCAATTTCACTTTATAGGCCTACACTTTTAATGTTTCGTAGGCTAGGCTACGATGTCAAGCGATATTGTTGGTGAATAGGCTATCTAGTCAAGTAAATATTAGGCTCACATCGTCTATGATCTATGTCTATGATAATAATAAAATAGCATATTTTATTTAACATACATAATACAGCTTAAATCTTAATAAGACTTAAAACACAACACATCATTTAAAAAAAGTTCGAGCCTACATGAAACTTTATTAATACAGCGGCCATATTTAATTGTACACCATTACTCAAAGTAAACACAAATCACGTGCTTTTTGTCACGGGATTGCAAACGCCCTATAGGATAATATTCCAAACTATACAAGTATTCTTCTATTTTGAAAATTGCAATTTATAAACTCTTTAACGGCTGGTTAGCAAAGTCGACAGTGTGCTCGTCTCACGCTCAACATCCTGGGTTCGACCCATGGTGCAGACAATAAGAAATAAACAATCCACCGCCGACTTGGAGAGGAGATGGGATCCACCAAGTTTACCAAGCCCACATAAAGGATTAATGGATACCCAGTGTCCATTAGCCCATCCCCCCTCCCAAACTACCGTAACGGTCAAGGGAATAAAAACAAACTTTAAAAAGAAACTACCTCATCAACCGGACAAGCACTGTCACAAAAAGATTATTTGTTATTATTTTACACAAAGTAAATATAAAATGCTTCTAATGAATGATGTGTAATCTTTATGACATTTTCTGTTTGATTAGAAAAAGATGATCATATTCTATAAAAGCAAATTCGTTATTTTTCTTTTGCAATACTCATAAAACAATTGTACGCTTTTACCTATATGTGGGGGGAACCGTATAGTAACAACACCTGGTTGTGTTTCTTTCCATGTACTTCTATGTCCTAATGTAGATAGAATGAAAATACATTTTAACCATTCGTTATCATTCAGAAGACATTTAATAATGTTAATAATTTATTTAAAAAAAAAACCAATTAGGCTAATTATTTGAATTTGATTATATGGAGTAGCGTTTACAAACATTGAAATAAAAAATGGTTCAAACCACTGAGCTATAATATATATATTATATGGAGTGATCAATAACTTCAATTGTTGGAAAAAATTCGGACTTTTATATATAGTGTGAACCGGGGTAGGATGGCCGATTTGAAATTTTTATGCTTTATTGACAAGTCTAAATGAAGCGTGAACCTTTCAATTAATTTCAAATGGAAGAGATCATGAACTTCCGGTGTTATTTTCCGCCAGTAACGCAGAACACAGACATATTTTGAAGCAAATGAACTTAGGTGACCGGAAATGTTTTACACTTTTACCTGTATGCATGCATAGTATTTAAGAATTGTCAATTGCGCTACTGGCTGTAGGGAAAAATGTAGGGGATAAAATTTTATTTCATTTTCAAAGTATGTTGCCAAAAGAAATCTATCGGTTGTGAAAGTCAGACGGGAAGAATCACCTATTTATAATCTCAAACTTATTGTTTGAAGCAATACAATTTTTGTTTCATGTTTTTATAAATATACGCATTGTTTTTTTTTAAAAAAACCAAGTATTGTTAATTCAGCCTGGTGCCATGTCACCTTACTTACAATAGCTCCAAACTATAAACTATAATTAATTCTGGCTCCCTGCTGTGCTCACCAATGAATGAATGATATCATGAATCTGCAATTTACAATAATGTTTATATGTGAATATATTTACGTTTATTACTGTTACGCATGTTTAGATATATTGCACACATATAATTATTTGGCGCTAATATGTGTGTACTTCAGAATGTTTTTCATCTAACCCTCTTTCATGTCCCTACTGTAAACCTCCCAGCCCCACCCCCTCGTCAAGAGCAACTCCTCCTTTGATCTCCCTCCACCTCCACTGGTCCCTCCTTTGATCTCCCTCCACCTCCACTGGCCCCTCCTTGGATCTCCCTCCACCTCCACTGGACCCTCCTTTGATCTCCCTCCACTGGTCCCGCCTTTGATCTCCCTCCACCTCCACTGGACCCTCCTTTGATCTCCCTCCACTGGTCCCGCCTTTGATCTCCCTCCACCTCCACTGGACCCTCCTTTGATCTCCCTCCACCTCCACTGGTCCCTCCTTTGATACCTCCACTGGATCCTCCTTTGATCTCCCTCCACTGGATCCTCCTTTGATCTCCCTCCACTGGACCCTCCTTTGATCTCCCTCCACTGGTCCCTCTTTTGATCTCCCTCCACCTCACTGGACCCTCCTTTGATCTCCCTCCACCTCCACTGGCCCCTCCTTTGATCTCCCTCCACCTCCGCTGGCCACCGGCCAAAATTCGTAAATAGCGTATACATGCTAGATCTCCACGGCCGACGCAGGTGCGTTGGTACCTTCCCATCCCGATCACCTCCACTCACCGATAACACCACATGATCAAACTTTCCCCATACTGACCCTTCTACATTCTCCGCCCCCTCCCCTCTTCCCCCTACCAATGAATCATCATTAGAGATATGTGGGTAATCACCCCCTCCTCTCCCCCACCACACTATATTCGACACCCTAGTTTAACTCAGAATGAAACAATTCAATTGGCGTCGAGACCACATACTAGAATAGTCGCGTCCGGGTCTCGTCTGTTTCAATTTCTACTGATATACTATAATCTGTATTGTGAATCGCCTCAGCTGTCCATCGACTTCTGATTAAATAAACAGTTTTCGAAATTCATTTCCGCCATTGAATCGATCTGTGTATTTGCGTCTGCTTGCTTGGAGTATTGTGTCTTGTAGAATTACTCAGACCACCAAAAATCGTGTTAGCCACATTAAATGTTCTAAGCACCAACACCACTGTGATAGAGATACATCACCCCTACCGACTGACCGAACTCAGCCGAATAACCTTTGCGCGTGCCGAATACACGACATCTCCACACCCCGTTATCCCCGTAGAGTGCCTGGCACGCTACACTAAGGACGCAACTATTAACTAATTTATTTTATAAATAAAGCTAAATTTAACTGAACGCGACTAACACTTTGAGTATTAATTATCGCCTACTCACGTTTGATGTTGAAAACGGATTCCTCATAACTAATATGGTAGCCTTTTTTATATTTCTTAAAGAACAGAACTAGTCGTCGATGTTGAAATCAATTATTGTCCAGCAAAACCATGCTTTTTTATGGAAATGCCTAAAATAATAAAAAAAAAGCACCGGAAGTTCATGATCTCTTCCATTTGAAAAGATCAGGCCTCATTAGGACTTATTAAATTAAAGTGATTGAGCACTACATCCATATATAAAGCTCAGTGTTACAAACAAAAAACAAAAGTAAACAGACAACAAATATTCTTTATGTACAATACCTTTTGGTTGATAAATCTTAATGGTCGTCTCTGTAAGAACAAAACGAATTGTGAACAACTTTAGATTGATATAAAAATTATATAAAAATAGACTAGATATAAGAATTTCTGAAAAAAATATATTTATGTAGTAAGCAAGTTTAATGCCACTGAAATGTACCTATTACTCTAACTTAAAAAATAATAATTTTAATTATAATAATTCATATAATAATATGTTCATATGTATGTTCAAATTTCAAAAATATTAAATGTTATCATTATTTTCAAGCTAAAATTATGAAACAAACATACCTTTATGCTTACAAATAGGTCTCATCTCTTTAAAAAAAAGAATTAAAAAAGAAAAAAAAAAGGTAATTAGAGTACACCATTTTTATTTTAATAAAAATGCATACATTAAAATAATATATTATTGGAAGGGGAGGATTTTTTTAAATAAAATAGTTAAATGTTATAAAAAATTACACTTTTTTTTTTAAAATTAATGCTACCAAAACATTTGTATAAATTTAGCTCAATTTTAGATGCTTTTAAAAAAGAATAATAATAATGTTCACTTATGTTTAACCTTTTGTAAAATACAATTTTAGTGTTTATAATTTTCATTACCTACCTGTATGCTTACAAACCGTTGTCACCTCTTGAGAAATAGATAAAAAAAAACTTAGTCTAGTGAATATTCATGATAATTATAAAAAAAAACATGCTTTCAGGATTTGTTAAAATATAATAGTTAAATGTTATTAAAAATTACAATTTATATATATATTAAAAAGTTAAAGCCACCGAAACATTCCTATCAATTTAGCTCAATTTTAGAAGCTTTAAAATAAGAAATATAATAATGTACAATTATGTTTAACTCTTTATGAAGATGTTGCAGGCATATTCTAAAGATTAACTTGGAAGATCACATTTCCAACAGTGAAGTTCGTTTACAGGAGTAAACTTCATCTCCGAAGAAATCAAGAAAACAAGATGTAGATGTCCGGATCACGTTCTCCGCATGGATAGAAAGAGGCTTCCAAGCATTGCTTCGAAACGGACACGATCAGGAAAAAGAAGAGGAAGACCAATGGGAACTTGGATGAGAACGATGGATGATGAAGCAAAGGCCACCAATAAAACATTGCATGAAATCAGATGGCTCGCCCAGGATAGGGAGGCGTGGCGGAACTTTGTTGCTGCCATATGCTCCACGTGGAGCGATAAAGAAAAAAAGATATAAGAATTGGTGAAAAAATATTTTTGTAGTAAGCAAGTTTAATTCCACTTGAAATGTACTTATCACTCTAACTTAATAAAAAAATATATACTAATTTAAATAATAATATGTTTTACATATAAAATGTAAAATGTAAGTGATCATTATTTGTAAGCTAAAAATTATGGAACAAACATACCTTTATGCTCACAAACTGGTCTCACCTCTTAAAAAAGGGGTAAAAAAGTCAATTAGAGTACACCATTTTCATTTTAATAAAAATGCATACACTCAAATAATATATTATTGGGAGGGGGGGGATTCTTTAATAAAATAGTTAAATGTTATTAAACATGTTTTCAGGATTTAAAAAAATATAATAGTTAAATGTTATTAAAAATTTCAATTTATATAGACTATATATAAAAAATTAAAGCCACCAAAACATTTGCGTCAATTTAGCTCAATTTTAGATGCTTTTAAATAAGAATAATAATAATGCACAAATATGTTTAACCCTTTATAAAATACAATTTCAGTGTTTATAATTTTCATTACATACCTGTATGCTTACAAACAGTTATCACCTCTTGAGAAATAGATCGAAAATAATTAGTATGGTGAATAATCATGATAATTATGCTTTCACAAAATTTAAAAAAATAATTTAAGAGAAATGTAGTTTAGCTTTGCAAAAAGAAAATTGTAGAAGAAAAATTAATAACAAAAAAGTGGGCTTATCAATTTAACTTCATTTTAATTTCTATAAAATTTTTATGTTTTAGTGTATGTTCACCTTTGATTAAAATAAAATATTAATTAGTGATCATTATGATAGAAATTATGTCACAAGCATACCTTTGTGCTCACAAATAGGCTTCACCTCTTAAAAAATAGAAAGAAAATAATTAGTTGACATATATTCTGTAAAATTGAAATGCATACCTCTAAAATACTGTACAATACAAGGGGGAGATATTTTTTTATATAATAATTACATTTTGTAACAAACTACTAGTTCTTTAAAAATAATTAATTCAACATAAACATGTCTATCATTTTAACTTAATTTTATGTGATTTTTAACTAAGAATGATTATCTAAAATTGTGTTAACGTTTTATAAAATAAAGTTTTAGTTAATATATTTTTATTATAGAAATTATGGCTCTAACATACCTGTGTGCTTACAAATAGTTGTCACATCTTAAAAAGTAGAAGTAAAGTAATTAGAATATTGAATATTCAAAGTTAGATAAATGGCATGTTTTATAAGGAAAATTGATGTAATGGTGTCATTTGTATGGCGCGATTCTTAATGCTAACACATTTAAAGTACATAGTAAAGAGAAGTACCCGTCGAAACATACTGATCCATAGGGACGGCGAAGCAGCGTTCACCAGTTTAATTGACCATGACATACTGGGTGATTGTGTGGCCAGCACAATACACATCCGCCTTTACTTTACCCCAATAAAAGTCCAGGTACCCATCCCCCATCAGATGCTGGTTAGACTTAGGTACCCGGAAACAAATCCCAGCCCTGACAAGGATTCAAACCCAGGACCTATTGTCCGCCAGCCGCTCGGCCACCAAGTCCTATCCGTATCGACATTCATGCTTTTCAAAAAAATGTATAATTTATTATCGTCATGAATAGTAAGTAACACAAGAAATTCGTTCATTAAATTTTACAACAAAATAAAATTGTAAGCAATGGGCCGTATTGCTGCTGAGAGTTAACACCCTTGCCCCTTATACAAGTCAATATTTTATGACTGACTTGTAAATTACAAGTCAGTCATAAAATATTGACTTGTATAAGGGGCAAGGGTGTTAACTCTCAGCAGCAATACGGCCCATTGTTTGAGAATAAATTGAAAAAGGTATAGTAGATTCACAGGAAGAGAAAAGAAATAAAAAAAATGTATTAAAATGGTAAAAAATTTGTTTAAGAAATGTCAATTGATTGGTGCTAATCAGAACAGGCATTTAAGAAAAAAATTATTTTTAAGCACTTACCTGGATGATTACAGGTAACTGTTCCATTGCAGTGAACCTGAGAATAAAAAAATATTAACTATTTCTCCAAAAATTGACCAACTAAAATGCCATATTTGCCTAAATCTGAACGAATGAAAGATTCTGATTGTATTCGTGAAGTTTGTGTGTGTATATGCGTGTGAGTTGGTGTTTGTAAAATAAAACCGCCTCAGAACTGTTTAAATGTTACCTGCGTTCACAAATATAAAGTGGAATTACTAGTTGCAGCTGTGGACTTTACACTTTATACAATTATAATTCTGCCATTATTCTGCTTTTAAACAGGAAGTAGAGAAACAAGCGGAGGAATGCACCTATTATGGAATATTGCTTCTAGGAGAGAGGGGGGCACGTTGATATAAATTTGACATTTATTGAAATTAATTGCAAACCATTAAATTTAGAGTGGATATAAACACTTTTTTTTTATCCCTGTTGTGAGCTATTTTGAGTGTGTGTGGGGGTGTGTATGAGAGGCGGAGAGAGTGCACAGTAGAACAGGGAATCGGGAATTCCGAAAAGAAGTCATTCGAGTCATTATATAGCAGAAATACTAAAGCAAGCGGTCCATGTGTATTATAGTCAATGGTAATAGTCAATATTTTTTCCAAAGCGCTCAAATTTCAATTTTCCTCACAGTATTCTCAATTTGAATACGAGCGAAGCCATTTTTATATGGAAAGTAGGGGAAGTAGAAAGTTATTTCCTGTACTAACTCTTCTGCGCATACGCAGTATAATAGCTGTAAAAAATTATTTGTATCAACCTGCCCCTGTATCAATATGCCCCCATTCCCTACTGCAATTACTAGCTAGGCTTTCCACAAGGACAGATTTAATATTCAAGACATCAAATTGTGTATTGGCAGTGAAAGGCTAATGTTGTCTATAGTCAGGATTAGTAAAATATTGTCTAAAATGACATTATCGTTGATAAATCATTTAAATTTTGTAGTTTCTTAAAAAAAAAAGATTGTAAATATCTAAAAATAAACGCACACACACAAAGTAAAAAAACTACACATGTCATTACCAGTTTATCTGTTATATTGAAATCACTCTCGCCTCCTGATATTATATGATAAAAAATGATTTAAAAATATTAATTAATTAGTCTTTTAAAAACTAAAATCTTCATTCTTATACTGTTTGATAATAAAGCTTAATTATTAAGCAATAGATAGGCATTTTAACAGAAAGGGTTTACCTCCTTTAATGTCAATTCTGAAACATGAAGGAAGATAAAATACAATGAGTGATTATTGATAAAAGAAAATAGAGTATCTATGAACAAAGCTTGATATTTTTAGGCTTTTAGATCTATACTAGTGGTTATGTTGTCAAAATGCCGGAGACACGAATGACTACAGTGTGTTTGGTTAAGAGAGAGAGAAAAAAAAAACAATATTACAACAAAAACTGGAGTGAGAACGTTTCTTTTTGGGTGTTTAGTTTTAGTTTTAGTAGAAATCATCAATTGGAACATCACAGACTAATTAATGTTCTGTTAATTAGTATAATAGATCGTCGCAGGAGGAGGCCCTTAAGTCTACCATAAGACAACTGCTAAAATTGTCAGCCACATATTGCTTTAGAAAGGATTAAGTGTCTGAGGATTAAGTGTCTGGGGATTAAGTGACCCGACGATTAAGTGACAGGGATTAAGTGACCAGGATTAATTGTCTGGGGATGAAGTGACCTGTCACCCCCCTGGCATATGCATAAGAATCGTTGATGTCAACCCCCTGGTTATTAAAATGTAGCGAACAGTTGTGTTGACTTAAACTTGTTATTAATAATATTAAATTTACAATAATATAGGCCTACTTTCAAAAAGGAGAAACAAACAAATACCAAACAATAACGAAATACATAATTTAAAAAACGTAGATAATAATATTTAAATACAATAAAAACTAAAGTGAGAAAGATTTTTTTCGGTATTTAATTTTTGTTCTTGCTTATTGCATCAATAAAACAGTATTGAGAATGTTTCTTTCGGTATTTAGTTTTTATTTTATCTTGTTGCTGTCAAGCTTATGGTACCCGGTATTTGAAAGTAATCATTTATAGGCCTAACTTGTGTTTTTTTTATAATTCGTTTAATTTAATTTATAGAGTGTATTAAGTCGCCTTTTAAAGGATATTCTCAATAGCGACGTAAATCCATTAAATAATTAAAACATTTGGTTACTTTTACTTAAAAAGAAAATGCAAACATCAATAATGAAAAAATAAATAATTTGATAGACATTACGTCATATGCTAGTATTTTTTTAAAGTAAACAATTGAAACTCTCCAAGCCAAATTGCGGTGCGTAACTTTTAAAAAAGGTCTCGCCACATTAAAAAACAACAACAGCTGAATTGGGAAAACCCGAAAAGACCCTCGCGTTCAACATAGTGAAACTCGCGTTCAATATAGTAAATGAACGGAAGCGTCCATTTGCTATGTACGGTTATATTTATTTGTATAGCTGGATATACTTTTTTTAATTTATAAAATTAACTCATTCATGATTCAAGTCATAAAATAAAATTATCTTTTGGAGTACGTTTCCAATGTATACATTTAACTTTTGTTTCTATTAGTCAAACGGCTTAGGAGCCTATAGCAAACAAACATATATATATATAAATAAATATATATATAAACTGTTATGGACCTCTAGATATGATGACTATTATTACGACTCGTTAAATCGGATTCAATGAATATAGTTGTATCTTTATTAGAAGTCTCTAGATTCTGCTAATCTGTAGCCCAAGCTAGGGGTTCCTTGACTGACAGGTCTATGCAGTAATGTAGTTATATTCGTGATAATTATCTTCAACACCTTTCTCAACAACGATAGATCAAACAACTCCAGTTGTTGAATAAACAATTTTATTTAAATTGTAGACTCAATATAAACGATCAATAAACTTCATCAACTGGTGGCAACATAAGTATCAATAAAATGGCATTATATGTACATGTATGAATATAGCGACTTCACTCTACAAACGTTTAAACTGAACTGACTTTAAGGAGGTCGGGACTTTACAAAGAAAACGATCATCGAAGATTCTACAGGGTCTTAATACGCATTTTAACCTCTTTCTCTATAATTACTACGATCCAGAATTATCCCCCAATTTCCACGGGATTTGAACGAATTATTTTATTTAAACTGCCCTCAGGGCATAAAGGTCAAACCTTGGTCGCTTTGGACTCTGATACGCACTTGTTAAGAGGTCAATGCCTTACTACGTCATTCATTTATGACCGAGATTCGTAACATCCCCCCCCTTCTAAAGCTTTATAATTATTTCCTTTACATTTTAACCATACGAAAAATGTTAATTTTAAGGAATAATTATAAAAGAAAATATTCCGGGAAAAACAATACAGTTCAATTGGCGATCCCAATAATTCAATCGAACTGATAACAATAACATAATAATATATGCAATATAAATTCATCTTATCAAATGGCTTAACTATAGTCATTCAATCATTCAATTTTTAATTCAAAACAATGGACAATTAAATTGTTTATCTAAATCTTGTATACAAGAAAAATACATAATCATTCTTAATAGATATAATATAATACAAGTTAATAACTTCTATTACATTGAACATTCCACTGTAATAAAAACTCTCTCGTCCATTTAATTATAAACTAATATCTTTTACATTTGTAATTATACAACAAAAGAAAAATCACTTATGTCTATTCAGACACGACTTATTTTTTTCCATAAGGAGAAAAAACCAAACGCTCTAACAGAACACATGCTAGGCCTAACTCAGTTACAACACACAAAAAAAAATACTACTAGACCTGACCTAATTACACGTTACAGAAATTATTGCTCGTGTAGACAGTATTTTTTTTTTTTTTTTTTTTTTACATGCTGGTAGGCCGACTAACACATTAGACAACTGTCTGTGACGCGACCCAAAAATTGAGGTCAATTCCGCACTCTCTCTCTCTATTCCTCTTTTTTTTTTCTCTCTCATTCCCAATTGATTCTAACAATATTGACATCGCTATGCAAATTTCTACCTCATCACAGCCGAGGTCAAATAAAATTGCTACGCGATTAAATAGTTATCGTATTAAATGAGCATTCTTTAACAACCATTATCTTCTCAAAATTAAATTCATTTATGTTAGTTTAAGGAAATTAAACATAGTCTGTTCCAGAATTAAAATAGTTTATAGACAATTTCATTAAAAATAATTCAATTTCTCATTTTACCATGACCTTTTGACGTCATTATTTTCTTTTTAAAAGAGTTCACATTGAAAAATTCTATCTTTCATGCAGACATGGATTTACTTGAAACAAATTTGGTTAATTTACTTAATTAACTATCAATCAAAGCAGATTATATTATCTTCATACAATCTTAGTACTAAATAGTAAGTACTTATTTTCTTTTAATTACATTAAAGACATTTCAATTACAATATTACTGAAGTAGAAAAGAGTTAAGCATAGGCTACTATTAATTTTTTTCAGAGCGAAATCAATGTAACAATTTATGTACAAAACAAACTGCTGGTCTGAATGGTTAGTTCCATATCCAAGCTTTTCAGTCAGTAAGGTTGGAATACATTGCTCTTTTCCATTCCATAAAAGGTTTTATTCATTGGTTCTCCTGTTACTTTCACCGTGTTCAGGTCTACCCAATCTTTTGCTTGTCAATACAATTCATTCAATCTATTTTAACTAATACAGAAAAAATATAGATTAGTTTTACAATCTTGACATGAAATCCTTAATTAATCATACATTAGTTGAACATTGGTATGTCAACATTATAAATTTTCAACCATGAAATTCTCAATCATTCTGGTTTACAGTGTCAAGTCAGTGGCACATATCCTAAATTTATACAAAACAAGGATAAGTTTTATTAGTTTCTACTTTTGGTCTGCTTTTCATGTAACAGTATCCTAAAAGTGAAAAATCATATATAATACAGTTCTTGGAATTCTTTTTAGTCATAGCTCTGCCTTGCTGCAACTATTTTTACCCTACATTATCATACATTCAATGATAATATAATAAATGAATAAATTCACATAGAAGAAATTTGCATCTTGACTCAGTGCAATATTTCAACAACAGTACATGATAAAATATTTTCCATAGTACAATCATAAAACATTTCTCAATACTTTAGTGATAGAAAAATTCTCTTTTCTTAAAACCATTTACATCTTTTTCAATCAAATTATCCTCTCTGCTAAATGTTTCAATTATCATTTCCAGAGATTCTCAAACATATCTTATAATCAGTCCACATTTATAATGTCCTCTGATTTAGAAACCAATTCTGCGGATAAAACTGATCTTTTTCTCTTATAGCAATTATTTTTAATGCTCAACCTAACAAGTTTGTTTAGAAATATCACACTATAATGATATTTACTCTAACAATACTTTTACTCATTCCTTTTTCATCACAAGTAAGGGATTTAGTTTTAAAATAGTAAGTTTGGTAACTAACTATCAGTGAATTTGTCATTCAATTCATCCTGTACTCCAGGCATAAATTTTACAAATAAGAGTAACAATGTTAACAACATCAAGCTTATTCCAATTGTTTTCAGAAGGTAAGGCTTTATCATTTTCAAATGATATAATATATTTGCCTTTCTTTCATCACACAACAATGGCATCTGCATGTGAGCAGTGTACAATTTTTTTCTAACAAACACAGTTATGTCAGACAAAAAATATATGTACTTATCTAGGTACTTGCTCAGCCCAAGGAGATCCAATTCGGTCTGCCATTCCTCTGGAAGTAGTTTGAGTGGTCCTCGGACAGTGGGTCCAAAGATTGGTCCATAGGCTCCTCGACTTTCCGGATAGGATTCAGTTGTCACCTCATGCTCCAGGCATAAGTTCTTTAGGACTGGATTGAAGAGTTCCGAGGCGAAGTTGGTCCTTCGATCTGACGGTATGGATTGTGGTAACCCATAGCTTTTGATAGTTTCGGTCCAGCTCTCCGCACTCGTTTCTTCAGTGATGCTCCTCAAATCTTCATCTGTACCGGCAACTGCAGGTTTGCATTGTTGTTTGTTCCTGCTGTGGTCTATCTGTTCATAGACATCAGTAGTAGGATTTTCTTTCTCGTCGACAGCTTTCTCATGCAACTGTAGCAACTCTGGGTCTACTTTCTGCTCAGCAATCAATTCATTTTGTGATGACTTCTTTGATTGTTCATTTCCTTTCGGACAATCTTCAATCATGGAGAAAATAGTAGTATCAAGTTCCACTCCTTCTTCCACTTTCTTCTCTCGTGGGAGAATTTCTTCTTTATTTTTCTTTTCTTGTGAGATAGTTTCTTCTTTCTTTTTCTGTGGTGTCATACCCTTTATGACATCACCTACAGGATAAAGTTCTTTTTCTTTTCCTGTCTCCACAATAGGACTAGGGTCTGGATTTTCCTTCACAATCAGTTCAGGTCTCACCCTCCCTTTCGCCAAATCATTTGCTAGGATAACGGATATGCCCTCAACAGGAAGTTTTGATATTACTCCAACTGTCACATATCCTGTCACCAAGTCAGATGTGAGGTATATCCTATGTAGAGGTATTTCTTCTTTCCATTCAAAACCTCTCAATAGGACAGTCTGTCCTGTCAATGTATTATCATTTAATGGTAATACATCTTTAAGCAGCAGTGTTAATGATGCTCCTGTGTCTCGTAATATTCTTACGGACTTCAGTGGTCCTTCCTTTTGTAAGGCCACACAACCTTCACTAATGAACGGTTGAAAACTGCACAGGGTCTCTGTGTCAATTTTATTCTTCCCTTGACCATGACTTTCGGGTGTTGTTTCATCTTTCGATGACTTCAGACTCTTTTCCGAGTCAAAAATACTTTGGTCTACTTTTTCGTCTCTGTGGACTTGGACAATTAATCCAATAGTAGCCATTCTGTATTTATAATCAGGATATTTATCCTCATTATCTTCAGTTGTAGATTTCTCTACCTTCTGACTTTTGCTCTCAGGCAAATCCACCCTCAGTGTTTCTGGTTTAGAATAATCTTTCTTCGAATTCAGTTCGTTTGTATTTTCGCTTTCTTGTACATTCTGTATTGGTTTATGGCTTGCACACATGACCACTTTGTTAGGTTTTTTGTTGCTTCGTATACTCCAACAGTCTTCTATGCTATGTCCTGTCCTTTTACAAAAAGTACATTGGACGTTTTTGTTGATAGCTTTTTTATTAACATCACTTTGTTTCACAAAATGCTCTTTTTCACGATGTTGTTTTTGTGTGTTTTCTCCTTGCCGTTGTGATCTATTAAAATTCTTTCCATCAGCTGTCCTATGACACAGTGCATACTGTTCAGCTAAATCAGCAGCCTTATGTGGGTCAGTGATATCACGCTCGGATAAATACATTCTTATATCCGGCCTCACTTTGTTAATAAAATCCTCTAACAGAATGATATCTTTCATTTCTTTTAATGTGGAGATATTTCTGGATTTTATCCACTGATCCATTAACTTTTCTTCTGCTCTAAGGAAGTCTAAGTGTGTTTGGTAAGGGGACATTGTGTACTGACGGAACCTTTTCCGATAACTTTCCGGTATTTGGTTATAGGCTTTAAGTACAGTGTCTTTAATGATTTCATAATCATTTAAATTCTCCTCTTTTAATAATAGAACACAATCTCTTGCCCTTCCCTGAGTAAAAGCTGTTCTCACTAATATTCCCCATTTATCTTCTGGGAACTTAAAATCTCTGCAAGAAATTTCAAAGGTCTGGAAGAAATTAGCTATTTCACTTTCTTTATCAATGTAGGTAGGGACTAGCTTTTTCCATCTGGCCATCTCTACATCATTATGAGATTCTTTTTTAGTAGCTCCTATCTTCGCTAGCTCTATTCTTTCCTGACTTTCTCTTTGACTTTTCTTATCTCTTTCCTGACTTTCTAGACGTCTTTGTTCCATCTCCATTTCCATCCGTTTCATTTCTAGTTGAAATCGGAACTGTTCGGACATAGTCTGACCTTCAACTTGATATCCCTCCGCGCTTGATTCTACTTTCAACTTTCCACTCGCAATCAACACATCTTTTATCTGCTGTGTCAACACAGTCCTCGATGGTGTAGTTTCAGTAACTTCTATCTTTAAGATCTCAGCGATCTCTTTTAACTTCTTTATGGATAAAGTTTTCAAAACTTCTTCTTCTGGATTTTCAATAAATTCCATTCTTTAGTTAAGAGATTTATAAAGTGGTAAATTTCCAACTTACGTTTTTCCAATCGGAAGAATGAATTCAGCGTTATTAGGCTTGCTCAGTAGGTCACGGCTCCAACACACAACACAACACAACTTGAATATATGCTTCACTATACAACTATATCGGACGAAGACCCAATGCTGTTATGGACCTCTAGATATGATGACTATTATTACGACTCGTTAAATCGGATTCAATGAATATAGTTGTATCTTTATTAGAAGTCTCTAGATTCTGCTAATCTGTAGCCCAAGCTAGGGGTTCCTTGACTGACAGGTCTATGCAGTAATGTAGTTATATTCGTGATAATTATCTTCAACACCTTTCTCAACAACGATAGATCAAACAACTCCAGTTGTTGAATAAACAATTTTATTTAAATTGTAGACTCAATATAAACGATCAATAAACTTCATCAACTGGTGGCAACATAAGTATCAATAAAATGGCATTATATGTACATGTATGAATATAGCGACTTCACTCTACAAACGTTTAAACTGAACTGACTTTAAGGAGGTCGGGACTTTACAAAGAAAACGATCATCGAAGATTCTACAGGGTCTTAATACGCATTTTAACCTCTTTCTCTATAATTACTACGATCCAGAATTATCCCCCAATTTCCACGGGATTTGAACGAATTATTTTATTTAAACTGCCCTCAGGGCATAAAGGTCAAACCTTGGTCGCTTTGGACTCTGATACGCACTTGTTAAGAGGTCAATGCCTTACTACGTCATTCATTTATGACCGAGATTCGTAACAAAACAAACATATAAACAAACTCACGGTAATTATATATATTGATTGAATGATTGATGATAGGTTAGGGATGTACTAATACATAACAAAAGTAGGCATGCCCGTCTGGCGATTTTAATCCATAGAACATACATGGGCAAAGATGGGGTGCCTGAACTAACCATGAAAACCAGTAACTTAACATCATTTAAAACATTAAAAAAGATTCAAGACTAGACTCGGACCACGGATGAGCGTAGGACGCAATCATATTCTATATAGAAGGGCGTCTGTAATATATAAGATAAGAATTAGTGTTTTTGTTTTTTTTTACTAAATACGTTTTTGGCGTTTGGTCAAATAGAAGCTCTAGCAAGCAAATGGGATTAGTAGTCACGTAATATTTCTTAAGGAATCAAACCTTCATTTAAAAAACGGACAACTCTTATTGAGTCATTATGTTGTGTCAATAACATGAAAATGGCTTGTCTGTTGTTATGGTAACAAATCTATGAACAACTAACCACATAGATTTTACTTACTGAAAACATTATAAGAAAGCTTTAGATCTAAGTCATATAACTCTTTACAAAAAGTATTTTTAAAAATATATCAATGGGGAATTAAACCCAGGTCGCCCGCACGGCAGTCGTATACACTAACCACTCAAGTAGGGGAAACACATGCCTGAAGTGAGATCCCAAAAGTGAAATATGAGATAATGAATTCAATTGTCTTTAAATTAACCGATGGGGATCGGAATCCACACACACACAGTGTAATAATGATAATAATAATAATAATAATAATAATAATAATAATATATTAATATTATATTAGTTTATAGAAAAAGTTATATGGTTAAAATGCTATCCTAGCGATTGTTTAACATTATTCTCCTTACCATTTATGGCGCATACCCTTCCCCACCCCAGATCCACGTGAACAACATATATCGTTTGAAACAACTCATAAAACAAAAGTGTTGTTTTTTTCAAAGGAAGAAACATTCTTTATTGTAAAACCAACTTTTTTTTTCTTGTTTGGGCTTGTATAGTACCCAATTTTTTTTATAAAAGTTGACAAGTATCCCCCCCCCCCCCCTATCGTAAATTAAAACCACTATGTAGTTTAGGATTTTAGTTTCTTTGATTTACTTTAACCTAAAGTGACATGTATTTATCAGTTTTTAACGAGACAATATAAAAATTAAAATGGATTTAGCCTAATACATGGCTGTTACAATTGGAAAACACAGGCTGCTCCCATTTTATTTTTAATCGACAAGACCAGTGGGTTGTGGATGGTTCTAAATGGACATAGTTGAGATTTTAACTTTTGTATTCTATAATGAAGAAATTTAGCTTTTCATGGATTTTGTTTTTTGGCCAAACATATAAATATAACATTATTAAAAAAAACTATTATGCATATAAAATATCAAATCGGTGCAACTGGTTGCTTTTACCTTAGGTAGAGCCTTAATAAATATATCTTTTTTGAAAATGTACAGAGAATAAATTAGTTTTGAAATAAAAAAAGAAGTTTACCTTGTGTCCTTGTCTAGGTCTGCGTTCATGTTTTCTACCAGTTCGGCTTCAATGTGTTGAAGTTTTATACGTGTTTCTTTTTTCATTTTTTCTGGGAGGCCTATTAAATTGAATTCCATTAATAATATATACAATGTAGATATTTTTAAAAAGCATACTATGTGACTACACTAACAAATAAGTGAATTAACCCTTTATAAAATCGAAGTTTTTCGTATAAATCCCTTAGATCGTTTTTTTTTTTTTTGTCATTATTTATGTAATTGTTCGTGCTGTATCATTAATGTGATTCCTCAGCGTCATATCATATTTACTCTATGGTAAAAAAAAATATGTCTCAATATTACTGTATTAAAATTGTGTGCAAATTAACAGAGCGTATATGTTAAAAAAGAGATACAAGTGTTAGTGGGGCCCAAAGTTGTATACAAATAACTTAAGTTTAGGAAATGGTGATCTTAACTTTCTATAAACTTCAATTTTTCATTAAATTTGTTTCCAATAATGAGCAAGCAATACTACTCCATTAATTATAAGTCTTGAAGTTGTAATTGAATGAAAAACAAAATATTGGACTACTAGATATTACTAAATTGATTAGTGTCCAACATTTTAATTATCGTCTATATTTCTTTAAGTGGTCTAGCGAAATAGTGCTGAGATGACACTCTAAAGATCTGGAGTTGTTGTTTTTTATAAAGTCACACGGACACATGTAAAGGCTTTGTTTTATTTTTCTAGTCTTGTGAAAAAAAAAAGGGGGCGGGGGGGTTCTTTCAAACCGGCTACATCTAAAGTATCTAAACCATATTCTAAACCAGGGGTCAGTAACCTTTTGATAAAAGTGTGCCGAAATAGGACTTTTAATTCCCTCAGCGTGCCAACTGCCTAAAGGTCATTCTGATCTAGCCCTAAAAGTCTTGTAGAAGAGACTTGAATTGCCTTTTGTAGGTCTTCCGCGGGCCACAGAACATGGCTCTGCGTGCCAAGTCTGGCACGCGTGCCGTAGGTTGCCGACCCTGCTCTAAACCATATAAATCAAATTGACCTGGATAGCTTTATTATTTTCTATTCAAAAAGTTAATTCTGGTATTTAATAACCTCAGGCAAAGTATAATGATACATACAGAGTGGGGAATAAGGTTTCTTTTGGCGAAACAAAAAACAAAATGGCGTCAGGTAGATAAAAGGAGGTGGCAAAAAGATTAATTGGCTGAACTTAAAAGTTGTCAACATCTTTTGGAAGTGCCAAATATTTTGGGCATTTTCCTCAACCATCTTGACCTCTGACCTATAAAGACATAGAGTGAATGCACAATATAATAATAAATTTAAAATGTAGGTATTAATTTAACACAATACATTACAATGTTTCCATTTTAGAAAATATTTCAGATGCGCATTTTATTTTGGCAACAGTGACATATGCAATAAAGCTATAAATAGGCTAACTAGATTAAAAAATTGTGTTCATAAACTACTGAGCTCGTTTGAATGATACTGTTTTAGTTAAGACGCCAATGTGAATACTAGATTCACGTTAAGTAGTGTCTGTGCTCATCATTCAAAGTGTAATAGAATGTTTTTTGTAATTAAGAGTAAGTCATGTGATATGGACAAATTGAGATTTCGCGGGCCTTAAGTGAAGTGATGAGTTAAGTAAATGACTGTTAACCATTTAATGCCAAATGTACTATTTCTTCTGAAGGAAAGAGGCTGTAAAATCGTCTCATATAATTATATTACAGACGCTTCTTCTATAAAAAAAAAAAAAGAATATTGCGTCCTACGCTCATTCGTGATCTGAGTTTAGTCTTGCATTTTGATTAGTATCTTTGATGATGTTTAGTTATTGTTTTTCCTGGTTTTTTCAGGCAACCCATTTCATTCCCGGGTGCAACTCTACATAAAAGAGTACTTATATGCATTTGTTCTCTCACAAGGGATAAGAAAAGTTTTTCTGCCCATATGTTGATCGGATCAAAGCAACAGATTGTTATTGTGTTGTGTTTCTGAGTTAGAATTCAATGCCTTATGTATTATTATAACGTTACTCTTTGCCCCCTCTCTTCTCTAGTGTTCTTGTGTTTAGTGATTTAACTGTTAGTGCTACTCTGGTCAGTTTTTCATATTCGCTAGTAAAGAGCTTTGCATCTCTTTTCTGAATTTTTTCTTTTTTTTTAATGTTTTCAATATTTTATTAAATAAACTATAACAAGTGATTCCTAAACAATCATATGTTTTAAACATGAGCAAAAGTAAGTTTCAAAACGAAATTTTGTTTTACAGCTCTTACATTTAACTTTTCTTCTAAAATTCTATAACGACGAAATGTAAATTCGACTGTAGATGCGTGTAAAAAGACGATAGGAACATATGTACTATTTACAGATGTATGTCAATATTCAAAGTAAAGATGGCACGGATGATTTTTATTTTTAAACGCAATATAATGTAATAGGACAGTGACAAACATACAGGCCAGGAACCAACCTCATACATATAAATCAAAGCAGCACCGTAGAGGGGAGAGGCGAAAGAGGCCTCTGCTACAGTATTTCAGCCTTATGGCCCTGATATCATGACACTTATCACGGGACACACAGTCGGTGACGTTTGAGGAGTATTAGGCTAATAACTAGTCGCCAGATGTTAGCAAGAGTACAAGTCTTTGTGTATATGATATCTAAGAAATCAGTTTCTACTTTTATTTGGTTGGTAAATTTAATTTTTATGCAATAAATGTACTCCTTTTTGGAAAAGAAAACTAAAAGCAAACCTACTAAATAACTGAATGCAGCAATAATGTTAGAAAATAGGTCATCTTGAGATAAAAAGACGCAGTGTTAAGGAGACATAAAAGGTTAGCTTTAGAAAGAAAGTATAAGTAACTATGCAAAAGAAATAACTGTCATTAACTACTTACGTAAAGAGTGCAATCAGCAAATTGAACAACAAAATATTGACAAATACTATGTAGACTCCCATCAAAGGAGGAACATAGTACGCTCCAGATGTAGTTGGACATCTCAGTTTTGTATATTCACTATAGGTAGTAGCGTCTTTAGTGCAATTATCATCTTTAATAAACAGAAAATTACTTAACAATTTTAACATAGGCCTATTTACTCCCGCGCATTACTTAATGAAATATAACAGGTTATCTTTCAAAATCAGAAATTCGTATATTACATTTGTTACGTAACAGGTCACTATTATGACCTACTTCCCCAACTTATTTTTACAGTGTGACCTTTGTTTTCATTGGTTGGTGCCAGTGATTGACCTTGACTGGGGTTTTTTCACCTGTGTTAAGTCTTCTCTATGGGGGCGGACGTCCCTTTATTTTTTATAAATCTGATTTTTTTTTTTGGCATTTGTGTGCTTAATTATTTTTTTTATTAAAGTGCTCGTGTTGAATACCTCTGGTGTTAACATTCTAAATACCAATACAAACAGCTAGAACCTGAATACAGTAACCATACCCTTGGACACGCGGATACACATTGTATGGTTACATTTTGTCTAATAGATTTAAAAAAACAACAACAAAAAAACTCTAATGGGTTTCTGTTAAACATCGTCTTTATACTTACTCGCAGCGTCTAAGTCATCCAGAGAGAATTCCCCGAATAATGTCCAAAATGCTCGTTTGATGACATGGAAAGGTAGCAGAGCATTCATTTGAGAGTTAGGATACAGGACAGACTCGGATGCAACGGCAAATCCGATAAAAAATACCAGAATAATGAAAAGAAATCTCACCATTACATAAGCCTGTAACAAACAAAAAAATAATAAAAGAGTAATTCCTTACATGTTGATGTTGTTTGTGTTTAAAAATTATATTGGTGGATACACCGAATGTGGAAAACTCTGATTTGGCTCGCTTGTATTATGGACATGAAGAACAGGAATCCCTTTGTGATTGTCGCCTTGCTCTATCATGACTACATTTTCTCATTTTCTCCTTCTGTGACTGTCTGCCCAAAAATACCGTCTCAATTATTTTTCTTCTCCCATTAAACAGACCCATCTTCTACAGGAGACTAGATATAATTATTGTTTTAAGTTAGGCCTTAATTTTTTTTTATCGGAGGGATGGAGGAGGGGGGGGGGTGTGTCCCTAGACACTAAGATCCTAAGTTCTTCGAATAAGACTGTCTGTTCTATATGCAAATGTCATCCATATGGGGTAAGCGTCCCAGTTATCACCGATTAGTAGTAGTGCCTCCCCCACCTCCATCACTAGGCAAAATGGTAAGTGAAGTACGCGGACGTTACTGTCACAAATTTTATAACATTGTTTTTTTTTATTGATTGCATTGAGAAATTAGTTCAAAATAATTTCACCTAACACGTACAAAGTGATCATTAAAAAATTATCTTAATTTTATTTGAATCTTTATTTTATTAATATTAGTTTGGGTACATAATTTTTAGTCCATCATACAAAACATAACCTTTGTTAAGTCTAACAATAAAAAGCAGCAATTGGTTTTCAATGTTTTTATCAGAACGAACAATAAAAGAAATGCTCAAAGTTCAAAAGATATTTTGAAATAGAGTTTAATTGTGTGTGTGGTTTTACTGTATATTTTATAATAGTTTAAGAAAAATGATGTTAATGTTTAAGGCATTTCTGTGCTTTGCAATCGAATAAGAGTTCAAGAATTTTTTAATAAATATTAAATAATGAATTTTGTAAGCAATACGATTATTTTAAATAGTAAAACAAGCTAAATTCCCCGGCGTTGCACGGGGAACAATTTACATTAAATATAATTATTATTTACTTAAAACATTTAGGAAAGAAATTTCAAATAAATATTGTAACCGGGTTAAAAAGACAACAACTGGTCTTTTTATTTTATTTAACAAACATTTAGGACTATCCCTGGCCAGTGAATCGAACACCCGTCTCACGCATGCGTCTAAAATATAATTATTAGATTTTACTTACTGAAAACATTTTAGGAAAGCTTTAAGTCCTGAAAATCTTTACAATCTTTTTTAAACAAAAAAGTTATATTAATGGCAATACAAAAGTGGAAAAAGAAAAAAAAAGTGGGGAATCAAACCCAGGTCGCCCGCATTGCAGTCAGATACGCTTACCACTCAGCTAGTGAGGACACATGCAGAAAGTGAGATCGCAAAAGTAAAATGTGAGACAATAAGTCCACGTGTCTTAAATTAACCAATGGGGATCGGACTCCACACATGCAGTCTACTTTATATATATATGTGTTATATATATACATATACGTATATATTATATATATACATATATATATATTATATATATATATATATATATAGATATAGATAGATATAGATATAGATATTGCACACGATGATTTATTAAGTAAAATAGGTACAAAATTACATGCTAACCTGTTATGCGTATAGTTTGTATTTCGCTAAATGCAGTATGCATACTTCAGATTTTATAATAAACAAGCTAAATTCCCCAGATTTGCCAGGGGCAAAATTAAATAGGCATGTATAAGCTACAGATTATAATTATTATGTTTTATTGAAGAAGAGCATCAAAGCTGACAAAAAGAATTATGCAGATGCAATAGCTGCAGAAGCTGAAGAAGCAGCAAGAAATGGAAATATGAAAGACTTGTATACCATCACCAAGAAGTTATCTGGGAAGTTTAGTAAACCTGAAAGACCGGTGAAAGATAAAGAAGGAAAGCAGATAATCGATGACAAAGGACAAAAGAGAAGATGGGTGGAATACTTTGAAGAGCTACTCAACAGGCCAGCCCCACCAGACCCACCTGATATCCAGCCAGCAGACATAGACCTCCCGATAGACTGAAATGCACCTACAAAGGAAGAAATACGCCAAGCCATCAAGAAGCTTTAAAGCGGCAAAGCACATGGACCAGATGATATCCCTGTGGAGGCATTGAAAGCGGACGTGGAGACTACATTAGAGCTCTTACACCCCCTCTTCCAAAAGATCTGGGAAGAGGAGCAAGTCCCAACAGAGTGGAAAGAGGGACTACTCATTAAACTCCCTAAGAAAGGAAACTTGAGCTCCTGCTCTAACTATAGAGGAATTACCCTACTATCAATCCCAGGAAAGGTGTTCAACAGGATTCTGCTTGGCAGAATGCAGGCTGCTGTTGATACGAAGCTGCGAGATCAACAAGCTGGTTTCCGCAAGGATAGATCCCGCACTGACCAAATAGCTACACTGCGCATCATCCTGGAGCAGTCGCTCGAGTGGAATTCCCCCCTATATGTCAACTTTATTGACTATGAAAAGGCTTTTGACAGCGTAGACAGGGAATCACTTTGGAGGCTGCTAAGACACTATGGGATCCCTACAAAAATTATCTCTATAATTAAAAATTCTTATGAAGGATTGAAATGCAGAGTGATCCACAGAGGCCACCCAACAGAGGCCTTCCAAGTTCGGACAGGAGTGAGACAATGCTGTTTACTGTCGCCATTTCTGTTTCTGTGGACATCCACATCAGATAAGCATAATGGCATCCAGTGGACGCTATGGTCACAACTAGACGACCTAGATTTTGCGGATGACCTGGCATTACTCGCACATACTCAGCAACAGATGAAGGAAAAGACCAACATCGTGACAGAAAACTCCACTCGCCTTGGCCTCAACATCCACAAAGGGAAGACCAAGTTCCTTAAGGTCAACGCAGAAAACACATCGCCTATCACTCTCAATGGTGAAGCGCTAGAAGAAATTGAAGAATTCACCTATCTAGGCAGCATCGTCAATAAGAAGGGTGGATCAGATGCCGATGTAAGGGCAAGAATTGGCAAGGCCAGGACAGCCTTCCTCCGACTTAAGAATATCTGGAGCTCAAGAGAAATATCCCTGAAAACAAAGTTCAAGATCTTCAACTCAAACGTGAAGTCTGTCTTACTCTATGGTGCAGAGACTTGGAGGACCACAGCTACTAACACCAAGAAGATCCAGACTTTCATAAACTCATGTCTCAGGAGGATTTTGCATATATGCTGGCCGGACATTATCAATAATGATGAGCTCTGGAGTCGCACAGGTCAACAGGCAGCCAATCTGGAGATCATGCAAAAAAGATGGAGATGGTTGGGGCACACACTCCGAAAACCAGCATCCAACATCACCAGACAGTCCCTATCGCAGAACCCCCAAGGAAAGAGGAAGAGAGACCGACTCCGTAACAGCTGGCGCCGAGACCTGGATGCAGACGTCAAGGGAACAGGCCATTCTCGGGGACAGTTGGAAAGACTCGCTCGGAACCGGGATGGCTGGAGAGCCCTTGTTGGTGGCCTATGCCCCGAGAGGGGTAGTAGGCGTAAGTAAGAAGAAATAAAAAAAAATAATTGAAATAGATATTGTAATCGGGGTAAAAAAAATGCAAGTCTTTTTATTAAACAAAAATCTAAATTGCCCGGTGTTGCTTGTGAATTTGTTAAAGTTATATCGATTGAAAAAAAAATGTAGCAAAAAACTAGCATCAACTAACTGGAGAATCCAACCTGTGTCGCCCGCATGTCAGTCCGATACGTTTTCCACTCACCTAGCGAAGACACGTGACCGAAGTGAAATCGCAAAATTATAATATGAGACAATAAGGTCACGTGTCTTTAAATTAACCAATATGATTGGTTGAATACACACAAACAGTCTACTTAATATATTATAGATACATGTCAATAAACTTACCATTTTTTGTACCATGACTAATTTTGGACCGAGAAACGGGAATAGGTAGCAGTATTCTAAAGAGGCAATGCTGTACATGATGAAGTCAATGCTAAAGAGTACTCTGGCCCATTCCATACAGGCACTGTTGTCCTTATATCTGTACGCTATGCATCGAATGATCAAGGCCACACTAAAGACGAAAACAGAAGCCAAGATCCACCAATCCACGAAATAAAAACCAGATCGCCGTGAAAACGCCAATTGGTTTCGCCCTTTCTAATAAGATAAAAAAAAATAATTTTTTATTAAAAACAAAAACGAGTATTTTTTTTCTTATATTATGTTGTTATGTGCGTGTGTCAATCGTATTTTTTTGTCTTTTCCACTTTTCTCAGCCGTGGCCGCTAGTTGAACTCCGTGTAACATTTCAAGCTAACCGGAGGGCGTATTTTTACCCACTGACCATGTATCGTGGAATGAAGTGGCATTGAACCTCTTGATTAGTGCTTGTAGATTCTAGTTATAACCTTCGGATGGTTACAATAACAAGAAATACATTGGCACAGTCTAGATCTGTCTTGTTTATAACTTTTCGTTCTTGTTACATTGTGACGTATTTAGATCACATTGGTAGCGCACTTGTGTATGCGTCACGCTAACTCGCGGTACAAGTAAAGGCTTCTTATTAGGTATCGAAATTCAATCGCTTGATTTCTAGGCGGAGGCTAAATTGGGGACTCATTAAAAAGGCGATGAATTCTCGATAACTATCGATCGTTGATAGAATTCCTGGAATCAGGTTTTCCCATAGATGAAAAGGAGGTTATAGACTGGGTAAACATAATTAATTTACAAAAGAGAGAAAATAATAGAAATACACTGACATAACTCCTTCTTTCTTTGTGTCCTTATAGAATGAATCCTCCTCTACCCCACGCCTAACATTAGTCTAAATATAGGTTGTTGGGGGATATAACCTCAGTTTTCTGCTTTGATTTCACTTTGATAAGGTGTGTGTTCTGGATGCTCTGTACATAAAACTCTGTATATATTTATCTTATACTAAATAAATGATTAACATAATATATATCTACACTACGGACTTGTTTCATTGTTTGAAGTACCAACAGTTGTATTCTTTACATTGAGGATTCTGCATATTCATTAGTTATTCATCTAATTCATCTAATACCTGCCAGAGGAATAAATTATAACTCTTCAAGGAAGCATTACTAGAACCAGAAAGTGTCAGGACTCAAGTACCATCAAAAGAGGCGATGCACGGAGAAATGTAATATACATAAAGACAACCGTAGATGTCAACGAGTGCATCTTGTGCATGCTCTGGACACCACATGATCGTGGTTATAACAACAGGTTAAGAACGTTGTTTGTAGAGAATGGTGAAATGTACTCAGGAAGATTTTGTTACATTTAAGAATGAAATAAAATAAAACTATTGAAAGCGTAAAGAAGAATGAATGGAATGAAAGAGAAAACTTGATTTGTATCGTAGAGAATCTGAAAAGTGTTCATAAATAGTAAACACGATCATGATGGTAGAATAGTAAATAAAAGAAGGCATGATGGGAGAAAGAGGTGAGATGAATTCTAAAAAGGAAGTTGTTGAGAGAAAGTGCAGCGGTATGGCTATAGTCTCGGACAGGATCTTGGTGTGCTCCTCCCTTGAATGGCCCTTTACATTTTTACCCCCAGGACTGTACGGATATTTGTTTTATAGACGTTTATAAATCTGTATCACCTTTAGAGTTTAGAGTTGTTTTCTTTTTTTATATAGTTTAGTTAAAAGTCATGATTTTATCATTTTACGTCTTTGTTAAAATCCTTTTGAAACGAGGAGTCGTTTTCATTCATTTTAAATACAAATTAAAGTAAGGTCGTACTAACGTACAAGCACTCATATATTTGGTACCTGGTTGATCAATTCTAGCAAATAAGTGGCATTCCAAGCCATTATCAAATATTCCAACCAAGAGACTGAGTCTACTTGTAGTACAGAAACTAGAAGCATGGCGTACAGTAATAAGAAGGCAATGTGTCCAAACTAGTTAGATGAAGAAAAAAAATAGGTTAATGAAATTTAATTACGGTAATAAGTTTAAATAAACAACAGTAGAGCAGTAGAAAAATAAGTGCAATGTAAAAATTTACAAATACATTTATTTTTTTTACTGAATACAATATTTAGTTCAGTAATTGAAATAATGGATATTTACAGATTTCTGTAAAACATTTTAACTGCATTAACTATTTATTCTTTATATAGGTTGTGTCAATTAAATGCCATAAGTGTATAGATTACTATATATAACATGTTAACTAGCTATAACAAAAAATGGTTGTACAAATTGGTTGACTCACACAGCTAAGGTAGGCTATCACGGCAGGAGTCAATAGTTTACGATGTAACTTTTTGCAACAATAACACAATGTCCTTTTCTTTCTGCACAAAAAAAGACTTGTGTTTTAGCAATCTCTAGTGTGTTTTTTTAAACATTTAAATTTGCTCCATCTTTGTATACTCTATCCAATATAATACAGCTTTGAATTTTAAATAATAGAATCTTCCTACACATTATAAATTAAAGATATGTTTTAATATTGAGTACTTTTTTTCAATTTCTTGCGTGCTTTCTCTGTTTAGCTCAAATCTACTGTTGCTCATATCTTCCTTGTTTACTTCTGTACCATCTGTATTGGACTTCTTGGCCATCAATTGTTTTTCATTTATAAAAATCACAAAGAATGTTATAGAAATTAAAAAAAAATATATAAATGATAGAACAAAAGCAGTACCTTGACATACGAATGTATAAAACGGTTAGAGTAATAACATAGTTAATAATTAAAATGAAATTAAAATATATATTACTTTAAAAAAAATATAATGTAAATTTTAGTTGAATTTACAGATGCAAACAGCCAGTGAGTTTTAGGCAGAAACAAAGTTGTATCCAGTGGAGGAATGGATTGGCCAGACACTTTTTAGAAGACCACATGCAAAAACAGCACTAGGGGATCCCTGACATAGAACATGCTTGGGAAAGTAAAGAGACGTAGACCGAACATGAAGTAGTGATTTAGACACCGGTAATAAAAATGGAGTAGCCTACAATTGAAAAAAACATATAACAAAACGTAACGTCCCTGAGTTACGTCAACAAAAAAAGGGGGGAGGGGGTTCTGAAAAAACTTGACAATTGTTGACATGGGGGAGGGGGTGGGTCAAGAAAAGTTGACGTCAGCAATGTCACTTTTTATGACATAAATAATGATACAAATTATGTATTACACAATTCTACATTTATCGTGTAATTAATAGCTGAGATTGGCACTAGAACTAAAAATAACAATCGGCCCTTTCTGAGACTATAATTAATGTTTGCAGATCATTGAATGAACTGTATTGTGTGAATCCAACATGGTTATTTTAAAATATTAATAACATCCCTAATTCTCATATATATACTAATATAGTTTTGCTGACTACGATATAATAGGTAAAACATTAAAATTAGGTCGATTAGACTACACAGATCTATTTAGTAATTTTTTAGTTTAAATTTCTAATTTTCTGGCTAAATTGTATGAGATAAAAATAATATATTAGTATCAGTGGCGTCGCCAGGAATGCAGGGTGTGGGTGGCAAATAGTGCAAGGTAGGAGAGGTAGGGGACACGGAAGGCAACTAGAGTGTGTATAATGAATGTGTGTGTGTGTGTTGTGGGGACAATAATGCAAGAAGGAATAGTGAACATATGGTCAAAATAAAAGGCTAATTTACAACTGGTGCACAATTTTCCACCTAAACTAATTGACAATTAAAATTGTACCAAAAGCTCATTAGTGAAACTTAAATTTAGAAATTATTAAATATTTAAATGAAAAGAACAATAGTGAAAAAAAAAGAAAAGAAATAGGCTAGTATTAAAATCCTAAGATTGGAAACAAATGTGGGAGGGGCGAGTGGGGGGGGGGCGTAGAAACAATGTTACACCACCTTCGTGGATACGCCTATGAGAATTATAGTCAATTTGAAATATTTAAAACAAATTTTTTAAAGTATTATAATTAATTGTAGTATATACCTTTCCGTTTCAAATCTATAAAAGCAAGCGTCTAAAATTGTGTTACTTGTCATGTGAAGAGGTTAACAAATTGTTAACATAATTATATAGGGGGGGTCTCTGAAAGTTAGACAGTTGTTGACAAGGGGGAGGCGGGGGGAGATAAAAATCGCCTAAAAATTGTCGACGTAATTAATGGACGTCCCCGAATCCCAATACAGGGATGTGTATTGATTTATTGTAATTACCCGAGTCAAACTGAAATTTATAACAGTAAAGCAAAATGGTATGAATAAGATAATACAATAGCATATAGATTTTTAAGATAAGCTGCTAGCATAAGCACTTATAAGTTCTTTTGCCAACCAACGTATAATTCATTAAAACATATTTTTTTATTACATCAAATTATCATTGTTCATATACAAATAATGATTCCACATTACCAATTTCACTTTGCCGTAATGCCAGATCTTATCATTGAGCTGCTGGCATGGTAGTTGCGCTACAAACTTCGAACGCTCATTTCGCATGGCCATAACCACTAGTGGGTAATCGCTGTTCCAAATAGGAAATGTATTCAGTAGCAGCCTGTCCGTGTAGTTGGGATAACGTTGAAGGGTATTGTTCACAGTTGTTATAGCCCTTCCTTCAAATTTACTGTAAATTAAATATATTTTAAAAAAAACATTATTTTTTTTAAATATTGGACGAAATTTTCTTATAATTATCCCACCAAAAAATAATAGTCTTAATAGAAGGTTAAAATGTGATTCCTTATTTTGTTGTCGTCAACAGCAATTAAAATAGTAATCAAATATGATAATTTTAGAAAAAAAATATTTAATCGTTGAAATTTCTTTGGGTCCTCGGACTTAGGGCCTCGATAATACTTATCCACACCTTCCAGTCTTGAGACAAGTCTTTTCAACTCTTGCCATTTCATCCCAACTTCTTTTCATTCTTTTAATGTTCTTCTCCAGGTGGTATTTGGCCTGCTTCTTTTTCTGGTACCCTGTTGATTCCACGCTAACGCTCGGCGAACTATGTTGCCTGGTCCACTTCCTATGGTGTTACCGAATTTAAAAGTCGCTAAAGAAAGGACGAGCCCCGAAGCCTCCATAAAATTAACAAGTATAAATTCAGTTAGTACAAACAATTTCTCCAGACCTGATCTGATCGTCCAGTTTAATGATCAAATCATCATCATCTTTAAGAATCTCATCTTTTCTTTGTAAAAGTAGCTTGCACGCAAACAGTGCAGCTGCAGTTGGAGTCTAAATGTAAAGGTGAGGAAAAAAAGAAAATCTATTTGAATTAAACAAGTGCATAATATCTAAGACTAAAATAAAATCGATAGATTGCAATATTTTTTTAGAGCTGAAATGTTACTTTGCGCATGTGCGGCCTTCAATACGTCCTAAAGTTTTCCGGTGCACATCAAAGACTATAATGAGTTGGACAGCTTTCTCTATTTTTAGATCTTAACACTTTTTTTTTTCTATAAAGACTCCTAAACTTCCCTAAAGACTTCCGCTGTATACATCTTTCGATTTTAATTTTAGTTTTCCATTGAGAAAATCTTAGCGAATTACTAGACCGGAAGTCTAGAGGACTTAGTCCGATTGGGAATTCCGAAAAGAAGATATTTGAGTCATCAAATAGCAGAAACATTAAATTATTATTATAGTTTTTAATAATATGAAAAAAAATCTTACAAGAAAACAAGAGCAAACACAACAACTTTAGACAAAAATACATCAACAAATAAACAACAACAAATAAAACAACATGACATAAAATAATATTACAAGAGTTCAGCACGTAAAACAATATCACGTATCATTTAAAGTAATAGTTAGGGCCTACATAAAACCATAAAGACTATAATATGATGGACCGCTTGCTTTATTATTTCTGCTATTTAATTTGATAACTTATAATACATTGTTTTGGATTTTCCGATCGCTCCCGGTCCTCTAAATTTCCGGTTTAGAAATTCCTATAACTTGCTTACATGGATAGGTGAGTAATGTGGATAGTGTTGTCAATTCTAGCTTCAATTTTGCACTTACACAATTATAATTGAGGCGATATCTATTCTTTTTAACAGATCAGTGAGCCTATTTGACTGATATTTCAGAATTTTGTGACATGTACAGGGTCAATAATAGGGGTGGTGGGGGGTGCAAACGGTACATTGCTCTAGGACCCATGAAGTTTGAAGGGGGCCCATAAATTACACTACAAGTAAACAAAGAATAATGTTCAGCATTCAGCACTATCCTTTAACTTTAAAAGGTTCCACTTTGAACCTTTCTTCGGTTTCTGTAGGATCTATGTACTGTAAATAGTTGTACATACTGTTGCTAGGTTGCGGATTTTAACAAATCGAGGGTTATTCATAACAATGAGATTCAGCAATTATGACTATAGACTATACCAACTGCTAAAAGATATGAACCGCTCGTTGGAAAATGAATAATTTGCAAACGCTTCTTCACTTGCCTTCTTGGGCAAATCATGATCTGCAAGGAAAACTTTTAAAATAAAAATGTATAAAGTACCTTTGTCGTAGTCCAAATGATCTCTGCTAAATCAAAGCGTTGAAAATATATCGCTTCAGTTAGTAATAGCTTCAATTTTCTTTCTGATTCTAAATTGACAGCCAAGAAAAAGAACATTATATTGAATATAATTTTTTTTAATATGTAAAATAAATTATTTTTCTTCTACTATTGCTTATTTTAATTCCAAATCTGTATTTAAAACAAACATAAATAAATATTGCAATCTTCAAACTTGTCATGTGCTAAACTATTCTACTAATGGTTTCAATGTCATTTTCCACATTAGTGTACTATTTTTATGTGTCAAGTTTTTAGTTGTTTAATTTTCAGTTTTTAGAAATGTGTCATAGGACAAGTATGACGATGGGCCACTAACAATAGTTTAACAACCCTTAAATAATCTCTTCTCTTTCATTCCATAGTGCCAAATCGTTCATTAAATATATTATGAGCACCTAACTAAAATCTATAAACTAACTAATAATTAATCTCATACAAAGTGAACACCACAAAAAAGAATATCTGGATATAACACGTAATGTAAACATCTAGTCTATTATTTTATGATTGGTCATGTTTTTGTTTTTTTTTGGTTTTTTTTTTATAAAGATTGTTTATATTATTAAAAATATTCTTCCTTTAAGAAAATGATCCTATCTATGTTTGGCCCAACTGTTTGCTCTGCAACATTTATTTCGTTTTTAAGAAAATCATCTTATCTATGTAGGCCGAACTGTTTGCTCTGCAACATTTATTTCGTTTTAAGAAAATAATGTTATTTATGTAGGCCTAACTGTTTACTCTGCAACATTTATTTATTTATTAAGAAAATGATTATATTTATGTAGGCCTAACTTTTTTCTCTACAAACCACACTGGAGCTATGCTGGGTCAAGACTTACTCAACTGACCGGACATACATTCAAACATTCAAAAGTAATTAAAAGCTCATAAGTACTTAAACCAGTAATTAAATCATCAGATGTCTGATTTATATTTTGATTTCTCGAAATTGGTTTTAAGTTTCTCCTTTGCTTACAGATATCTATTTTATCAATTATTTCGTTACAATGTGCAATATAATAAAATGTGCAATAGTCAACAAAAGGTCAATCCTAAAACCTACTTTCTTCATCAGTTTCACCCGACTCGGACTCTTGTTTTGAGAGTTCCTTTTCAAAATCATCTGTTGCCTTCCTTGTAATGTTAGTATTTAGATCCTACATCAAAGAACAATTGTTGAGTTTGATTTATATAGTACCAATGCAAAAAGTATTAAAAGTTGTTAACAAAATTTTTCTTCACACTTTTTTTCTTAATTATAAGATTTCGAAACTACAAGATTACACAAAAAAAAAAAACACCCAAGGAGTTGTTCCGATTTTGAATTCATACAAATGTTCATACAAAAACAAACAAACACAATAACAAACATAAAGTCTATTAACAGAGTACTCAACAAACCTTTATCTTCATGATGTCACCCGACATGAGGCATTGTTCAAGTTTCAAACCCTGCTCTGTCATGTAGTGAATAAATCTTTCATGTTTCAAGGACAGTGCATATTTCACAATGGCTTGCACTTTTTGATATTCTGGTTTCTAAGGTCAGTATATCAAACACAGATTTTTATGGGGGGAAAAAAACGTCTATTTTTTAAAAGGTGTTGTTTGTTATTTTTAAATATTTTACTAACTGTTAGATCTACAGATTAGGATTAATGTTTGTAGTGAGAGGTAAAATTTATTCAGGAAGATATGGTACATGTTAGGAAAGAAAGAAAAATAAGAAATGAAAGTGTCAAGAAGAGTGAAGGAATGTAAGAAGAAACTTGAGTGGTATTTTAGAAAAGTTAAAATGTGTTCATAAAAGTAAAGAAATGCATGATGGGAGAAAAGTACTGTTTCTTCCCGAGTGGCATCTGGGCATGGAATGGGTTGTCTGAACAAACCAGGAAAACCAAGTAACTTAACATCAAAAACACTAATCAAAATGCAAGACAGTATAAGAGTTGGGCGCAATAATCTTCTGAATAGAGGTAGCGTCTGAAACTGATAAGATTAGACTGATTAGACAGTAAAGAAAGAAAGATAGATAAAAAAGTAAATAGCTAGCTAGTAATGAGATAGAATTATATACCAGATAAACCTTTTCTACACTTTTCTCATCCATTCCTTTTTCTGTAGCTAAACAATTTACATCGTCCACAATTTTCCCAAGATTTCCCATTTCTGCTGCGATGTCCCGCTCATTCAGTCGAATACAAAGAAACAGAAAGTCAGTGTTGAGGTCATCTATATCTGAGATTTGAGAATGCAATCACTTCGTAATACTGTAGCGAACATCAAAACATCCTAATCATTATTACTCTAAGCTATAATAATGATATTGTAGACATACCCCCAAATTATACATATACAAATACACACACATAAAATATAAATATAACATAAATGTATTTATATGCTGCGAGTTTCAAATACCTTGCTTGTTTAGATTAGGATTCCCGATTCTTGAGTCTGAAGGTAAAACAAATTAGAATATTAAAGAAAAACTAAACACTTTTTTTAAACGTGTTTGTAAAAGACAAACATTTTTTTGAAAAGCACAATTCTGCATATTATATGCATATTTATGTTGTTTCAGAAACATTTCATTGTAAAAATTGTGTTTATACATATATACAGAAATCTACAATTTACATATTAATTTCGGAATATACTGTTAAGACTAAGCTTTTTTTTCCCATTGTGGGATTGGAACGGCGTGATATCATTGTCAAACCATGTTTGGAGATTCGTGGTTGATATGAATCTAACAAATACTCAAGGGTCTTCGACAGCCTCACGAAATTTTTTCACGTAGGTTCGTACGGACCGATACAAATCAACCACTTTTAAGATTTCGAGACCATGCTGAGGCTGTTCTATTTTACAAGTCATCAAGACCAGTCGTATTTAATCTACCATTGTATTTTACTTTTCTATGTACATAATCCTATTTCTTGAGGATTAAAGTTTCTTGTATTTTCTTGTGTTCAAAACAAGAGTTGTATAGTCATTTTCCCTAGTTGAAAGTTAAGTTGTTCCTTAAATAGTTTTCAACAGCGTTCAATGATATACCTCCCTCTAGAATTCACGAACCTTATGTGCTTCGGCACGTATCAATAACTAGAGCTGTATGTGCAAAATTCAAACATACGTAATAATTAGTATACATAACACTCACTAAATATTGCTTTCAAAATCGCTTTCGTCACTTGATCATCTTTGACATCTTTGGTGACATCCAAAATGACCAATGTACGAATATATTTTTTATTGGTCTGCTGTTTGAAGAATTTCTCTATTTCATGCTTTAACTTTAATGAACTGAAAAAGAAAAGAATGGATGAAATGAACGTCATAGACGGTAGCAAAGGTTTTTGTTCCTCGAATAAGTCTTATTCATCGTTCGTATTTTGTTAATACATTTGTGCTAATTTAAGTCGCAAAGAGGAAAAACCTGAAAAAAAAGTAAAAGTAATAAAACATATATATATATATATATATATAAAGAAAATGGTTACAAAAAGTATAACTTTTGAAAACTGTTGTATTCTTTTAGATCACGTGATATTATAGTTAAAGAAAAAAATGCGTTTTAGTCCATAAAGCAACTGAAGCAGAGTTCACCAATTTACAATTCATGGTACACACTGATTTAACCTTTTGTATGGGATGACTTGCCTAAAAATTGTTGACGTAATTTTTGGACGTCCCCTTCGGGACTATTATTAAACAAAAAATGTAAAAAGGTTACAAAATGTTAACCTGTTCTCAACCCGCTTAAAAAAATATAAATCAAAGGAAGAAAAAAAAAGAGAAATATTTAACTAAGATATTTAAATTATTGTTTTTCTTCGTGTTTAAAACAGGAAACTGCTAATTCCTTGCAGATTTCATTTGTACCACTATTAAACCACTAATTTTCATTAGCGTGCATAGAAAGTTTTTTTTTAATTGAAACTCAGTTCTGAAAGTAAAAAGCCTTTTCTACACTTACATTTAAAAAGTTCCATGTGGGAGGGGGGGGGAAGCTTTCAACAGCAATTATAAATGTCAATTATGAATGCAATTATGAAGTGGTGCCACGCCCCCTAAACCCATTTTCTGAAAAATGTGGGTCTTTTTAAAAAGTGGTGTATTAACAAGAAAGACGGTGGAACTTTTCAATAATATAAAATGAGCCTTTTTAAAAATAAAAATAGGGCTCTCTATAAAATATGGATTTCGCTGGTCTCGTCCATCAGTTACTGTAATGACTTGAACAATAAATTCAAAAGAATTTATTTCTACCTTTTTAACGTTACTTTTTTAAATATACAGGAAAAAATGAATATTCATAATGAATGTAAATAATTGAAATTATTTGTTTTGGTAATTGGGGACTTTTTTATTAAAACTTCGCTAGACTATGACAACCGCATTTGTGTTCGCGAATTTGAAAATGTAATACTTCTTTGGCAGATTGCATTTGTGCAGACTGATTGCCATATTTTAGTGATTATTATTAAATCTATTTGTATTACTATTAATATTATTTCGGTAACCTTTTATATTATTTAATAAATTTATAATTTTCTAGTTATGTCTTTGGCTATGCCTTTATAGTACTTATGTACTACGTGGCAAATAAATATTATTCATTGTTGAGTTTAAACTAATAATTAAATGCTGGGGTAGGAACGATGCCACTGCAATATTCCTATGGCATCCATTCAAAACTGAAATAATTTAGCTTTCAAGCTGACTAATTCCATGACCATACTTGAGAACTGAAGCAATGCATCAATCTTAAAAAAAAAATATTTTCAGTAGCCTATAATGAAAATTAATTGACCTTATAATAAGCTACTAAAAAAGAAAAAGAATATGGTAAAAAGTACTAACTTTTCTGTCTCTTTCGTTTTTGACTCATCATCTTTTGATTTACCAGTCTTTCTGTAAGCAGTCAGTTTTATAAAACATTAATTTTAAGTATATTAAAAATTTGACAAAACTTGTACGAAATTCAATTGCTTACTCAGTGAACTCTTACCACACGATAATCGTCAAACACAATCTTCTCTACAGAAGGAGGGAATGTCCATTGTTCGATTTTACATGAAAGTATCACGTGGGACCAAATTGATCCGTAGGACCAGTGATCTATAATGTCTCTAAAAAACTGGACGAGCTAAAGGCTCTTTAGTCCTGGGCGTAACATATTAGGAGTGAGCCATGGGAGGGGGCACACCAAAGCTCTGTCCGGGCTCCAGCCACCCCACGACACGCCGCAGGGAAGATTTCCGCAGCCCAGCGATCGTTCACTGGTGGCTCGCCCGTATTCCTGCAATGTCACCCGGGAGCAAAAATCATATACTATAAGTACAGGCATCCAGGCACGCAGGTGGGTCGTAATCAAAATTATGAAGGGATATATTTTATTTATTTATTTATTTTATTATTAGTATTATTATAAGGTTTTCAAATCCTTTTTTTTCTTTATTAGTATTCATTTGATTTACATCAATTTACACACACACACAAACCGAGAGTACAAATTGAAAATAAAATTACTTAGATTTGATTTTGTCTTTTTCATCTTTTGACAAGCTGTCTTTATGTTGGCTCTTCTTCATTCTGAAATCAAATCAATAATATTGTCAGTGTGAATAAATGAAAGGGTTATCATTTTAACGACTTTTGAAGCAAATTCCCAGGACAGATAGTACAGATAGTACTTTAGGGAAATTACCTTAAGGCGACAATTGGGGTATCGGCTAGAGATGTAAGTTGAAACACTATTCTTATATAATATGAAAGGGGACACACACACATAAAAGCATGCACGCAAGCACAAATTCACACATTTACACATCTCTTTCTTCAGGGTGGCATGGAATGTGCTAATAACCCTTATCGAAGTTCTGGACGTAATGGAAACCACAAATGGCTATAGGGCGCAATAGTCCAATAGTCTTCGTAGAGAAATAGTTACATTTGAAATAACGTTAGCAGAGATTAAAGCATAGTTTAGTACAATCTGGCATTGCAACACTTTCATTACCCATTATGCGAGAACAAATGCATATAAGTACCCTTTCTTCCCGAGTGGCATCCGGGCATGGAATGGGTTGCCTTAACATCATTTAAAACACTAATAAAATTGCATGACTGGACTCAGACAACGGATAAGCGTAGGACGCAATAATCTACTTTATAGAAGAGGCGTCTGTAATATATAAGATATAAGGTTTAAAATATCCAGTAGAAAATTACTGGCCTAACCAAACACTTTTTTTTCTGATTTCATATGCAAGGACCTATCCATATAATTTTACTTTCTTCAGAAGGGCATAATGGCATGGAATCGGTTGGTTGAATAAGTCATGAGAACCAACAACTGAACAACATTTTAAACCCGCATTAAAACACTAGACTAGGCTAGAACATAAAAACCTTTTCCCTTTTTACGGGTTAATTTTGTAAATTATAATAAAAGATGAAATCAATATTAAAAAAAGAATTGTTATCCAAGGCCTACCTTTTATTTATTTCTTGTGATATCATATCAGCAACTCCCCCTGAGCCCTAACGATAAAGATAAAAATAAATATGAGCGATAATAAAGTTGGGGGCAAATATTCTATATGCTGTAGGTAAAGTACCCGTCGGACAAAAATTATCATAGGGCCGGTGAAGCAGCGTTCACCAGGTTCTGTGGCCAGGGCATACTAGGGGATTGTGTGTCCATCACAATTTCCAGCCGCCTTTACTTTACCCCAACTAAAGTCAGGTACCTATCAGGAGACAGTTGAATCCCGGGAAAGAAATCCTAGCCTTTAACAGGAATCGAACCCAGGACTTTCGGCCACCATGCCCCATAAACGCCGCTGTAGGAGCGTGCTGCAAACTGTTTTCTTTTTACTGTTAATACTTTGAGTTGTCGATGAATTTGTTAGGTATGATAGTAAGACTACACAAAAGTTTCAAGTTGGTTCCAATTATACCCCATCTTTGCGCTGTCTGTCTCATTGTCGCGTCGACATCTATTTCTAAGGCGGCCTCTTTCCGCTTGCCTTGGGGGTTCCACTTTAGCGCTTGCCTGGCGACATTGGCTGGCGATTTGAGTAAGGTGTGCCCTATCAAACCCCACAATATCCTCTTTCTGAGGTTTTCTTCAATAGGAAGTTGGCAGGTCCTTTGCCAAAGGTCGGTGTTGCTTACGGTGTCGGGCCAGCAGATCTGGAGCTTCCTGAATACTGGGATATATATGTCTAAGGTCAAGTTGCGACCAAATTCGAAAATATAATGTGGACCTTCTAAAGCTGTGCCAAACAGTGGATTCTTCGTTGGAAATGTCCTTAATCAATGGAGTTGAACACATTGAGTCAGACACATGGCGAACCTAAATACAAACTGCAGCATGAGAGACAATTAGAAATTGAAATGTTTAAGAAACTAAGGTTTAGTACCTTAAAGATGACTATAGCCTTTTCTTCTTTTATCTTTAATTTCAGTTTATCCCACGTATCTTGTCCTCCATTGCAAACGACAATGCATTCTAAATTAAATGTAAAAAAAGGCCGTTTAACATCAAATATAGAAATATTCAAGCACTATGGAGCCAATGATAATGTTACAGCTACAAGAACTCCTTGATGACAAAACTGTTATCTTTTTCGTTATTAATATTTTTCATTTTAGCGACATTTCTATACTTTGTTCAATTTTATCAAAACTTTCCTAGCCTGTATGAGCCATACACAAGAAGCATAGATTTTACAAGATAATTCCCCTCTCTCCACCCCCCCCCCCCCCTCTCCTTCGCCGGAAAAAAAAAAATTAATATATTTGAATGACAAACAATGATTTTCCCCATTTACACTGTTTTAATCTAAAAAAAAAAATTATTTCAATTATGTATAAAATGTAATAAATAATTACCTATTTATGACATCGTTTTTCAATAGATACTTATCATAAATATATGTTACCTGGAATGGACTTGTCACCACATCTAAATTCAATGTCATTGGATACTCTATCTGCTATGTTAACAATTTCTAAATTACAGCCCAGTACCATATTCAGTATATGATCGACACACCTAGTAATAAATATGTTTAAAAAAAAGAACAAACTCAATTTGAAATGAAAATAATATTCGAAACTAAATCTCTAATCATTCTGAATTATTTTTGAATTAATTTTCATAATATTAAACACTCACAAAGTTGTAGAATTAAAATATTCAAACTTAAAAAAAACCATCTTATTTAAATGTATGTTTTTCGGATTTCAAAAACTGAATTGGCATGTCGATTTCTTGTCATTGACGTTTCTTATCTTATAACATCTATGTTTCATTATTTTAAAAAAATTATTTGAAATGCACACCATTCTATATTTTTACTTGTATTTGTGGCGTTTGGGGTCTCTAACAAGATTAACTCCACACAAAATTAAGGAAGATTTCGTATATAATCTACTCTCATAAAGATTAATCTACGCTTAGCCATCGCCTGTACAAATCTGCTTACAATTATAGCCCCTACTGAATGAATGATCTATCTGTCTTTATCACTTTTGTATTTAGCACTTAAATATATTTAGCTATGCATTGAATCATATTTGCATATATATATTTGCCCGGTGATACTACTTATTACTGTATAGTTGTTGTTTTCATTGCTATTACTATATTTACATTTATGCATACCATTTTGAATGTGTTGCGGGTGTGGCCAAGCCAGGGTCTGTGCATGCTTTGTTCACGTGCTCATTATGCAATCTCCACGTGGCTAGCAATACGAGAGCCGACCTCTATCCCCTGCCTCCCACCCCACTTCACTTGTCTCCTTGTCCAAATCACAGAAATGTCACATCTCCATGACGGTTTTCCCCTGGTCGGGGAAAGGGGAACTAGGAATCTTTGATGCATGACCACCTACGGACAAAAGAGAAACCCTGGCCGACAAGACAGGGCCTTCGAAGTTTCCCTACTGCCGGCGTCCCCCCCCCCCCCCCGCACTGTCTCCCCAATAGCCCGCTTTTGGTACTTAACTTCGCATGCCAATCAAGTGCTGAATTGAAGAGATATGTTGAACAATCGGATACGCTATCTACATGTCAATATTACCATACCCCCCTCCCTCCCATTACAATCACGTGAGGAGTTGCAAACTAACTTGTTGTCTTTTAACATGTAATGTAAGTTAGTCTTACGGCAGTCTGGCTTAAGGAGTCTCAAGGATCGGACACCCTGAGCTCCGGAAGTAAGGCAGTCTAACTGAAGGAGTCGCAAGGGCCGGACGCCCTGGACTCCGGTAGCACCACGCGGTGCCACAGTCTGTTGTAGAGAGTTCTTCTTAGGGCTATATATTACATATTAGGTTAAGCCTATGCTTAGTTATACACTGTAATGTTGCCAAAATGAGGTGGCTGCTTCTGTCTAGGTGTGATTCTTATTGGGCCCAGCGGGAACTCATGTCTCTCTGACGATGATTTTTAATATTCAGCAACTCTTCCAGTAGATCGATTTTTGCATTATTCTAAATAATTCTCAGCAACAGCATTCAATAAAGAGAAAATCTTTGGCTTGTTAAGTAAATGTAGAAAGTTTCTTCAACAATAAAATTTGTATAAGTTGATGAATATCAAATAGCATAGTATAATGAACAGACCATATTAATGCGACTGTCAAGTTAGAAGGTTAGCTTGTCGTCTCTCCGTCTCCTACCGTTTGGCTGGGGAGCTAGATTATATATTACCCGGCCAATTGCCGCGACGCTATTCAAGGCACGAGTGTGACCTCACAGTCTTCCCGTGCCTTGTCCAATGAAAAGCATGCATTTAACAGACAGTTCAATTGTAGGCACATGTATTAGTAACCTTTCGCGGGCGAAATTAAGCTAGCCATTGGTTCTACTGCAGCAGGCGATATGTTTAGGAATAATCTAGTTATGGCTGGATCATGAATGAATCGTTGTTCAAACGACCTTAACCTTGTCTCGTGTGTTAAGTCGAAAGTTACTAAAATAAACAGTCGTGTCCCAATACTGAGAATGCTTTTATATAGGATCACTATGTTGTGGGGAAAGATTTAGTAAATGGGTGGTTCTAACAATAATGTTATACACTATAACATAACATACACTCTGTATCACTTGTATTTGGATTGTATCATTTATCTGCTCACGTCATTAATGATTGAATACTGACTTTCATGTGAATAAAATCTTCAGTGTTATAAATACGCCTTGCTTATTGATTGGTATAATACTCGTGTGTGATATCCAGTGACAGTGTCAAGTTATTTAACAGCTTCATTGCAGCCTAAATAGGCCTACATATTAAACGAGCCAGAAACCTGTTAATAAATTTGTCTTAGCATCACATAGAAATCATCAGCATTTAGGGAACTTAATACTCCTAGATAACCTGCCAAATAAATACATGTCCCACTACCCTGTATGCCGTGTTGATTTATCCACTAAGTCTACACTGATAGCCTCTGCTAATTAAAGGCTCTGTGACGCAGCAACTTAGATCAGCACGCCACAGTATTCTAATATACATCTGTTTACTTATTTACAGCTGCTTTCTTGTTTGTGTCAGTGATATTTAATTTACAACAATTTTGTTATTGACACGTATTTTTTTATATACCCTTTTTTCCTTTTGAGCATATCTAAATTTTTTTTTTACATGTTTTTCTTATTTACATCTGTTGTTTTTTTTATTTATGACTGTTTTTCTTATTTACATCTGTTGTTTTTTTATTTATGACTGTTTTTCTTATTTACATCTGTTGTTTTTTTATTTATGACTGTTTTTCTTATTTACATCTGTTGTTTTTTTATTTATGACTGTTTTTCTTATTTACATCTGTTGTTTTTTTATTTATGACTGTTTTTCTTATTTATGACTGTTTTTCTTATTTACATCTGTTGTTTTTTTTATTTATGACTGTTTTTCTTATTTACATCTGTTGTTTTTTTATTTATGACTGTTTTTCTTATTTACATCTGTTTTTTTTATATTTATGACTGTTTTTCCTATTTACGTCTGTTTTTTTATATTTATGACTGTTTTTCTTATTTACATCTGTTTTTTTTTTATATTTATAACTGTTTTTCTTATTTACAACTGTTTTTCTTATTTACAACTGTTTTTCTTATTTACAACTGTTTTTCTTATTTACATCTGTTGTTTTTTTATTTATGACTGTTTTTCTTATTTACATCTGTTGTTTTTTTATTTATGACTGTTTTTCTTATTTACATCTGTTGTTTTTTTATTTATGACTGTTTTTCTTATTTACATCTGTTTTTTTTATATTTATGACTGTTTTTCCTATTTACGTCTGTTTTTTTATATTTATGACTGTTTTTCTTATTTACATCTGTTTTTTTTTTATATTTATAACTGTTTTTCTTATTTACAACTGTTTTTCTTATTTACAACTGTTTTTCTTATTTACAACTGTTTTTCTTATTTACGTCTGTTTTTTTTATATTTATGACTGTTTTTATTATTTACATATGTTTTTCTTATTTACAACTGCTTTTCTTATTTACATATGTCTTTATTATTAAAAAGTTTCCTTTTTCTAATTCATATTTTTGAATTTAAATCTTTGCTTTCATTTTTTACATGCAATTTTTTTTATTTTCACATTGATGTTCTTTTTTTTTTAAATTTCAATTTTTCTGTCCTAGTTTGCATCATTGTTTTTCTTTTTTTGTTTTTGTTTTCGTATTACTAATGATTTCATAATATGCAATTCTTATGTTTAAAGTATTCAGAAGTAATACCATTTATTTGCCAATATAAATCATAATTACAATTTTCATAGTAGAAAGTCCACGCAATGTTAATGCTGTCAAAGATAGAACTATTGATAGATGTTTACGTTTAAGTAGAATTATTTCATTGAGATAAAGAGACATTGATTGTAATGCACAATAAAGCTAATGAAACATAGTTCAATTTCAATTGTTCGTCTGACTATGATTTTCATTTGGTTATACTGAACACAGCTGGATCTGATAGAGGTAAGAAACACAACCTGTTAATAGCTGGGGTAGAAGGGTATTCTCACAGGCAAAGATAAACTAACTGACCGACACTTGTGCCAAGCCAGACCTAGAAGATGACCGAAAGGCAGACTTGAACGCCAAGTGGATTGAGCGCTGAGATTAATAATCTTTTATAGTCCTGGGTAAGAACTCTGCCGTGCATCTGAGCACGTTTAAATTCACGAGGAGAGCAGTGGAGCGTGGGTCAACCGTCCCATTTCCTCTATTACTGACGAGACGGGGGGCACTCCCGAAGGATATGCTCCACTGTCTCCTCCTCCACACCAAAGTGGCGACACCGATAGTCGAAGTCAGGTCCGAACCTGGCAAAGAATGCCCCAATGGGGTAGTGGCCAGTGCGGAATTGTGATATGATAGATTGTTTCGAACTATTTAGCCACCACCCTGGCTCGGCGCGGTTAGGGCCGGGGAAATGCCGCCAGACCTTTCGGACTTGATCAGAATTGTCCCAACTGACCGAAAGGCATGATTTCTCATCAACTCTCTAGATCAGAATAGCTATTAGTGTGGCAGTTTTGAAGCGTGACAATGATGGTCCAATGTTATCCGGTACCTTGCGCGCACACACATACCTTACATTGTTTTTACGTTAGATGCGTGGAAGATAGAACAGTGGGGTGAATCTGACTAGGGCAGAATCTATTAGGACCATTAAAAATAAGAGGAGATTGGCTGAATTATATTTATAGGAAGTGTATTAACTAAAATTGTAATTATTCTAAAATTTAACTCCGTTATAACATACAAATATTAAAAATTAATCAATTCGTAATAAAAATGTAGCCCCTTTCCCTCCCGAAAGAAGAATGAGACAATGTTCTTATTAGTGAATAACTTCAGAGCTTGGTTTGCCCGAAATTTGTCTAAATAATTTCAAAACAGTTGTCACTGGTTAAAGTTTCTTCATTTATCAACTTCTTTGACCTCCCCACCCTCTGTAATCTTAAAAACAGCTAAGGAAAAGAATAAAAGCTTGTTAGGTTTTCAAATAAAATAATCGGACTCTTTTTTTTTCTATCAACCAATGGCAGAACATTGTGTTCAATTTATATTATCTTATTGAAAACATGCATTTCGTCTATAACAGACCACACTGACACTCGTATTGTATCGATAGCTTGAATTTAACCTTAACTCTGGGTGCCATATACATGACACATTTTATATACACCCTGGCGTTAGGTATTTGTTTAAAGATATTTGTTTATTTCAATAAATTCTAAAACTTTTTAAATTCAACAAAACATAAGTCTATATTTATTACAATATAGTTTTTTTACATATTTTTTCTATTTATTCTAATTCTAATTATTAAAAAAAACTACTTATTCTAAAATATTTTCTGTATATACATATATATATATTGTTTTAGATAAAATATATTACTCACGTTTTGTCTTTGTCCTGCGAAGCGTCCCTCTCTAGTATTATAGAAATTTGATTCTTTATTTGATTTCTAAGAACATGCATAAAAAAAGAAAAATAGTCATAATATATTCGTTTTAGCGTGAACAGTTATACATACAGATAAACATGTAAAACAACTTACTTTAAATATTCACTTTCAATGATCTGACATAGACATTTGTTAAATTCTATCACACCAGCTTTTTATTACCTGCACACATTGAACTTTTCTTGTATGTTTGCCAAAACATCTGCAAATCCGCCAGTCCCCTGAACAAAATGTTGGGCAAATTTCAAATAAAATATGTACATATTTTTTGGAATGCCTATATGCCTTTTTTAAAGAAATATTGTGTAAAGCATTACCTTTAAAATAAAAATTGGGAGATTCTCGGGGATATTCTTTAGAAAAGATTTATCTCCGCTCAACAAAACTCGATGTTCTTTGAGGAAAGATAAAAAATCATTAAAGCCTGACATTTCTACATATATATTAAAACAATACAGTTTTAAACATACAAATAAACGAGTTATTTTAAAACCCAAAAAAAAAATGAAAACTTAAATAGAAAATATTTTTTTATTTCTTAAGTCTGATTTAATTGAATTGAACGACCAACTGACGAGATTTTTCTCGAAGTAACGAAATTTCGATCAATTAAGTCCGATGGGATTACATCAACTATTTTCTACGAGATTTAGAAATGTCTCATACCGAAGGGGCGTTTTTAGGGGGAAAAAAACAAAGCTGCCCCCCCCATATACCTATATTTATGGGATGCAACCCCACTGAATGGTACTGAAGTATGCGAAATAGGATTTTTAGTTTAAGGTGTTTATTGAAAACTAATGTATTTATTTATAAGTTGGTGAAAAAAATCTCTAAAATCGATTAATTACTTTCAAAGTTATTCGAAATTACATAAGTAAAGGTAAGAGAAGTCGCATTTTTTTCTGTTGAGAAAAATTAAAAAGAAATTTTTATACCGATTTTACCGATTTTAACAATTAAATCTACGCATTTTACCGATTTTAACAATTAAATCTACGCATCGCAATAGATAATTAAATTTTTCATACGCTTATTACCAGGATGAATAAATATTAATCAAGCACCATGAAATTCATCAAGAGTCAATGGGCATATGATGTGCGTTTGTATGACATATACTCACTTGACCGTCAACAGCCTACCATTTTAAAATAGATTATACGGGATCGACTACCCTCAAGGGGGAGGAGATATGTAGAAATTGTCTTAAAATTGTTGACGTAATTAATGAACTTCACCCATAGTTGGCTACTATATTTTTAACAAAAAATTAATTACATTCATTAATAAACTAAGGCAAAAAAGGAGATATTAAACTAAATTACTTAAATAAAGGAAGTGACTTACTTATTTGCTCCATATTATTATTGAAATCCTTGCCAATATCACCACTGATATCAATCATTTGAAACTTTACTTGTTTCTGCAAAATGTACTTCAGGTTCTCTTTTATGCCCTCTAGTGGGAAGCTAATCACAAAGACATACGTATGACCATAGATAGGCGGTTAAGTAGATTAGGAAGTTGGACAGTAATTAATTATCGGTAGACGCTCCATCTATTCATAAAATTATGGCATCCAACAAGTATCCGCGACTTTACTGGACATGTTGGTGGGGATGATGGGGGAGGGGGACTCTTAGCCTATTAAAGTCAGCACTTAACGGCCATGCCCAGTTTGAAATCGGGCTATCTTAGGAAGATATTTCAACGAAGCTTCCACCGCGGGGTCAGCTCGATTCGGCCATTTTGTGAAGCTGCCACACTCAATACGGTCTTAGTCAGATTCGTCCCAGCGAATTAAAGCGCTGTACTGCCTGGCTCAGGATGAGTCAGTCAGGGAAGCAGCAAGCCTCGCATGGTAACTCTGGCAACATGGAATCAGACACTCTCAATAGACATTTTTGGGGAGTGGACAAGGTAAGAGGAAGACCGAGTGTGTCTGCGGCCCTGAACAAAATCCGGAAAGCGAAGGAGCATTGTATGAGAGACCAGCTCAATCCACATAATATATGTATTATTATTTCTAATTATTGATTTGTGTTTGGCTTGATCATTAATGGGCCGTATTGCTGCTGAGAGTTAACACCCTTGCCCCTTATACAAGTCAACTCTCAGCAGCAATACGGCCCATTGAACTAAAAGTAAATTTTTCCCGTCTGACTAATTCTGTCCATAGAGCATGGGAGTAGGGGAAAAGTGACTCAAAGACACCATCCAGTCCCGTACTTGAACACAGGACCTACGTAAGGCAACCCAGTCGCACTGGCAATGGACCACAGCGCTAACATTTATTAATTAGTTAAGATAACGCAAAAACAACAACAACATACTTTTGTTTCTTTGCAGCCATTAAAACATCTAAATCTGTTGTTTTTCTTTTGTCAATCTGCAATGATAAAGGCATCAGTCATATAGTCTGTGTAGTATGTAATATGTTTTTATCGGAGGAAAGTGTTTTTAGTTTAGTGGCAATATTTCAGATGAAAGAGGCGGCTAAAAAAAGTGTCCTTATCTTCCTTTTTGAAACTTCTACCGATCAGCATACACGATTAGCACTTGACCTTCATTGGCGTCCCATTTGCCACAGCAATATACTAAAGTTTATCTTCAACCGCTATCATTATCATAAAAAAATCGTCTGCTTTAACAGTAACAAGAACCCGATACTTTCTTTCTTTAGTAAAAAAAAATGCTACAAAAAAAAAATTCATCAATTATTCAAATACCAGCCCAGTGTTCCCTGGGAAATAAATACATAGGCCTATAGCTACTGTTAAAAATAAATATATTATAAACTACAATATACAGAAAGCTATCATAATTTTAAAAATGTAATTATTCATTATTAATTATTTACTGAAAACATCTAGGAAACGAATCTAAAATAAATATTGTAATCGGGTGAAAAAGAGCATCTCTTTTTATTTAACAAAAATTTTGGACTGTCCCTGGCCGAGAATCAGAATCTAACAACCGTCCCCCGCATCGTCTAAAATATAATTATTAGATTTTACTTGCTGAAAAAAAATTGGAAAGCTTCAAGCTTAGGTCCTGAAATTCTTCACAGTTCTTTACAAAAAGTTATATTAATGAAAATATTTTTTTTAAGTAGATAAAAGAACAAATAAGTTATCAGCCGGGAATCGAACCCAGGTCACCCTCAAGGCAGTCGGATACGCTTACCACGCAGCTAGGGAGAACACATGCAGAAAGCGAGATAGCAAAAGTAAAATGTGAGACAAAAAGGCCACGTGTGTTTAAATTAACCAATGGGGATCGGCATCTACACACAGTCTACTTTATACTTATATAGATTATTGATCTGAATGACTAATTCATCTATTGCATGAAGGCGCAAAACGTTTAAAAAAACATGGAAGATTATGTCATGAGAAAAGCGGGACTTACATCATATGAGTTACAAAACAAAAATCAGGAAAATATGTTCTTGGGTCCAACAGAAATCATATTAAGACTCAAGAACTATCTATACACAACCGTTTTCTTACGTGACAAAAGGTAACACTTCCTGTCATTATGACATGACATCCTACATTACCAAAATGAAAAATAGCAACGTGCTTATGTATGTGTGTGTGTGCGTGAATGTGTGTAGTGTTACGTCCACAATCCCCTTGTGGCCAGAGCTGTGTAGATCTTGCTGATAATTCTCGTTAGTCCTAGGGGAGACTTTAATTATTAGTATTTATGTTTCAGTATTACACGAACTCTTCTTATAGTCCTGGGCACAATTCAGTATTTGTATTCCAACATTTCCTTTCTTGTAAATTATGGTAGTAGATAAATCTTATAGTAATGTATACAACACAATAGGATAGTAACTTGACAAAGAAGCTTCAGTGTAACTGTTGTTGATAGTTTATTTCAGGTGGTATGTTCAATATATACAATATATCTATTATGTACAGTTAGAATAAAATAGTGCAAACACAAACGTTCAAAGGAACATATTTTGAAACTCTCTGTCTTTCAGACAAAACAAATCATTAAATACTATCCGAGTGGTGCAAGGGACAGACCCATTACCAGTAGGGGTGAAAATCATGGTATCATTACAAAACTCATAACAAAAACGATATGAACTTCCCCTATTAAATAATGAGTCGTTCCCAGACTCTGAGAATTTGAGATCAACACAGAATCCCAGCATTACCTAGAACCTTTCGTTTTCCTACTAAACGTCCTAATATCGCGTGTAGTAAGAAAAGAGAGAGAGAGAAGAATAAACATTGCGTGTTCCAATTCTTGGAAAAACAATATACATGACACGCCCCCACCCAATGAAAGAAATAATGTACCATAATTACCCAAGTAATACTCAACATGGTACATTTTTCGTACTTAACACTATCGTTTTAATAACCAACAATCAATGGAAGATTATTAGACAATTTAAGCAAACATGGCTCACTGGCACAACTAAATTATAAAAAGTGTCACTACCCAATGGTAATTGTGATTATAACGTGATGGACAAATATTTCACCGTTAGTATTAATATTAACTAATGTCTCAACAAGTACAAATAATTCAAAAATATTCTAGTCATTCTTATTTTAACTATGTACAGTTGTGTGGATTTCCACCAAAAATTTGCAAAAAGTTTTAATCTATTAAACAAATATAACATTGCTCAAACTCTTGTCAATTTCCAACAGTTTACTTCTAATATACAAACCAAAAGATAAGTAATACATAACTCGAATCAAACTATAGGTTACTTCCCCTTTAAATTACAGTGTCAACTTGACATTAACAGGGTTCATACCTAAGATGATGATACTTCCCCTTTTCTCAAATACGAGGAGAAAATACACTCTAGTTACGATTAATACAGTAATCTAAATATTAAAATGTAATCCACTATTATGCGTTTTTGGCAAATTTAAAAGTTTAATATAAAAGATTGTTCAGGGTTGAATGAGTGCTCACCTTTAGGTACCTTTGTTTCCCTCCATTCCCGGATATATGGAATATATAACAACCTATATACAACATAGTGAATATCCACTAGTTTTTTTTTCCCATTCTATTGCCATGATATAACAATTTAGCAATAGATTTCCAATATTATCTATTAATTTATACCAATTGATATTACATCTCTTTCTAAGATAAAAATTGTACATATTATTATTTAGTTCCATTCATTAACTAAAATAAAACAAGATAATAAATCAACTAGCTCAAAGTTTTCCCACTTAATTGCATGTGATGACAATTACTTTTATCCATCCATATCAAGTAAATATGTGCATATTATATATTTATTGCATCATGCATCAACATTTAAATGGAATTTCTTTTCCATAATCAAATGAATTTAAAATATATCAGAACATCAATATTATACATGATTATAAAAATTATTAATACTTTCAAAAGACTTGACTTCTGTATGATACAAGTATTCTATAGGTATTCCATAATCAAAATTCAAACGAATGATAGGTTATCATGAAACATTCTTAATGAATAAGTGAGATGATCTGAAAAAAGAAGTATGGGTTATTCAGTCAATCATGTAGCACCCGAGATAGAGTATCAGCTGTGACGTTGTCCCTACCCCTCAGGTGTTTTATGTTTAAGTCATAGGCTTGGAGGAATAAGCTCCATCTAACAAGCCTCTGGTTTTGCTTGACCCTGGAGAGAAAAGTCAGAGGGTTGTGGTCGGTCAGTATTTCTATCGGGTACCCAGAGCTGTTTACATAGAAATCAAACTGTTTTAACGCTAGGATCAACCCTAAAAGTTCCTTCTCACTTGTATTATAATTACGTTCATGGATATTGAATTTCTGTGAGTGGTAGCACACCGGGTGCTCTTCTCCGTGGTCATCCTGCTGAGTCAGCACCGCTCCCATCCCAGTATCGCACGCGTCTACTGCAATTTTAAAGGGTCTATCAAAACGCGGGGTCACCAAAATAGGTGCCCTGGATAATCTTAACTTCAACTCATCAAACGCCTTTTGGCACTTGTCAGACCAAACAAAGCGATTGTTCTTCTTTAGTAGGTCAGTTAAGGGGCAAGCTACCGTAGAAAAGTCCTGGCAAAACTTACGATAATACCCGGCCATTCCAAGGTAACTACGGAGTTGTTTCCTTGTCTGTGGCACTGGGACATTCTGAATAGCTTCTATTTTAGCATTTACTGGTTTAACCTTTCCACCACCCACTACATGTCCAAGATACTCGATAGTGGCATGTCCAAACTGACTCTTAGCCAGGTTTATTGTCAAATTGGCGTTATTCAGTCGTTCAAACAAGTGTCGTAGTTGACTGACATGTGTCTTGAAATCTGTACTATACACCACTATGTCGTCGAGGTAGGCATTACACTGGAAGATACCGCGAGTGAAGGTGTTTATAAGCCTTTGAAACGTCGCAGGGGCATTACGGAGTCCGAATGGCATGACCTTATACCTGTAAAGTCCGTCAGGTGTCACAAAGGCGGATACTTCCTGTGCCCGTGGCGTCAAAGGAATCTGAAAGTACGCGGAGAGAAGATCAATTTTTGTCACATACGTCGCATCACCTATCTTATCAATGAGGTCATCAATACGAGGAATGGGATACGAGTCAGTCTTTGTCAAATTATTTAATTTCCTAAAGTCTGTACAAAACCGCAATGTGTTGTCGGCTTTTGGTACCAACACACAGGGTGAAGACCATTCGCTATCACATTCTTCCACTATGTCATTTTCTAACATATACTTCACCTCTGCTCTAATATGTTCAAGTCTGATGGGGTTAACTCTATATGGATGCTGTTTAATTGGCCTGGCACCCTCAGTTAATACTACATCGTGTTCTATTAGATGTGTCCTCCTGGGAACATCTGTAAACAGTGACTTATATTCATGTACAAGCTCAATAATCTTCTCCTTATCTTCTACCGGAAGATGTTCTAGCCTTGTATCTAAACTCTTAAGGGCATCTGTATTATTAAGTTTACTTTCTGCAAACTTATATTCTATCCTAGATAAATCCGTCGGGACCCTAGCTAATGAAATCAAGGGGACCTCCCGTGGTTTACTCTTTTCCCTGGAAACATAGGGCTTAAGCAAATTAATATGGCATACCCTCTGCTTTTGTCTCCGGTCAGGAGTCTTTATCAAATAATTGACCTCGCCAAGCTTTGACTCTATCTCATAGGGTCCACTAAACTTTGCACTTAAAGGCTGATTTTGCAAAGGTAGAAACACAAGAACTTTGTCACCTGGTGCAAAAGTTCTAGCTGTAGCTTTACGGTCATAGTTCTGTCTCATACGCTCCTGCATCTGTGGAAAATGAATCTTCACATGGTTAAAAGCATGATAAAGCCTATTTTTAAATTTATCTACATATGACAAAAGTCCAATCGGTTCACTGTCCGTTAGCCAAGTTTCATGTAGAAGTTTCAACGGACCTCTGACTGAGTGTCCATACACAAGTTCGAATGGGCTAAACCCCAGGGATTCCTGAGTGGCCTCCCTTGCAGCGAACAGTACATAAGGCACACCCTTATCCCAGTCTTTCTCGTTTTCATAACAGTACTTTTTAAGCATCGATTTTAATGTCTGATGAAACCTTTCCAGAGCTCCCTGGCTCTCAGGATGATAGGCACTTGATAGCCTATGGCTTATCCCTAATTGTTCCATGACTTGTTTGAAAATGTTCGAAGTAAAGTTAGTCCCCTGGTCGGACTGTACTGTCTTCGGTAGGCCATAACGTGTGAAGAAATTTGTCAGGGCGTCTACCACCTTCACTGTTGTTATGTTCCGCAACGGAATGGCTTCCGGGAAGCGAGTGGATGAACACATGACTGTGAGCAGGTATTGAAAACCGGCTTTTGTTTTCGGCAACGGGCCCACGCAACCAATGAGTATATGACTGAATGGTTCGTCGAACGCTGGTATCGGCTGGAGTGGAGCGACAGGAATTCGTTGGTTAGGACGTCCTACCATTTGGCATACGTGGCAAGTCTTGCAGTATTGTTCGACATCTCTTCTCAGTCCTGGCCAGTAGAAGTAAGGGAGGATACGGTGGTGCGTTTTCCGGACTCCCATGTGACCAGCGAAAGGAAGATCATGCGCCATACGCAGTATATCTTGACGATAGCACTTAGGTATTACAATCTGGTGAATACTGTCCCACTCGTTTGTACCTGAGTTGAGCGGTTTCGACTTTCTCATCAACACTTCATCTTTCATGTAGAAACATTCCGCCATTGCATCTGCAGTCTTTTCATCAACAGCTTTCATTCTGAGTTGCATTATTACTTCGTCATTCAATTGTTCTTTCACCAATTTCTGCTTTGGTGACAAAATGTTATCGTTCTCGGTTGCATCACCAGTTGTTAGTTCAGCAAAGAACGTAGCACTTAAATCGATGTCAGGTGTTTCTGTTATCACTGTTTCATTCGCATGTGTGTCTTCAGAACAGACAAACACATCTTTCGTTGCACTACACGGCGTAGCAGGAGTCTTTACCGACTTCTTTTTATGCATTGCTCTTGTCAGTGCACATGTTGGGCGTTCATTGGCAGGACGTAGGTTTTTGTCCTCCGCCATCTTTGTCTCCAACACTTTAACCATGGGCTCGACAGTGACTCTGCCGCCCATAATGTCATTTCCTAATATCATGGAAACGCCTTTGACGGGTAGTGCGCGCCACACTCCCACTACGATGTTACCTGTAAAAATATCCGACTCGAGTTTTATTCTGTGCAGTGGAGCTTCCACAGCCTCCATACTAGCACCTCTCAGCACAACAGACTCACCGGTACTGGTGGCATCCGTTAACGGCACACTGCCCTCCAGGATCACGCTGACAGCAGAACCCGTGTCACGTAATATCTGTATTTTCTTCTTGCTGAGTACATCGATTTCTGTCGACACTGTCCCCTCGTAGACAAAGGGTCGAAAATCGGATAGGTCGTCCTCTTCCGGGACTTCAGGAACCATCTGTTCCTCACGGCCTTCTGAAAGCATAATAGATTGAGTACAGCTATTCTCTTTTACCTTAGATAGACTGTTCTCAAAAACCATCGACTCCACAACTATGGGCGATGCCGGCCGCATTTCTTTTGAGTTTCTTGACCCTGTGTTGCACACTTCTTCTGTCTGCTTGCTATCTTTCTGCACTCTGGCACAGTGTAGAATAGCACCTTGCTTCTTGGTAAGGATCCAACAATCTTTCTTCATGTGGCCCTCTTTCTTGCAATTGAAACATACCACCTTTGCTTTATTTACATCTGTCTGCTTCCTGAAATGAACTAAGTTACTATTATTATTTACACCACTGTTCTTATTATTGTTTTCACTTTTCTCTTTTGGTTTACTAGCCTCCTTGGACTCTGGTTTGTGCACTTTGGGTTTGTCAGCATAATATGGCTTTATGCTGGCGTGAATTATGGCATAGTTATCTGCCAATCTAGCAGCTTCATGCACATCTTCAACCCCTCGGTCTGAGATGTGGGTTTTAATATCCACTCGAATACAATCATTGAATTCCTCAAACAATATTAGGTTCTTGAGTTTATCAAACTCACTTACATTCTGTGACCTTAGCCACTGTTCTAACATTTTCTCCTTTTGTCTCAAAAAGTCTACATGAGTTTGATCATATGCCTTCTTTCTGTCTCTAAAAAGCTTTCTATATTTTTCTGGTGTCAGGGAATAACTTTTTAGCACCCTATCTTTGATTACTTCATAGTCATTTATTTCCTCGGGTGTTAAACTCAACACTACGTCCAATGCTTTTCCTTTGTTGAGAGTTGACCTTAACAATAAAGCCATCTTATCATCAGGGAACTGATAATCTACAGCTATCCTCTCAAAAAGCAAAAAGAAATCTTGAACATCTTCTTCTCTGAATATAGGCAAGTGTTGCTTCATTGCGCTAATATCCATACCATTGCTGTCCCTACGATGGTCAGGTCTGTTCATGCGTGCCATCTCTATCCTTTCTCTGCTTTCAATCCTAATTCTTTCATTTTCCCTTTCAGTTTCTATCCTAATTCTTTCATTTTCCCTTTCAGTTTCTATCCTAATTCTTTCCAATTCTCTCCTTTCCATACTTTCTAATTCCATTCTCTTCATAGCTAATTGGAATTTTAGGTTTTCACTCAACCCTTCATCTTCATCATTGTTTGATGATCTAGATGACATATTTCTTACCTCGTCTCCGTCGGCAATTACCTCGCCCCCACTGGGAGCTACATAACCTTCATTGATATCGTTCTGTCCCACTTCAACTACACTACCAGTGTTCATGGCATTCTGCCCGTTCAAACATGTCATAATTTCTTTGGTCAAACGATTACGATTAGGTCTTGCCTGTCCTGCCTCAATCCCAAAGGACTCAGCTAATTCTTTTAGTTCAGCAAATGACATGGCATTAAGTTCCTCACTTGATATATTCGAAGCCATAGTATAGCGTTCGAAATATTTGTGATAGTAGAGTAGTATATATTGTATAATAAAATATAAAGTTCCAACTTACGATTTGTCCAGAAATTTGCACAATATAATATTAAACACTTCGTGGAATCTTCACACTTCCCAAGGAATAAAAACGCAAACCAGTTCTCTCCTCTTTTTAAAAAGAATAGTTTCACAGTCCTGAAAACGAAACACAAATATGCCGCTCTCAGTACTACTAATGTCACAAAATATTTATAGGTCAGCTAGATCAAGAAAAGTAGAACTCAAATCTACCGAACGAGACTACCAAATCTTGTCAATCCTAGGTCAGGAAAAGTAGAACTCAAATATACCGGGCGAGACCACAAATTTTGTTACGTCCACAATCCCCTTGTGGCCAGAGCTGTGTAGATCTTGCTGATAATTCTCGTTAGTCCTAGGGGAGACTTTAATTATTAGTATTTATGTTTCAGTATTACACGAACTCTTCTTATAGTCCTGGGCACAATTCAGTATTTGTATTCCAACATTTCCTTTCTTGTAAATTATGGTAGTAGATAAATCTTATAGTAATGTATACAACACAATAGGATAGTAACTTGACAAAGAAGCTTCAGTGTAACTGTTGTTGATAGTTTATTTCAGGTGGTATGTTCAATATATACAATATATCTATTATGTACAGTTAGAATAAAATAGTGCAAACACAAACGTTCAAAGGAACATATTTTGAAACTCTCTGTCTTTCAGACAAAACAAATCATTAAATACTATCCGAGTGGTGCAAGGGACAGACCCATTACCAGTAGGGGTGAAAATCATGGTATCATTACAAAACTCATAACAAAAACGATATGAACTTCCCCTATTAAATAATGAGTCGTTCCCAGACTCTGAGAATTTGAGATCAACACAGAATCCCAGCATTACCTAGAACCTTTCGTTTTCCTACTAAACGTCCTAATATCGCGTGTAGTAAGAAAAGAGAGAGAGAGAAGAATAAACATTGCGTGTTCCAATTCTTGGAAAAACAATATACATGACAGCAGTATTTATAAAATATACCTTTATTATAATAAATGGATGGTCTTGATTTTCCAATTCTGTCAAATCGTTGCCATCGCCAATCATGACGAATTCTACACATTCAACAAAGAAGGTTTTTGGAAATAAAATAAATTATGTAAGACTAGTTTTTAGCGATAAGAAATCTAAGATGTAGAGAAGAATATATAATAGATTACTGGGGGATTTAAATATAATTTGTTTATGTTCATGGTAAAATAATAATGACTATGCTGCCTACACATTCTATTTCCATAAAGTGTCCGAAACAATTAGTGCTCTCTGTACACCAGTCTTGCAGATTTTCAAAAAAAGATAATGGAAATATTACTTATTACTTTGATAATTAGGGCCCAATAACTTTTATGTTGATAGGATGCCATATCTGTGATTGTAGAGTCATTAAATATGCACACAAAGTTATAGGTATTAATGGTAAATCTATATTAAAACTTACCTGGATTCTCAAAGCCTTCTGAATCTGAAATGGCTCTAATCCTTCTATTTAAATCCAATACTTTTACATCTTGCAAAAGACTTTTCTTTTCCTCGAAATTCTTCAAGATTTCATTCAAGTTTTCGGGAAATCTAGAACAAAACAAAAAACAATTGTGACTTTGTTAGTTCGATTCCTAGTCAATTTAACATTTGCATTGGACAAGTCTGTGTAAAGGTCGGTAGATGTTCGTAAAATAATTTTCTTTGATCTATTTATTCACTCAGTCTCCTGGTAGGTTCCTTAGCAGAACATAATAGTCAAGCCATTATTCAGCCAGTTCTGATGATCGTAATAATGTATAAATGGCACTGCCATTTCCTACCTTCAAGAACTCATATCAAAGCACGCACCATCAAAGGTACTGCAGGTACGCAGATTAAATTTGCCAAGAGTTTTTAATTTAATATTTTTTCTATTTTCAGTCATCTCTACTGGAGCGGATCGTAAACTTGTATGATTTTCACACATCGACATTATTGTGTTTAATAGAGAACATAATATGACTTACTGGCATTTATTGATAAATTCATGAGTAGCGGCTATGATGTCTCCCATACCTCCATATCCCTAAAAAATACATTTACAAATGTATGAAATATTATATAGATTCATATATATATATATATACATATATATATATACATATATATATATATATATATATATATATATATTTATATATATATATATAATATCTCTATATATATATATACATATGTATGTACAAGTAATGACAATATGATCAAAACTAATTCTCAATAGCATTACTTTTTATCAAGTACCTTCAGTATCAAGATGTTTGAGTTTTCTGGCATTTCATCAACAGTGCGTTGACAGCAAATTACAGGCCTACCTTTAAATATTCAAGATGAAAAAAAAAAAATTTGAATTTCCTTTTGTACAATAATATCAAATGACAACTGAAATCAACACATATAATTTTACTGGGATTTTGTATACATGCGTGTTTTTTTTTCGATATAGACTACTTAATCTCTAGTCCTCTAGTGTTTCTAGGTTTAGTGATTTAACTTCTATACGTTTACTGACGTTCCTTCTGGATTAATATAGATAGAAGATTATTACGTCCACTAGCATGGTAGTGCCCCCCCCTGGATTGATAGATAAAAAAAAAATTTTACTAAAAGAGAAAAAAAATAATAATTAAAAAATTTATAATTAATTGTAACAACTGTGACTATTTCCATTGTCATATCGATCTCATTATCTTTGGGAATTAATCAGGTATAGGCCTACCACATTGATAATTTTGATAGTGAAGCCTTGAGTTAGTTTGATTTTTGGAAAACGCGATAATACAAAAGTAGCCATGATTTCATCGACTTGTTACCCTTTACAAAGTTTTATCCGGCTGTCAGGAATGCCTTACTAGTTTTGCTAACATTATCAGCAACAACATGTACGGTGGAGCAATCGTTCAGTAAATTCGTCGGCATTTTACGTCTCCATTTCCTTTGCAGGCCCTCATGTGGCTAAAGAGGCCAATCCTGGACGTACAGGCACGGTCACACTGGCTGCAGTTGAATGTAGCGGAGTGGACCACATATTTCTTTATATCTCTTTTGCAGACATACGAAAATCTCAGTTTTGGACGTCCAGCAGGTCTCTGTACCGAAGCTAACGTTTCTTATAGAATGTCCTGTGGAAGTCGACCCAGTGGCATTCGGCGTACATGACCTAGCCAGCTGAGACGTCTGTTACTGGGAGTAATGCGGATGTCTTGACACCCTGCTCGGCATACATGACCTAGCCAGCTGAGACGTCTGTTACTGAGAGTAATGCGGATGTCTTGACACTCTGCTCTTCGTAGGACCTCTGCGTTTGAAACCCTGTCCTGCCATCTTATATCTAAAATGCGTCTGAGACACCTGAGGTGAAAGGTGTTCGGGTTTCTCTCTTCCCAGGAATATGTGCTCCATGTTTCAATGCCGTACAGCAGGGTACTCAGAACGCATGCTCGATAAACTAGTGACTTAGTGGAGCGTGTAAGCAGCGGGTTAATCCAGACTCGTTTTTTTTTAATCTTGCCATAGTGCCCATGGCTTTAGCTATTGTACTATTAATCTCCCCATCTAGGAGCACACTGCTTGAGATTTTGGCTTTGAGCCTGTTTAGATTGAAAAGCTTTCCAGATCTCCTTGTGTCAAGGTAGACACCCTCGTTGCAGTCTCCATAAGCATAGTGCAGTAGACACGAGAAGAATATTCCAAACAAGGTGGGTGCAAGTACGCAGTCTTGTTTAACACCGCTGCGGACTTCAAAGGGCTCTGATTAAACTTCACTGTGCACCTGGTTTTCTTTAAAAAAAAACAGGCAATGAAAGAGAGCAGTTTTGGAGGGAATCCTATCTTTGCCAGGAGTTTGAGGAGTCCACTTCTGCTGACAATATCAAATGATTTAGTGAGATCAAAGCAATGTATAATGGCTTATTCATCTCGCGGAACCACTCTTGTAGCAGTCGAAGGGGGGAGATCATGTCTATAGTGGATCTGCCGCTTCTGAAACCGCACTGAGACTCTGGATAGACTCTAGATGCCAGCACCTGCAGCCTTGATAGTGCCTCTTGCAAAGATCTTACCAACTATGCTCCAGAGGGAGATTCCTCTGTCTTTTTGCAGTCGCTGCGGTCCCCTTTGTTCTTATATAATGTAACGAAATCTGCTAAATGGCCGTGTGACGCGTCTAGTGTGACAACACTATGCTAGCAGTCACCGCTGGCTAGCAGTGTAACTGTAAAAGGTGTGCAATTAGTAAGTCTCTCTGGCTAGTATATAGCCTTTACACAACAAGTCCTATGCAGTACCTCCTCGTGGTGGCGGATGTACACTGGAGCTGCGAGGCTCCAAGCTGAATTGAAATGATCTTGGAGGAGGTTTGTCCCCTAGATGTGAGGCAGGTATGGTAGCACATTACGTCGTGTGAAAACATGGCTTAGATCATAGGTTCTCAACGGGGTTATTCAACTAATAAGGAATAGGAATCGCAATGACTTTTCGATAAAGTAGGGGTTAGTATTTGGTAAATATGGTGTGCGGCCGGCTGGTCTTATTGTTGATTCACCGGACTGTCAACCCTGCTGACCGTTCACTGTCGCTCTAACACATGTTAATATTAATGATATTGATCTCAGTTTTGAATCCTTTAAAATACTTTAAATTAACGTCAAAGCTATCGTTAAATGGTATAGATATGTAGCAATCATACAAACTGAGTAATTATTGTGATGCTTAAAAAATATACATATAAATTATTTAGTCATATAATATTTATATAATTTTCAAATATTTTTTACAGTTTGATCATTTTAAAGTTAAAAGTGTAAGCTATTGATCTTTTATATAAAAGAAAAAAATACAGAAATATTAGTTCAAATGAAACGAATTAATTATCTCGCTTTAATTAACAAATGTTTCCACGTTTGATTCAATAGTGATGCCGAAAAAAGTTCTGTTTTGTGATATAACAAATTTTCCTGATTATTATTATGTCTTTATATACATTATATACATTCAACATTGTGGTATTCATAACAAGATTTAATTATTAGAGGATTAAAATAATTTACGTTAAACAGTTGTAAATAAACATTTCATGCATTAATTGTTTTGTCCATTTAAGGAGTTTATATTTAAAACATTAATAATTACAGAAATTACATGATATAGTGCTATAGGCCTGTATATGTTTAATTAACATTAAGTTGGGAGGCGTGAGCGGAAAAAGTGTAAAAGAGGGCGGTGAGCCGAAAAAGGTTTAAAACCTATGGCTTAAATCTACAATGTCAGATGAACGTCTGTCAAGGTAGTGCATGTTGTGCGTACACAGAGACCAAGTGAACTGCAACAAAAAAGAGTTTATGGACAAAATCGGAGATATGTTAGGTAGCAATAACAGACGACTCCAGTTCTTGAATTAAGAATACATTTTATTTTAAATTTAAGTTGTAACATTGTTTGTATAAAGTAAGGTTTGTTGCATGGTTTACGTCTATTATATAGGCATACATATATTGTGCTAATAAAAAATGTGTTGCTACAGTGTTCTGTCCGTTCGTTCACCATACAAATACGCTCTGTAAATTAAAACTACATCAAGACATTACTAAAAATATTTTGCCCCCCCCCCCCCTAGAAAATTTTCTGCGGGCGCCCATGTCCACTAGGCCCAAACTACTGCAAGGCGGCAGGGATCGGTTGGCGGAAGGGCTAGAATTCGGGCCATTTTTTTGGAAAGTCTGGTGAACTCTCAGCAGGACAAGCCGGTGTATTGGAGTTACTCTTGTCAGTTGTGAATATTCGTTAGTTATGGACCTTGCAGCTCTTTTCTGAATTTGTTCTAATTTCTTTAATGTTTTCTTTAATTCATGGGTCCCATTCAGATGTTGCATATTCTAGTATATGTCTACCTAATGTGAGAATGCATTTTACTTTTTTATTCTTATTACATTTGTTGATCATATACCTCTTATATCTTATATAGTTAATGTTTTGTTCTCCATTAGGTTCACAGTAGGCATTGTTTGTTGATGTCAGAGCTGCAGCTTCCTATGTATAAACATTGTGCCAAAAAGTGCTAAAAGAAAAAAGATATACATTACCTTTAATTTCAGTTGTCACTGTGGAAGAAATGTCTCGAATTTTGAAAAACTGCCGATTTTCAACTATTGTTTGTATTCTTTTGCTATTTTCCTCTGAAATCTGTCTATTTTGTGAAAAAAAAATGCACGTGTAATATAAGAGTCGTACGTGATTAAAGAGAAAAGGATATTAAATTTAAAAACAAACAAAGAGGCAGTTTTTTTTATAGTAATTTAATAAGAATACAATTTGCGTAAGTAATAATAAAAAAGTAATGAAATTGTCTTTGTCCTCCCTTTGTGCCAACATATTTTTATAATTATTCTAATGCAAGCTTTTTTTTTATGCTAGCCCTGTCAACAATTTCAGATCGGAGATTAAATCGGCCTACAGTGCAATCCCGTCGGACCAAAATGAGCTATGGGGCCGCTGAAGGAGCGTTCACTGGTTTCTGTGGTCACGTCATACTTGGGAATTATGTGGCTAGCACAATGCCCAACCACCTTTACTTTACCCCAACTAATGTCAGGTATCTATCGGCCACAGTGCCTAACAAACCTATGAAGCGTGTATAATATTAAGAGCACTTTGGCGCGTGAGTTCTTACGGGTCTCGAAATGAATTCAATTATTTAAAAACACCAATATCTGGAGGTTGTCCCTGAGTCTACCCAGTTTCGATGGTTATTTGACATTAGCTGAGACAAAAAAACACTCGTAAGGGCGCTGTTCTGGCCACACAATCCCTAAATTTTGATTTTTGTGTTATTAAGGTACTTGCGCTGACGCGTTAAATATGTTTTACAGAAATGTGGGCATAACTCAGCATAAACTACGATCACTGGAGAAATATTTGAATTATCTCCTTTTGCAATAGAAATACACTGTTTATGAATTTGGTGTGTTTATGGAAGCCCTCGGATAGAGTAGATATGAAAGTGAAAATACCGGAGACATGAATGACAATTTTGTGATTGTTTTTCTAAAATTTATGTTTGGATTGAAAAAAAAAGTATTGTATCAACTATTGTTGAATTGTTTATCATTTCTAATATGTTGTGTGTTAAAATTGAATCTCTGGAATGTCCCTTTTTTTTATTCATTGGTTTTTGTTGAGTTGACGGTTGAGTATCAATCCGTGTACAGGTTATGTACATATTTAAAAAAAACAGAGAGCCCCGTGTGGGGAAAACCGATGCAGTACATAACAAAAGAACATCGAACTATTATCAATCTTTCCCGGTAATGAGTCATCAAATAAAGAAAATAAGCGCGAATGTTATCAACACGCTTCAATATCATTTTTTACGCTGAGGCTTATTTTAAGCTGAAATGGTTTACCTTTTAAATGGTTTGCCATTTAAGGCATCATCGAGGGCATCTAAAAGTGTAGCTTCCTTCTTTTCGAACATCTGGAATACATATAAAAACTATTGGTTAATATTGCAGGTTCAGTGTAAAATGTCAGGTGTAGTAACCCAGATGGAGTTATGTCTCATTATGTAGGCAGGTGGATAGACAGGCTGTTAGAAAGGTTGACAGGTAAATGGAGTTGGATGAATAGTAGGATGGATTGATGGATGGATGGATGGATGAAAGGGAAGGTGGGTGGTTGAGTAGACGGACAATGAACAATATTTTATATTTGCCGCATAGTACATAAGTAGGCTACAATAAAGTACAATAAAGGCATATTGAAAAATACTTACTTTTAAAATTAGAAATGAATATTTGTTCTTATATTTGTTTAATTCCTCAATATGGCTTTCAATTTGTTTGATTGCATCTTCATCTCCGTCAAACAAAATAACACAATCTACAATAGAACACACGTGTTTGGTTGGCTATTGATGTGAAATGCATACGATTTTACAGAAATCTGATAAAGTCTATTTAAAGTTTAAAGGTATTACAAAATCAATCTCTAATAGAGTCTGACCAAGTCTATTAAAAACTCTAATAGAGTTTGACAAAGTCTATTCAAAGCTCTGATAGAATCTGACAAAGTCTATTCAAAACTCTAATAGAGTCTGACCAAGTCTATTAAAAACTATAATGGAGTCTGACAAAGTCTATTCAGAGCTCTGATAGAATCTGACAAAGTCTATTCAAAACTCTAATGGAGTCCGACAAAGTCTATTCATAATTTTAATATCGGCTGGCAAAGTTTATTCAAAGCTCTGATAGAATATGACAAAGTCTACTCAAAGCTCTGATAGAATCTGACAAAGTCTATTCAAAGCTCTAAAAAATCTGACAAAGTCAATTCAGAGCTCTGATTGAATCTGACAAAGTCTATTCAAAGCTCTAAAAGAGTCTGACAAAGTCTATTCTTGATTCAAATAGTGCTTTATCTTTTAAAAAAAAAAAGTCATTTGCTCAATAGGCCAAACAATGCTAGTAATATAAAAATATCAGTAAATGTTATTAAAAGTAATTACTTACCGTGCATTAAGTTTGTCTCAATATTGTAGTCCAGCAAAGTGTCAGAATATTGATATCTTGAGAGGTTCTGGTCATTTAAAGTGTATAGATTTAGTTTAAACATTATGTAAGTTCTACTTACATAATCTAATGTAGAAATCTTGCAAAGAAAATTGCCCTCGTTTAACTTTTGTTTTATTTTGTCAATAAATAGCTTGTACATAGATGTAGGCCTGCTAGAACAGGGGTGGGCAAACTACGGCCCGCGGGTCACATTCGGACCGGCAACTGATATTATTCGGCCCTCTGTGGCATTTAGAAAAAAGACAATACAAATTATTCTTTTTTTTTCAAAGTTGAATTTTACAAAATTCGATGTAGCCTACCGTAATGATTGTTTTAACATCTTTGAAAAATTGTAGAGTATTGTCAGAAATTGCAAGCAGTTACAAACATCTCAATAGAAATCCATAATTGCAGCGACAATTTAGTCGGTTTGTGTCTCAATTGAATCCATAGATAGATAATTTAAAACAAAGCTACTTTAATTTTTAAAAAATTGTAAAATCTTGTAAACAAATTAATAAAAGACTGTGTCCATATTGTAAAATATAATGTATAAGTATATACATATACTAAAATTGCAATAATTGATCAATAAGCTAAAACAATTCATAATTACTTATTGTGATTTGCTGCTTCTTGCAGAGCGGACATTATATTTATGCGGCCTCAGCAATAGATTTACATTTTTCAATGTGGCCCTACGCACAAAATAGTTTGCCCACCCTTGTACTAGATGAAAGCTTCGTTAAAGCTGTTAAAGAGTTTACTCTATAGCCAAATGAAACTGTTCAATGTTTATTCTCTCTTCCGTATTAGATCATAATACTAACATTCCTCTTATAACTTCTTCTTGATTTTTTTGTAGTGCACTTTTCGTTCATGGAAGGAAATGGTTCGATCTTAATTTTACAAATATATGTTACATTTTTAGTGAAAATACTTAAAACAAATATACTATGTATTCTTAGCATTCTCATCCACGACATATTATCATTTTACATTATATATCTATTTCTATCTACCCCATATCCATCCATCCAACCATTATCCCATCCACCCATCCTATTTTCCATCCACACGTCTATTTATCTATCTATCAAACTATTCATCAATCTATCCATCTATCCATATAAAATAATAGTGATTCTATTCGTATAGCGCTGCCAAAAAAAAACATAATGTAAGCTTAGAGCGCATTTAACATTGAGCAGCAAAATACTAAGAACTCTGATATAATTCTTTAGGCTAAAACATATAGACGAGTCTATAGCAAATTAATAATTTAAAACTTTACAAACATACAACCAAGCAAATAAATGTAGCATTGGCTGATCTAATATAAAAATAAAACAGTATGCATCCAAAAAAAAATGTTTAACGAAGGTAAATATGAACATAATATACATCTATATGTCTTCTATCTAACCGTCTAGCAATCTATTTATCTAACTCTCTCTCTCTCTCTCTCTCTCTCTCTCTCTCTCTCTCTCTCTTTCTATTGATTCTATTGATACAGATATAACGTTCCATAAATAGTTAAATTACAAGAGAAATGGCAAATATATGTGTATATATATATATATATATATATATATATATATATGATTGATGGTTAGATAGACACACATATAACATATCTACTTATCGGATTGTTTGGGAAAAAAACAAATAGTGCGTTATTTAAATTGACATATACATGATTGTATAGAGCGTTCTCAGTAGGCGGAGCTTAAGTTTTTTTGTGTACATTTAGTGACGTATTTGTGTAAATATAGAACCCACTTGAGGTACAAACATAACGTGGTGAAAGTAAATTACTTCTTTATCATGCAAAATTCACATCTGAATATTGGCTATCCTACTCAAAAATAAGGAGGTCAATAGTAGTACTGTAAATTAATTGATTAATGTGATTTGGCTAGGGCCGGCTAGACCTATTTACACTTTCAATTTCACTTTATAGGCCTACACTTTTAATGTTTCGTAGGCTAGGCTACGATGTCAAGTGATATTGTTGGTGAATAGGCTATCTAGTCAAGTCACTATTAGGCTCACATCGTCTATGATCTATGTCTATGATAATAATAAAATAGCCTATTTTATTTAACATACATAATACAGCTTAAATCTTAATAAGACTTAAGACACAACACATTTAAAAAAAGCTCGAGCCTATATGGAACTTTATTAATACAGCGGCCATATTTAATTGTACACCATTACTCAAATTAACACAAATCACGTGCTTTTTGTCACGGGATTGCAAACGCCCTATAGATAGAAACTGATACATTCATACAAACGTAATGTTACAAAACGATTCCTGGTACTGTGCTTGGGACATGCAATTACAAATAAAGTTAAATGAGATTATTACGCTGTTTAAAAGCTTGCATTGATTGGTTATCCCTATGATGGCTGGAGTCCACCGAGAAACTTTAAACACTGTGTTATTTTTAATTTTGTTGACTACTGCGTAGAAACCATTGTTTTCTCCTTCTACAGTCACCCAGCAGTCTACAGAATATTGGAGAGTTGTTAATGAAATAAATATCATACGTAACATATTAGAATTTAGGCTCTAACATGATTTTTAACGTAAAGCTAATAGTACATAAATCATTAATACCCTTTGTTGCATAGCGTCCAATATATTGGACACTTTTTCGAATTTTTTTATTCCCATACCCTTAGCTTTATGCAAAAGATATTTTGTTCTGTGTCTTAATGTTTATATGGCCCATGTTTTTTTAATAACCAAGAGCCGGTACTCTTGACTACTTTTTTTCAATAACAATTACAATGGAAGACGTTCAAGGCCTTTAGGAGGTAATGGACATTATATTTTTATTTACTCAACACAATACAACTAATAATTTAAAAATCCATTGAAAGTGTGTATTTATGTTACAGCTACATATATAAACAGATTCTAGCGTATATATTTTGATATTTATAATATATTGGACACCATGCATACAAGGGGGAAGTACTATTTATTGGAATGTCCAATATATTGGACGCCATGCATAAGAGCACCGTTACTGTGTATTGGTAGAATATAAAAAAATGTAGTATGTATCTAGGTATGAAATAGAATGACAGAGGAGAAGAATGTTTATTGTATTATATTGTACATAGCTCAAAAGAAACCTTATATATAAAAATGTAATGTAAATGTAACCCAAAAACCATGCAATGAACTAAACGAAAATTTTATTTTTCATATTTTACTTTATTGACTTAGCTAATTTTTCTCACTTTTTATTATAATATTTATCCTTTACAAACTTATATATGCTATATTTACATGTGTTTAACTGCTAATTATAAAATTATAAATTATGATTATACTTCACAGACAACTAAAAAAAAACTATTTGTCTATTTCGTCGTATGAGGACAAAATGGATCCAGGCGTTCATGGCGTCCAATATATTGGACATTCTGACCCCCCCCCCAGGCACGATAGGTCAAAAATTGTTTTTTCAAAGTTATTTTTATGTTGATAGAAGGCTGTGTACCAAAAAATCAACTCTGTATCTCGACTCCTTCATACCTCATGCAACAAAGGGTTAGTTATTATCGGGATTTTAAAAAAACGAAAGAACATGTCATATATATAAGTTTAGGCTTTATTTAAATATTTGACGACTTAAATTGTAAGATTCGAAACGAATTATAATAGTCAGATTTGAAATGCAAGAATATAGGCCTACTAACCTAGAATTATAAAGTCAGGATATACTAACCTACATTTGTAAAGTAAGGTTATACTAACCTACATTTGTAAAGTCAGGTTATACTAACCTACATTTGTGAAGTCAGGTTATACTAACCTACATTTGTAAATTCAATTAATACTAACCTGCATTTGTAAAGTCAGGTTATACTAGCCTGCATTTGTAAAGTCAGGTTATACTAACATAGATTTTTAAAGCTATGTTATACTAACCTTGATCAACAACCATCTTAGTCAAAGCTCTTAGACAGGCAGATATATGAAATGATTCCTTTGCGCTGATCTCATTTTCATTGTAACAGCCCATTAGATGGACAATCAGCTGAATAGTCGGCAACGAATGAATAAAACAAACTATTTTACGTATAATGTTAACACTCATTAACATAATATATGACTTTAGAAAGCATAGGCCTATACATCATTCTGAGAACATGTCTAATACATCATATATATATATATATATAAATATATGATGTATTAGACATGTTCTCAGAATGATGTATATATATTATATATACATAAAGAGTGGTCGAGAGAGAGAGAACAACATTGGCTTTTTATATTAATAGATTTCCTCTTTAACTTGATCATTTGTGTATTATTGTAGTGAATTCAGAGGCGTAGATTTGATATTTTAGTATCAGTGACGAATTTTAAAATTGGCTCCCTGATTTAATAACTTTTTTTTCCTATTAAAGCTAATAAAGTAAAGGTGTACACCTCACTTTCACGCCCCTTTACTTTGACGCCCGGGGACGTAAACGCCTCCCCCCCCCCCCAGCTAGCCTCTAAATGAATACTGTTACGTCCACAATCCCCTTGTGGCCAGAGCTGTGTAGATCTTGCTGATAATTCTCGTTAGTCCTAGGGGAGACTTTAATTATTAGTATTTATGTTTCAGTATTACACGAACTCTTCTTATAGTCCTGGGCACAAATTCAGTATTTGTATTCCAACATTTCCTTTCTTGTACATTAGAGTAGTAGATAAATCTTATTGTAATGTATACAACACAATAGAATAGTAACTTGACAAGGAAGCTTCAATGTAACTGTTGTTGATAGTTTATTTCAGGTGGTATGTTCAATATATACAATATATCTATTATGTACAGTTAGAATAAAATAGTGCAAACACAAACGTTCTCAAAGGAACATATTTTGGAACTCTCTGTCTTTCAGACAAAACAAATCATTAAATACTATCCGAGTGGTGCAAGGGATAGACCCATTACCAGTAGGGGTGAAAATCATGGTATCATTACAAAACTCATAACAAAAACGATAGGAACTTCCCCTATTAAATAATGAGTCGTTCCCAGACTCTGAGAATTTGAGATCAACACAGAATCCCAACATTACCTAGAACCTTTTGTTTTCCTACTAAACGTCCTAATATTGTGTGTAGTAAGAAAAGAGAGAGAGAGAGGAATAAACATTGCGTGTTCCAATTCTTGGAAAAACAATATACATGACAATACCATTATTGTCAGATTTTTAACAATGGGTATAAAATCAATAATAGTTGATACGTTGACCGATTTCGTCCATTGAAATGTTAAAAAAAAAAGTAAAATTGGTAGATGAAAAATACAAAGCTGAGAGGAAAAAGTACAACGCATTGCAACGTTATACATCTGCAATGAAAAAAAATATTTTTTTTTAGAAGTTGACTTCACTATGACACCCAGACAATTTAGAAAACCCCTCTTTAAACTGGACACCCAAAGCGACACAAATCCAAGGCAACTAAAGGCATTTTAATTACCTCCGTGTCCATTTGTAATCGTACCAGATTTCAGTTCTGTTATTCCAGAGGCAATGTTGCCCTGAATATTTGCGATTTTTTATAATCGCTATTAATCGTATGCATGTTTATTACAGTTTTTACGTTTACTTTTGATGGCTTCAACTAATACACTAGCATGCCTGATATTATAGGCCTACTAATATATTTGCTGAGTACCTTAGAGCAAACGTTCTTTGAGGAACATTTCTCGGAAATTCAACTTTGGCGGTAAAAACTAGACCTGATTAATCTAGATAAACGAGGGACGATTTCGATTAGATTGTATTCCTATATTTTGATGAGAAATTTTACTCTATTATCACCAGCACTTCAAGGGTGACCGAATCAAAATCACCGACATTTCTATAGTCATGATCGTCGTTATTTCCAGTAGGCCTATAATTTAATTGCCTATAATTACACTTTTACGAACAAGCTTATGGTAGTGACTAGGGATATAAAATATAAAACATTATAGAATAGAATAATGATATTTTAAAAAATAACATTAAAACTAGTTGTAGTCATATATCTTAAAGACCTTTCTCTTTGGCTAATACATCTGCCACTGCAAATCACACCAAGAGCGAACTGAGCATGCTAATTTAATATCATGGATAGAAGCGCTATAATAAATGCCCATTCTTATCTTATCTTATTCTTTTCTCCGTCATTTTGACGGGCATAAAAGCTAGTATTAATATACATTCAAAGAAAATTAAATGTGTTATTTAACTGTTTTAATGTTTCCAGTACCTTAGGGTAGTGTTGTCCATATTGTGTGCCGTTTTCTTTAACAGTTGAATTTTGATTCTAAAAAATAAAAGCATTGACATGAATTATCTTTATTGCAATGTAAAAGCGTATTTTAGAGGGTTTGATAGGTATGAATCATGGAAAAGAAAATAGTTTTCCTTGTCTGTAAAGCGATATTGAGTGTATCATTCTAACATTTGTATTCAAAAACTTCACTAATCCTTACAATTGAAAACAACTTCCTTTTAGTGAAAAATATAAAAGAAGTTTCTATAGAGTATATAGCCTTTACTATATATACACATTATGGAGGCGTTCGGCTAGCGTACCGATGGTCCAGTGTTTGAATTTTGGTTAAAGTTAGGATGTGTTCCAGGATCCGGAGTGTGTCCCTGAGTACCTGACATTAGTTGGGGTAAAGTAAAGGTATTTTGGCCACACAATCACCTAGTATGCCTTGTCCACAGAAACTGATGAAAGCTGCTTCACCGAGCATGTGGATCAATGTTGATTGACTGGATTACTTTAAATTTACTTTATATACAAACTAAACTTACTATAAAAAAACAAACAGAGGCCTAGTTTCTTCTAGAAAGATTTCGTTTTAACAACTTCAGAATTCTACTACTCACTTCAGAACAACGGCAAAATGGAGGCCGAACAACAGAGCTACCTTCTAGTCTTGTCTGGACTTTTTCATTTTCAGGACTCTGACCTAGATTATTTTGTCCCTGTAATGACAGCATGCCAATGGTGCACAGTTAAAACAAATAGAAACGTAAAATTGGCAACTTTAAAGAATAGCAAAGAAAAATGGCAACGGTAAAAACTACTTTGTAAAAATGGCAAAAAATCTTAGAAACGGTGTAACTAAAAAAAAAAAGGTTGAGTGACCAACTAGCAGTCGCAGATTAGGGTAGTCGAGGTACTGGAAAACTGGGTTTTCGTGGGTGAAAGATGGATTTTGTGGTCAAATTGTCGAAGGGACGAAGGTTGTTACTCTTGAGTAAGAGTTGTCTTATTCGAGTAATAATTGTCTTACTCGAGAGGAGAGAAGGGAGAATTGGGGTAAGGGGGGGATTTGCCATGTATAATAATCATTTCTACCACCTCGCCCCCTATTTTCACTATGTGCCATCGCAAACTTGGCTAGGCCTCTGCTCGAGACAGCCCTGTCTTCTAGCGAGTTGCTTTAAGGTGACGCCGCCCACATAGACGATAAACAAGAAGGTGATTGTGGCGTGCTGTTCTAAGTTGATGCGTCACCGAGCCTTTAACCCTTCCCGTAACGACCTACTTCTATCTATGCTGCCTTCAGTTCCGCTATATACGCGCCCGGGACTGTAAGGGTTAATATACCATACGCTATCAGTGTAGACTTAGTGGATAATTCAGCACGGCATACAGGGTGATTTGTTTGGCAGGTTTATAGGGGTATTTGGTCCCGTTGGTGCTGTTGATTTCTATGTGGTGTTAAGACAATATTTTTAAACAAGTTTTGTGGCTAGTATTTAGGCGCATTACTGCTGACTAATTGACACTGTCAATGGACATCACACACATGTATTCTGTCAATTCGTAGGGGGCCGTGGCGTAGCCAGGTTTTGACGCTAGGGGAGCGAACTTTTAGGAAAAAGGCCCCACTTTTAGCAATTTTTCCAGATTAATAGAATAACTAAGAATTCGTGCGTATCAACTGTTATAAGAAAACCCTGTTCCTCAGGATACACACACTGTATAATAGTGCAGTTTTTATTTAATCATTCACGAATCTTTTTCTAGCAGCTAATAGTGATGGGAATTTCTGCAAATTGATAGCATCTACTGCTCATTTTCGAGATGAACTTTTAGTATCGAAAAGTATTTATAGAATCAACGCGAATTCTCTATAGCCGGGGTCGGCAACCTTAGGTACGCGTGTCAAACTTGGCACGCAGAACGATTTTCAGTGGCACGCGAAGGACCTCTAAGAATATTGTTTAATGCAAGTGAAAACAACGTATGTCAGCATAATTAATGGGTGCTGCATGCTAAACTACATGGGAATTACACTGGACGTCGACTGTTTTAGTTCAGGAATGTTTGTATGCAAAGCTCCCCTCATTGGTTATTGAATCTATCGTTAAGATAGTCAATTGTAAAGTTTATCAAGTTTCTTCTAGAAGAAAGTCATTCGGAGTATATGTAAAGTCTTGGATAGATTCGTATCTGGTCTGGAAGCAATTAAGATGTATCTTAATGGAAAAACAATTCCGTTATTGAATGAGGAGAACTGACTGTTGGAGCCTTTGTTTCTGTATGACTTGGCGACACGTTTCAGTGAGTTAAACTTTTATTTACAAGACTGTGTCCAAAAGCACTTGAAGTGTTGGGCAACTGGAATGGATTTGCATTGAAACTGGGCATATCTTTCCGTGAAATCGCTTTCAAAATATTCAACTATTTCCCTAATTTAAGCAAATTAAGATAGATGAGCATTTTCAGAAGTACACTAGCTATATTAAAATAATTAACTCGTTTGGTACCACTAGCATTTGAAGAATTTAATTGAAGGGAGATAATTAACCCGTTTTTTTTACATTAATCTTTCTAATGTGTTTCTTTTTTGTTTCATTCAAAAAAATTAACTACTTTTTTTTTGTTAACTCTAAAACGACCACATTACACAAAATAGTTGAAAATTATTTAAATATTTTATGACTAAAGAAAGTACATGTACATTATTAAACATTAAAATAACTACCCAGTTTGTATAATTATTACGTATCTCTTCCTCTAATTGGTAATTCATTTGTGTAGCAAATATTAAAGACTTTATATCTATTACTAGAAAACTTTATTGACAACTAAATTCAAATGTTAATAACTAGTAATGTGTAAGTTGAGTAATGTCATTGTGTATTAGCTATGAATAGATTTCTTTAAGAAGCTGATAATAACAAATATGTTAATTTTTTATTAAATATAAAACGCTTTAATGATTTTCTCAATTACGCTCCTTTTCTTTTGGTCTTGGTCTTGCTACGGCACTAAATAAATTGTCTTATAAAAATAATCTAGTTGATCAGTTTGACTTTCACGCTGTTGGCACATTAAATGATTCAAAATGATTGTAATAAATCAAATTTTTGAAATGCAATTTAAAGAAAAAAAAATTGAAAAAGCATAAATTGTGCTTCGGGACTTGTTAAAATTATTAATTAAATAATGTTTTTCCCGAAAATGTCCTTTTTTCGAAAATGGTCGTAGGGGAAGCGGCCGCTCCCCCTGCTCCCCCCCCCCCCCCCGGCTACGCTACTGGTAAGGCGTAGTGTAACTCACTGAAGATTTAATTTACATTTACTGATTAAAGACGTGAGCAGATAAATCATATAATCCGAATGCAAGTGATATAGAGTTAATATCTAACCATAGGCTTAAACTGTACGTGGCCCTAAGGAGGGCTGAGGCGTGCCAGGCGCACTCTTGAGTCAGCCTCTCTACAATAGACTGTGCAACCGCGTGGCGCTACTGGAGCCCAGAGTGCCCGGTCCTAGCGACTCTCTAAGTCAGACTGTCCTAAAACTAACTTACATTTTACAAAGTTAATTTTGGCCACGTGACATGGGAGTGGTTTAACTTAACTCTTATAACATGTACAATCTGTATGCGATTGGTTCACCTAGACATTTGATTGACCCGTAGAGTTGGATATAACATGGCGAGGCGAAGGGGAGGATTGGTAACTAATCATATATCAATAAATAATATACTTAAGGGCATGCAGAATATATATATATATATATATATGTATATATATATATGCCAAGCTAAATACATTTAAGTGTTAAATACAGCAGTGATAAAGACAGAGAGGTAGGCGCAGTCTCGCTTCATCATTCATTCATTAAGTGACCATAATTGTTAGTTTTGTACAGACGACGACTAAAAGTATATCAATCTTATATAGATTATATTTTTGTTAAAAACTTTCTTAGTTGCGTGTGATATTAATCGTGTTCCCTAACCCAGAACGTCACATTGATCATGCAGGGGTGATACTATTTTGTAGTACTCTAAACCGCGAAGCTGATTGGATGAAACTATTACAAAAACTGTTGTTGTTTTTTAATTGATCAAAGCCTTCTCCCTCCCTCCCTCCCCCCTTTGTTTTCCACGTTATAATGCAGAGGCGCAGATTTCTCTGTTTGCGATAATCTAATTCTATTTTTATGGGGACAAAAAACATGATCTAGTACTTTGCTTTAATGATAGAGAAACTATTATATACAATTAATTTTTTTTTATATAAAACTAGCTAAATTCCAAAATTAAATAGGGCTGTATAAGCCACAGCCAATTATTATTATTTGTTACTGAAGACATTTTGGAAAGTAATTTAAAATATTTCAATCAGGTAAAAAAAAATAGGCAAGTCTTTTTACTTAACAAAAATCTAAATTGCCGGGTATTGGTCCTTGATTTACGATCTTTTTTTTTTTAGTAATATTCATTGAAATTTTTTAAAATGTAGAAAAAAAGGTATAGACTAACTGGAGTATTGAGCCCGGGTCGCCCGCATGTCATTCCGCTACGTTATCTACTCATCTAGCGAAGACACATGTCCGAAGTGAAATCGCAAAAGTATAATATGAGACAATAAGGTCACGTGTCTTTAAATTAACTAATATGATTGGTTGAATATACACACTGTCTACTATATATATATATATATATATATATATATATATATATATATATATATATAGATATATAGATAGATAGATAGATAGATAGACAGATAGATAGATAGATTAATAGATAGATAGATAGATAGATAGATAGATAGATAGATAGATAGATAGATAGATAGATAGATAGATAGATAGATAGATAGATAGATAGATAGATAGATAGATAGATAGATAGATAGATAGATAGATAGATAGATAGATCGATAGATAGATGGATAGATAGATAGATAAATAGATAGATAGATTATAGATATGCAACTAATTTTTCTTCATTTATAACATTATTTTAGTTCATGAATATGTTTTCTATTATTTTGTTTTTATGTTTTACCTTATTTTCCAACTTGTTTATTCTGTAATTTAATGAATCTTTTTCTGTGTCTGGAAAATTTTCCTGTACGAAAAACAAAACATATACAAATCTCAATAATATTTCAATGTTTTTTTGTTAACTAGAAACTTCTGCTCTCGAACTCTAACTAGTATTATCTGTTGTTTCCTCTTAAAACATTTGGTTCTACTTTGTGATAATTTGAAATTACTTCAGGGGTCTCTGGCAAATTCCATTTCCGGGTTAACTTGTTGGTGTCAATAGTGTTGACGCCAGCAGTAGTTAAATCTAAAGTCTGTGAGAAAAAAAACAGAAAAAAAAAGGTTTAAGACACTATAAACATTTTCCTTAACAAATAAATATTAAATTCAATATCAGATTAATAAACAATAAAAAAAATGTACAAAATGTACACTCAAAACGAGAAACAGTTGTTGTTTTGTTTTTTTACATTTAGCTAGGTTTACTCTTTAAAATATGTGTTGTGATATATATATGTAAAGGTCTTTGTAAGATCTTTACTGAAATATTTAATTATCAATTTAGAGTTGTTTAAAAACGTGTGTTAGTTTAATTTTTATTTTATTTTTTTAAATTTATTTTTACAGTTTATGACAAAGGTTCTTAGCCTAACTAGAAAGTACAGAACAGTTAAATCTAACAGCAACATTGGAGATTGGCTTAAAATGACGGTTAAAATAAGACCAGGCTGCTTTCTCTACTCCCCCTCTACCCCAACATCCCATCCACACTTTTCAACATTTCTAGGTGGAAGAATCATGGATGACGCCTTTAAAGTTGGCAATTAGCATTGGTGGCTGAATAAATCTCCTATCTACCTTTTGCTTATGACCTACATAGCTGGGCTTGGAATGAAAAATAATTAGCCAACCTAGTGAATAGTATTGATTCGTCTTTGCAATACTTCCTCATCTTATGACATGCAAAGAAGCAATAAATCAAGCAACGACATACAATGTACTAATGTACTACACGACTGATACCAGAATCGTAACCGATGGTTAACAACGTTAGATATCTGGGCGCAAATTGAAGGGTCCAAGCCAAAATCAATGTCCAGAGGAGCGAAGAACTATAGCGGCACCAAAATATCAATTCAAAATCGAGGGGAGATGGGATTGACCAGAATATAGCCACTAAAACTAAAATCATGTTGATGCGTTTGTTAGTCCACTCCATACTCGTATGTGTTTGGGAGTCTTAGGTATTAACAAGGAGAACTACTAGAATGAAGGGCGTTGACAGTTGAGATACACCAGAAGCTTACTCGGCATTTGCTGCAGATACTACAGGATGCTACACCTCCAGGGAAGGAGTAAGAGCTTGAGTTAATGAGGCCATCGGGGTCTACGACAAACCGACTGGCAGTAGAAAAGAACAGAAATGCACAGAGACGAATATAATGAGCGTTTTAGGCCTACCTTTCATCCGTAAAACCTCTAAACGGTTCAAAATACTATAGCAAATATAGGATGGGTTATTAGGCCCGACCTGAATTGACGGCTAATCATATTTCATTGTGATTTAGTTCTAGTGTACTTACATGAATTTCCTTAACAGTCTCCTGTAAATGAAAATAATTGTTTATAATATATTATATCTTTTAACAAAATGTATTCCACACATATATTATTATGAGTTTTATAAGCAGATGAATATACAACTTATAACACATGTTTACACGGAAAGCCATATGCGAATTCATGCACACATTTAAATAAACATTCAGAATGTACACGTTTACATACACATTCAATATGCACAAATTAAATACACATTCAGTACGTAAAACATTTAAATACAGATTCAGTTTGTACACATTTAAATACACAATCTGAATATGCACATTTAAGTACACATTCAAAATGTACACATTTAAATACAGATTTAGACTGTACACATTTAAATACACATTCAGAATGTATACATTTAAATAAACTTTCAGAATATACACATTTAACTACACATTTCAGAATGTACACATACACATGATTGTAGAAATAGACGAAATATATTTAGAAATATATATTTATATAGATACTCTCATGAACACATTTATTTATTTTTTTGGACATTTAATTTAAAAGTTAGTCAAGTACAACTAACCTGCACCGTCTCTTTATTTTGCTTCTTCTGCAAACACAAAGTCATAAATATGACCAACGTGGGTATGCACATATAATCTACATCCTTCTTTATATAAATACAGTCTAACAATAGAAGAATCCCACTGTCGTAAAACGTATCTTGTAGTCTAGATCCTATGTTATAAGCGCACCAAATCCTTTATTATAGGCGCACCAAGTATACAGCGATATTGCATGGATTAAGTTTAGCCTAACATTTTGAAATGAGCGCGGTCGCCTAGCGGCTGCGCGTTCCGTTGGCGTAGCGAATGTCCTGGGTTCAAAGTAAAGTTGTAATTCTTATCTTATCTTATACGGAGCAATATCTTATTTAGCGGAGCAATATAAGTTAATTTTTGTTTAAACGGAATCCGCTTAGGTGGATTGTAAGAAATGGAATGCGGGAAGTGTACGGTGGAAGGAAAGAGGTGCAATTCTGCACATAATAATTTATTTTATCCTAAACTATTTTAAAACTAATAATTATTTAACTATTAACCATTGTAGATACATTCTAATTCAAAAATGTACGCTTTATAATCTCGTTTTCTTTTGTTGAACCAAGCTATAATAGATCCAAATTAGTAATTAGGCCTTTTCACAAGATTTAAGTTTAAAACATAACTCAGTATAGCCAGTAGAAAAAAATGACGAAACATGTTCAAAAACATTTCTTTGAAAAAGCCAAACTTATCACATTCTGAAACACCATAAAAAGGCAACAAATTACAAGTAAATTTAACAGAAAACTATTTTAAAGGTATCCCGATGTGAATGCTGAAACAATATAAAATCAATTCTATATATAACCATCTTTAAGGTTTTAAGGTCATCTTCACCTCCCCCCCCCCCTCTTTTGTGTAAACATTCGTATTTTCTGTGGAAAGAGTTTAACGGTATTTGCCCCCACCCGCACCTGGTTACACTACTGATGCTAAAAAAAAATTCTGTGCTATAAGGAAACAATGTCCTAAACAGTCTGTATTCTAAAGAACAGACAAGATAGAATCAAAATAGATTAATTTATAAAGAGACGGAAGCAATCTAATTTTTTTTAAGACATTACAAGGAAAAACGGTTGTGACATTATTTTCTTTTAAATTCACTAAAATTATTTTAAAAATCCTATTACATTTGTAGCACACTGGCATAGCTTTCCAAAACAACAACAGATTCCGGCGCATTTACTGCTCTCCTTGTTCTCCTGCTCTTTCTGAAAAACAAGTTTCAATGATTAGCCTACAGGTACATATTTTCATCTCTGCGCCAATAATAACATTTCGGGTCCCTCTCGGAAAAGTGAAGTTATCAGGCCGGCTGGTACTGCGGTTAGTTCACGGGACTGTCAACCGACACGTCGCGGGTTCTATCCCAGACGCCGACCGATCCCTGTCGCCCTGCAGGAGTATTGGGCCTATTGGACGTAATATTCTTCTAGAGCGCACTGAGAACGCTAAAATAGCATGGATTAAATCGCTATATAAATAACCATTATTATTATCTAGACAGATTGCGTTAAAGAGGAGAGATCGCCCACACAGGCGTTAACCCATAGGCATAAACCTGTTTACTTTTTCAGCCAGGTCGGTCGCACGAGTTACACCTTTCCCTCTACCGTCTCACGTTGACTTTTACCATCAATCAGAGAACTCTAATACATTTTATTTGATAGACACTGAAATGCTAAATTTAGACCGCCGCTATTAGTCCAAGATTGTCATCTTATGGAAGTACTCGTATATTATGTATTCACTTAATGCAGGGGTTGGCAAACTATAGTTCGCGAACGTTTTTTTATTCTTCAAAAGTCGCTCAAAATATATTATTGGCTTATGTAACTATTGCATCAAAATAATACAATGCCCCTTGTAATCACCGATAGTCGATTTGTGTTTGATAATAATAATTAATCTAATTCATTGTAATTACGCATGATATTTATATTTTATTAATTTTTCAAATTATAAATCTCCTACGATTAAGGTAAAATGCCACCCCCTCCCATTCTTTATTCAGAGCGTTAAATGATAATAGCCGAAAGAGAAACATGTTCTGAATTTAGAGAACCAGGAAGGGTACACTTGGAGTATACTATCCCATAGAAAGGATAATGGAGAAATTGTGTAAAATATAAATATGTTTGGACTCTATTGAACTTTTTAAATGTTTAGTTAACAAGTTAAGACAGTATTAATATTATGGTAATCCACGGGACTGATGAGTATGTCTGGGATAGAATATTTTCAATTGTGAGACCTCAAGAAACCAGATTGGACAAAGCTGCAATTGAATCAACTATTTTTAGATAGGCAGAAATGGAGAAAGATGACTGCTGAGGTGTCCATTCGCTTCCATTCCACCCAAACGACCTTAACGGTCAAGAGTTTGATGAAGATAATGAATATTTTCAGACAATATCTATGTTTAGATCTATATTTATTTCTACATTACGTAATCAGTTGCATTAATAAAGCAACGGTAACATTATTCTGCTTTAAAAAAAGCATTCTCATAAATGACATGTACTAAAAAGAGACACCAACAGAACTATACAGATCATTTAACGTATGAACTATAAAAGGAAGTTAAAGAGAAAGATATACAAATATACTAAGATAAAAAAAGTATCTGGGTTAAAAAAGGATACTTTACGACGGCCAACTATTTTAACACTGTTCATTTTCTAAGAATAAAAACAAAAAATTTATGGAGCCTATTACTTTTTTAGCCATCTTGTTATCTTTGATTAATCCGCCACATTTCTTGCACGTTTTCTGAAAACAAGATTTAGACAGGATTAGATTATTAAATTTTTTAAAGCGAACTTCTCATAAATCATCCGTCTCTGCACCAACGACGGTAACATGCAACGGTTTTACAATAATAAGTTATCGAGTGTTTTAAAAAATATTTAAAACATTGGTCATACTTTTTTCTCCATCCTTTCACATCATAATTCAAAGATGTCTAATCCTGATTTTGACTTGGATTTATGAAAGAGTTGTCTAATTTAATTTTATTTTTACAATACTATTTTTATGAAAAAAAAAATGTGTACTTTGCTTGCATGATTGTGACAATGTTTTTTTTTAAATAAATTTAGTTTCTTTATAAAATTATTATTATTATTATTATTGAGGCATTTTTATATAGCGCTTACCTTACAGCTCTAAGCGCTTTACAATTTTTTACTAAAATTATAAACTATTTAAGCTACTAAAATAAATAGACAATAGCTACATCATTAAATGGCTATAAAGATAAATAAAGATAAATCAATAAAAATAGATTTTAAAAATAACAAGTGACAAAAACGATAGTTACAATATTTAAAAACAAAGGCACATTAGCACATACTGGTAATAATACAAAGGAAGCATAAAAACAAACCGAGATCAGGAACGAGGCATCACAGGTCATAGGCGGACCTAAACAGATGGGTTTTAAGGGACTTTTTGAAAGTGGAGGAGGTTTCGCAATGACGGATGTGGAGGGGGAGCTGGTTCCAGAAGGTGGGGGGCGTGGAAGAAGAAGGAACGGTCGCCGATGGTTTTGGTTTTGGTTCTTGGGATTGAGAGGGTTATATTGTCAGTGGAAGAGCGTAGTTGTCTTGTGGGGATGTAAGGAAGCAACAGTTCAGAGAGATAGACAAGAAAATGAGGGTCAGTGAAAGAATTGAAGCATAGATTGGCAGACTTTTACTTTATGCGAGAGGATATTGGAAGCCAGTGGCGTTGCTGCATGTGTGGTTGGATTTGCTCATGTTTCTTTGCTTTAAAAATGTCTGCTGTGTTTTTGTCTCTCACTCTCTTTTTTTCTTGTTTTTATTGACTCCCTCGCAAACAATTACGTGATATAAACAACTTTACTAGCCACTAAAGCTCAATTATGAATATCTTCTTACATTTTCGTGTCCCTTGTTAACATCATCTTGTCCCTTGTTAACATCTGCTGGTCCCTTGTTAACATCTGCTTGTCCCTTTTTAACATCTTCTGATCCCGTGTTAACATCTGCTTGTACCTTTTTAACATCTGCTGGTCCCTTGTTTACATCTGCTGGTCCCTTTTTAACATCTGCTGATCCCGTGTTAACATCTGCTTGAACCTTTTTAACATCTGCTGGTCCCTTGTTTACATCTGCTGGTCCCTTGTTAACATCTGCTTGTCCCTTGTTGACATCTGCTTGTCCCTTGTTAACATCTGCTTGTCCCTTGTTGATATCTGCTTGTCCCTTGTTAACATCTGCTTGTCCCTTTTTAACATCTGCTGGTCCCTTTTTAACATCTGCTGGTCCCTTGTTTACATCTGCTGGTCCCTTTTTAACATCTGCTGATCCCGTGTTAACATCTGCTTGTACCTTTTTAACATCTGCTGATCCCGTGTTAACATCTGCTTGTACCTTTTTAACATCTGCTGGTCCCTTGTTTACATCTGCTGGTCCCTTTTTAACATCTTCTTGCCCCTTGTTAACATATGCTTGTCTCTTGTTAACATCTGCTTGTCCCTTGTTGACATCTGCTTGTCCCTTGTTAACGTCTGCTTGTCCCTTGTTAACATCTGCTGGTCCCTTGTTAACATCTGCTTGTCCCTTGTTAACATCTGCTTGTCCCTTGTTAACATCTGCTTGTCCCTTGTTAACATCTGCTGGTCCCTTGTTAACATCTTCTTGCCCCTTGTTAACATATGCTTGTCCCTTGTTAACATCTGCTTGTCCCTTGTTAACATATGCTTGTCCCTTGATAACATCTGCTTGTCCCTTGTTGACATCTGCTTGTCCCTTGTTAGCATCTTCTAGTCCCTTTTCATCATCTGCTTGTCTCTTTCCCAAATCTTCTTGTGACGTTGGTGAAACTTTGTTATCACTAACTGAGCCCTGTATTTCAAAATCACCATTACGTTTATTATCACATCCATTGTATTAAGACATATTAACATATTGTATTACATCAAAACAAAACCAAAATGTCTTTTTATATAACGCGTTTCGCTTAATGGTATAGTGCACAGAAAGAGCCCCAATAGTATCCCTAAATTAGCTGCGTTTTTTGTGTACTGTGTTAGGTAAACACATACTGTACTGTAAAGTACATACCATGAGATACCATACATACCCTGTGCACTTTCACGTCTTCTTGAGCCCGACCCGTCTTCTTTCAGACGCTGAACACTCGTTAGTGCATTTCAAATAAAGTTTCCGTACAATTTCTTGTTTTCTCTCTATCTATCTAACTATTTATCTAACTATCTTTCTCCCCATGCTCTCTCTCTCTCTCTTTCTCTCTATCAAGCACATTTAATCTTTTTCGCGAACAGTCTCATAGACGAACAAGATAAACATTCATTGTTAAGTAGAGAATTAAACCGTTTTAAAACAATAATATGAATTCCCTCGCTAATTGTCTATAATTGTACACCGGCAGAATTTGGCCGCGGGTCTTGGGCTTGACACCTATGCAGTAGGAAAAATAAAGAAAAATAAAGGATTTACCTTTTTAGATTTCGGTCTTGGATTCTGTTTGAAGAGAAAAAAAAACTATATTTAGTGGAAATGTTAATGTATACGTATTAACCGAATCATTAATAGTCTTAATAATATAATTGCATAGCATTCAATACATAAAATTCAAATATTTATCAATTAATATTATTACATGTTCAACTCAAGTCTTAGGTGTCATGTAAAGTTTAAATGAAATGTAAGAAAATTTTACTAAAAAGCGAAAAGTTTGGTATTTTAAATTTGATAATTAGGATTAACTTTATTAATTATTTTTTCAAGCATGATCTAAAAGTATTACCATGAAAGAAATCAACGTATCTCAATCACTGATTTACGGTGGGGGGGGGGGGGAGTGGAGGATGGAGAAGAGGTTAGAATGGAGAATGGACTGCCGGAGATGAGAAAAACTAATTTACCTTTTGTGTAGTCGTTCCAGTCTCCATTGTGGTGATTTTTTTTATCTTTCTTGATTAGTGAAGAACTTTACATTGCTCACTACAACAAACAACGATCAAGTCAGAAAGAAAATAAAACATAATATAAAATTATATAAATGTATTTTTTTATTCTTATAAATGTTTTAAGACACATGTTTAATTTTGTAAAATCATTTTTAAAAATTGAATTAAAGAAGCAAGTGTAATTCAATAATTATAAAAATGACACATACAGAAAAACGATTAGAAATTAAAAAAAAATAGTATTTATTAAGTAAAATCCTCATACAAATCAGCCTATTTCTATTACTATTAATTCTATTAATAAAAGATTCCCTTATTCAAGTAAACATAGACCCAAAAATAGATTTAATAAAACAGGTTCTACAGGTGACCGTACAATTAGGATGTACTACCTTACAATTTACAGTTGTACGTTGTACTTTAAAAACATATTATTCTTCCCACATCAGGCTCCACGACCCGAACGAATATCTAAGCCCAGAACGGCCATGATACTATGCGCTGATTATGAAAACGTTATCGGTGTTATTTATCTGCCTGTGAGATTTTAGCCTAAATCACATGTAATCAAACATATTCTTCTATCATAATTCCAGGCATCTTGTTGTAATCGTTATTACCGTAGCTATTTATTGTGTTGTTTTCCTTGTGTGAACTGTGAGAGTGTTTTTTTCTGTGTTGTTGTCCCAGAATTTCCTAGTGTGGTAGCTGCACTGATTTATAAGTATGTAAAGAACATAGGCTGCCCCTGACCAACTCAAACTGTCCCGCTTTCAAGTGCCAGAGATGCGACAGAGCCTATCTCTCAAGGATAGGTCTTCAGAGACACAGCCAATGCTGAAATGCTGACGGAATCCACAAGATTGCAGATCTAATCGTCTTCCGAGACTGTGGAGAATGTGATATTATATATATATTTGCCAAGACCAAAGTCAAAAAGGTCCTCATTCGAGAGATGCTCTTCGCTGATGATGCAGCGTTGACATCACACACCGAAGACGGACTCCAGCAGCTCGTCACTTGCTTCTCTCAGGCATGCAAGGAGTTCGGCCTGACTGTAAGCCTGAAAAAGACTAACGTCATGGCTCAGGGCACGGAGACCCCTCCAAACATCGTCATCGATGGACACACCTTGGAGGTTGTCGAGAGCTTCACATACCTCGGGTCCATTATCTCGAGTTCACAGTCCATCGACTTGGAGATCAACAGCAGGATCGCCAGGGCAGCCACAGTCATGGCCCAACTAAAACAGCGAGTGTGGGACAATTCTAGCCTCACCGAGAGGACCAGACTGCGCGTCTACCACGCCTGCGTACTCAGCACTCTCCTGTATGGCTGTGAGTCATGGACCACCTACGCGAGGCACGAGAAGAAACTCAACAGCTTCCATATGAGGTGCCTACGGAGAATACTGCAGATCAAGTGGCAGGACAGGGTCTCCAACACAGAGGTGCTGGGGAGAGCCAACATGAGCAGCCTTCACGCTGTGCTCAGTGAGAAACGCCTCAGGTGGCTCGGCCATGTGAAAAGGATGAATGCAGGTCGCATTCCTAAAGACCTCCTCTATGGAGAACTGGTCGAAGGCCACCGGAAGATAGGGCGCCCAAAACTGCGATTCAAGGACCTTTGCAAAAGAGACCTGAACGAGAGCGCAATTGACCTTGACACATGGGAATGCCAAGCTTCTGACCGACCAACTTGGAGGCTCGCAGTCAGGCTTGGCACATCCCGCGCAGAAACTGGGCGCATGGAAGCTGCCATCCAGAAAAGAGCGAGGCGGAAGGTTCCTTTACAACAGCCATCCACCTTCAAATGCCTGAAGTGCGGCAGGGATTGCCACTCCCGAGTTGGCCTCCACAGCCATTCTCGGCGGCGCAGCTGGTCACCTTTGCCGTGAAGCTACACCCTCGTCTCTTGGAGACGGACGGATGCCGACGAAATATATATATATATATATATATATATATATATATATATATATATATATATATATATATATATATATATATATATATATATATATATATATATATATATATATATATATAAGTGAAAGTGCAAACAAAATGGCGGAAATTTCTTCAAGGATGTTACTTCCGTGCCTAATCCATTCTTAGTGGTTAGTTGCGACCTTGTCCACCATTTTGATGTGTGTTCCGTATTAACTTTCATCCAGACTAAAGTCTTGTTGAATACAATTCTGAACTGTAACAATTACGTTTTCATTATATTACATTTGGCGACTGGATAAACTTTTATCTTTTCAGTAATTTTTATTTCAAATGCCTTTGATCGGGCATATAAGCGAATTTAAATTAGGGTCTAATTGGGTGCAAATGGCATCGAATGTGAAGAGAAATGGCGGCAGGTTTGCTGGCTACGGTTGGGCCTGATACTTATAATTTAATATCAACTATTACTGCCCATAAAAAGCCAGCTGCTAAGAACTTTACTGAACTAGACCTAGTGAAACATCACGTAAATCCGGCACCAAATCGCATTATGTCACGGGATCAAATACTACACGATTAAAAGGAAGAAAGGGGGGGGGGGACTTTTGCCAACCTCGTTGTAAGATTAATACAGGCTGCAACAGGTTGTCGGTTTTCCAGCCTAAACGAACAGCTTTGAGGCATATTTATTGTGGGAATAAAATTTAAAAACGAGAACATTCAAAGAAAGTTATTGTCTCTACCAGACACTATTACGTTAGACACGGTCTTAGAGACGGCCTTGCGATTGGAAGCTGCCGAGCAAAATGCCAAGGACATACTCGAGGCGGCTACGGCCTGGTTTACTTAGACTAATGTAGGTCTCCAGAAGTTTACAAGGTACAAGTACAAGCCAAACCGAAGGCCAGGATTTCTTTAACATGTTTCGGCTGTGGTGGTTCTCATTTCAGGCAAGATTGCCGGTTTAAAGATGCCATTTGCTATGGCTGCAATAGGAAGGGCCATATCCAAAGAGCCTGTGGAGCCGCTAATGGACAGCCACGACAGGCTGAGGTGCCTAAGTTTAAAAATTACCCTAACATGTCACCATCCAATCCAACTAGTATTGTTCATCAGGAAGAACACTCTTTTGATGATGATGATGAGTGCTTCTCTTTATTCAGGCTTTCCTACAGAAGAAAATTCCTTCAATAGATGTGGTGTTACAGGTAGAGTCTAGGGACATAAGGATGCAGGTGGATACAGGGGCCTCTCTTACAATTATTTCTCAACATACATACAGAGAGTTCTTCAAGGACGTTAAGCTGTCGACGTTTCACAACGCTATAACTAATTATACAGGAGAACCCATGGTTGTTCATGGGTATGCGAACGTTAACGTGACATACAAGGGTCAACATGCGGTGCTACCCCTAGTCGTAGTTGCTTTTGGTGGGCCTTTCACTTTTTACCGAAATGGGTTAACAGCTATTCGTCTTGACTGGAACAGCATCAATAACATCCAAACCGTGAATATTGATGACTTGATATTGAAGTATTCAGCCTGTTTTTAAGAAAGCCTCTGCAAATACAATAGTCCACCAGTCAAATTTTTCATTGATCCAGAAGCACAACCTCGGTTTCTTAAGACCAGACCAGTGCCTTATGTTATCAAGAACAAAGCAATCGAGAAGAATGTAGAGCTTGGCATATGGGAGGCAGTTGATTACAGTGATTGGGCAGCCACAGTGGTGCCTTGTTTTAACCGATGGCACAATACAACATTGTGGTGATTACAGTCAAGTGAAAGTGAGTTATCGGGATGAAAAATAATATTAACTTATCAATAATATAATTAATAAAAGCAAGTAGATCATTTGTAGAAGAAAATAATGATCTATTTTGTAAAGACTCTTGCATGAGCTGTACAAACTTCAAAGTTGCCCAAAAGCAAGCAGCCGTTCATCGTAACGTGAATTTATTTGTTATTTTTAACAAAACTGTTTCTTGTTCAGCTTACTGATACACACGTAATGACAGCTCTTGTATTAAAATTATACTAATTGCGGATTTAATGAGAAATGCTATCGACCCCTCGGGACACATATATATATTTATACTTCGTTGAACGACAATTCTGTGAACCTGAAATATTATTAGGCGATACCGTAAAAAAAATTACTTCTGGACTACATTAAAAGTAGTAAAGGTAGATATATACTAGTTCATGAGAGGTATGAATTCTGGCGCAAGTAGAAGTTGCTGAACGGAAACATGAACTGGAGATGTAGCTAGCATCAACCACTCCTGTCCAGTAACATTAGTGACAGCCAGAAGTGAAATATTTTAGCAATTATCTATTCACAATCATGAATGTAACAGAACGAAGTTGATGGTAAATCATGATGTGGATAAAATAAAGGAGAAAATGAGTAAAGCAACAAGAACGTCGTGGGTCTTGTCAAGCAGCAGTAATCTTCTACTTACAAACATTTGTTCTAATGACTCTACCAAATAGAAGCATTTAAGAACAACTTGATGTGTTATGGATTTAATAGAAACTGCTCGCATGAACTTTAAATAATGTTATAGATGTTGAGATGAAGTTGAAGTGTTTATTTAAAATTCTGTTGTTAAAACTGATGTTAACATTTATTTACGGCATTTTATTTTAATTCTATGATTTCAATATTATAAATGTATTTAAATATTTATGATTTATTGTTACATTTATAAAATGAATAAGTGAATAGGGGATTTAGTGTCTAAGGATTAAGTGACCTTGAAACTGAGTGTCTGGGATTAAGTGTCTGGGGATAAAGTGACTGGGATTCAAAAATTAATTATCGCCTACTCACTTTTGATGTTAAAAACGGATTCCTCATAATTAATCTTGTAGCCTTCGTATATTTCTAAAAGACCAGAACTGGCCGTCGATGTTAAAATCAATTGTCAAACACCAGCAAAAGTAAATTTTTTGTTTATGAAAATGCCTGAAATGGCACCTGAAGTTCATGATCTATACCATTTAAAAAGGTCAGCCCACATTAAAACTTGTCAATGGGCACAGAAGTGTTAAAAACGAGACCCAACATGACACCTTCTTTAAGAACTATAACAGCTTTCCACAAAAGACATTACCACTTTTCTGTAAGAGCAATAACATGACTGCTTCAAATCCTCGTTTTTTAAACAATATTTTACATAATGTGCTAAAGTTATAAATTATAAATTAGCAAAACTTACAAAAACGCAATGAATATGAGATTGTCTTTCCGTCTATAATCCATTCTTTTTTTTCACCTTCAAAATACTCAATCGACTCCCCAATTATATTCAGGCACGTCGATTCATTACACTTAACTATGTATTTGACTTTATATTAGGAACATTTTTATTTACAACTTTTAATAAACATGCAAAAACTTGTTATCTCTGTGTTATTATGTCTAGATACAGGTCGCAATTTGTATTCACTACAAACAATGAAAAAAGGTTACATGTCATGATCGTCAATCAAAGGACATATTATATAGATCATTGTTATAAACACAGCCAGCCCTCCATGAACTCAATAAACAATGAACTCAAAATAAATTATACAGCGTGTCTTTTAATCGGTTGAACGATTTCCCAATTGCCATACTTGATGATTTAGCATTTTCTATTCACAAATATAAGGGCCTCGGTTTTTTTTCCTTTGCGTGAATAGTTTTACAAAGATTATAGGCTTACAGTAATAAAAAGAAATCGATAAAGATTCTGGAATAACAATGAAGATTTTTACATTGGACGTGTTGGCAAAATATCACGGACTAGATAGAACATGTCTATATTCAAACTCTATGATCTATTCATTATACAACCATATTTATTATTATCTTAGTAAAAAAAAAAAGTCTAATACTGGCATGTCGCCCCTGCGCGCTGTCACAACAACACCGTGCCCCATGCTGGTGTGGTTTTTGTGAGGGGTGGGGGGGTGTAGGCCTATAGGATTACACTCGGTGAGGTAAACATTGATTCCAAGTTTGTAGGCCTATAGAATTACACTCGGTGAGGTAATCATTGATTCCAAGTTTGTAGGCCTATAGAATTACACTCGGTGAGGTAATCATTGATTCCAAGTTCGTAGGTCTATAGAATTACACTTGGTGAGGTAATCATTGATTCCAAGTTTGTAGGCCTATAGAATTACACTCGGTGAGGTAAACATTGATTCCAAGTTTGTAGGCCTATAGAATTACACTCGGTGAGGTAATCATTGATTCCAAGTTTGTAGGCAAATAGAATTACACTCGGTGAGGTAATCATTGATTCCAAGTTTGTAGGCCTATAGAATTACACTCGGTGAGGTAATCATTGATTCCAAGTTTGTAGGCCTATAGAATTACACTCGGTAAGGTAAACATTGATTCCAAGTTTGTAGGCCTATAGAATTACACTCGGTGAGGTAATCATTGATTGCAAGTTTGTAAACCTATAGAATTACACTCGGTGAGGTAATCATTGATTCCAAGTTTGTAGGCCAATAGAATTACACTCGGTGAGGTAATCATTGATTCCAAGTTTGTAGGCCTATAGAATTACACTCGGTGAGGTAATCATTGATTCCAAGTTTGTAGGCCTATAGAATTACACTCGGTGAGGTACACATTGATTCCAAGTTTGTAGGCCTATAGAATTACACTCGGTGAGGTAAACATTGATTCCAAGTTTGTAGGCCTATAGGATTACACTCGGTGAGGTAAACATTGATTCCAAGTTAATCAAAACATGCAAGAAAGATGCACATGCAAGCAAACAAAAATTAATGACATGATATCTAATGCTTTCTAAAGTTATAATGCACACTTATAAATATGGTTTAAAACCCGAGCTGTTTTGTTGACACTCCTGTGCACTAACCGTCGGGCCAGCCGGCCTCACATTTCCCATAATGCTTTTATTATCATGACATATTATAATTCATCGTCTTCTCATTTTCTACTTTTTAAAAAAAAACAACAACAGGGCTGTTGAGTTATAGTGGACAACTCTAATCTGCTGAAAGTGAATGATTGATTATGAGTCGTTACATAAAGAATTAATTTTCTACCTGTACATAATCAACATTTTGTCTTTTGATTTGTTCTTTGAGGTTGTTGGTTTTTTGTTTTCTTTTAACTCGGGGTTTTCTCCTCCCAATGAGGGATCTCTTCCTGCGATCACGATCCGTCTAGACTATTATTTTTCAATAATGGGGTCGCTTACTAACTCCTTTACATCTTAAAAAAAAAATAATTTTGATCCCAATCCACTTCAGAGATGTTTCCAGAACTCTTTTGGCCAGAGTCTTGACATTTCCACCTTTTTGTGTCCGAGCTTAAATATTTTACTTTTAGAGATTTCCTCTGACGGAATACTCTTAAAAGTTCTCTTAACAACATGTTGATTGATGATTTCTGTTAACATCAGGATGCTGAGTTAGGATTTTAGACATTTCTTCTGACGGTCTATCCCTGGAATTTTGTTAACAACAAGATTTCGAGATGTTTTATAGTAAAATTTAAATATAATTGACCGTTAGTGTGATTAGCTAAATTAGGGTTACAAGTAGCATCACAGTAATAGGCCTACGCTTTTTTTCAAATGTCACGAGTACAGATTGATCAGAAAAGCGTCTTAAGTTTATTAGCAAAAAATATATAACTCTGATAACATCAATGTCATCAATATATGTGTATAAATTAATCTAGTGTACACTGGAAAATGATATAAAATAGTTTCTCTCAAAAAAGTTCTACGGGAAAACATTACAGAGGCCTCTTGGCGGTGACGTATATAGACATGTTTCACATGTTCCATCGGAAAAGGAACTCCCACACAAAAGGGGCCCCCACATATCCGAAAAAGAATATTTTTAGTGGCATCACCATTATTTCGTTGAAAATGTCAAATGAAATTAATTATTTTCCTACATATTTGAGCGCTCCAGTCCAACGAAGCAAAGCGCAACATAATAATGTATTTATGATTTTACAGAATGTAACATGAATTAACATCACTTTCCTGAGGTTTATGAAAAGCAGGGCGAGGCCACGAGGGGCCCCCACATACATTTGGGAAAAGGGCCCCCACAATCCTAAATACGGCCCTGCCTCTTGGTAAGCAACTACCACTATTCATAAAACTGTTTTTCTCGGATTAAAGAAATAATCGAAAACATTCTAAAATAAAACGTAAAAATATTTTCTGGCAGCTGATCAATCGTCTTCTCGCAATAAGGGTAGAATGAAAAAGTGATTTTTTTAAATATGTACAAACACCTTAATAGCAGAACCTGTTCTGGAATATTCTGAACACCCTTGCCAAGCTCAACTTAAACAATGTTCAAAAGAATCTATTAGCCTATTTAAGAATAATTATCAATTATTGAAAATTATTTGATTAACTAAATTTCTAAATAATTCCAAGGCTTGACATCGTCTTCTGAAGAAAAATATTTTTATACATGATGTCTCTTATCTTGTATTAGCTAAGATATTGATTGGATATTAAACATATCCTAGTTGAGCTCAATCGCCCGAGTGGCACTAAGGCATGGAAAGGGCTCATAAGTCAACATCAAACCCTTTTGACCGTTGTGGTCGTTGGGTGTGTAGGGGGGGAAGGCGAATGGCACACGCTATTGGTTAAATAGATAATGTGATCAATACGTACTATATTGAATAATATTACTTCAGTTATATTTACATACTCACTTTTAATAGTAGGATTCAGGAGGGGGGGGAGGTGTCGCATTGTTGAAGTACGATTCAAAAAGCCCTCCGCAAAGATGGAAATATATATGGCTTTTAGCATAACAACATTAGCAAGTGGAAGCAAGCAAAATTGCAATATTAATAAAGACATAGTTTATAGTGTAACAAATAGTGATTTATTATCAATTAAAATATTTGTCCTGTTTAACAAGCAGTGCTTTTTGTGTCTGCTGAATTTCTATGACAAATATCGTCATATTTCTTGCATACATCTGTCGTAAACTCTCTAGAGGCGCCAACCGCTCAGTCTGGTGCCAAAGCACCTCACTAACAATGGCCCCAGCCTATAAACTACAATTAATCCTGGCTCATTGCGGTGCTCACCAATGAATGAATGATGTATGCTGCCTTTGTAATTTGCATTAATGTTTATATGTGATATATTTACTTTCTCTTTTATACTTTATATACCCTATAGACATATATATATATGTATATATATATATATTTTACACAAACATTGTTATCTGGCGCTATTATGTGTGTCCTTGTGTAGGTCAGGATGTTTTTAATTTACCCCTCTCCCATGTCTCCTCCCAGCCACCACCCCTCGCCAAGGATAACCCCTCTTTAATATTTCCCCACTTCCACCGACCACCTGCAAGATCTTGTAGATAGCGTTTACCTGTGTAAGCCACACGAGATATGGATTATACATATAAATGTTCTAAAGGCAAAGGTACATCAGCCCCTACACGAGCCAAATAACCATTGCGTATGCCCAATACACGACATCTCCACGCCCCATCGCCCCAGTAGAGTGCCTGCCACGCTACAACATCCAGCGTAGAACTTAGCTACATTTTAGATTAATGGCCATGAAAGTAGACCTCCACAAGGTTATTGTATTAGAGCTAGATATAGATGCTTGCAATAGAAATGCCTTATATATGCGAGCAGCCCGTTACTGCACTGAATTTTCCTGTAGGTTACTGCTGAAGTTAATGGAATAACATTCGTTGTTTAATCTACTATCTTTTTTGTATAATATAAAGATTTTTTTCACAAATAAATGAAACTTCTTCTTGATTACAAAGTTTGGTGTTCGGCATTTATTAATGAACATTATAACCAATTAATGCTTACATACTGCCAACTGGTGCTAGAGCCTTGACCTTGCTTGGCAGCTTGCGTACCCTGACGAGCCCCAGAGCCAACCAGCGGGAATTTAAACTCCTGGCAGGTCCAACCAAGCTGAGAAGGGATTATCTGATAGGGTTGGGGTCAGACAAAAGTTAGTGCCTTGGTCCACCAGGTTGTTGGTTAAACGTAAGGCTAGCAACATTATTTTGTAAAAAATATACGCTGCTACAAAAATGCCAAAGAAGAGTGCTTACGTCGTATATGACGCACATTTTTTATATTCTTTTTATGTTCTCTCAAAATGATATGTTAAAAATATATTGACAAGCGAGTACTTGACTTGAGTGTAATTAATCCAGGTGTTGTATATTTAAAAATGTTCATTGAAAGTAATTCATAACTAAAACATCGTAATTATTATGTGCGAATCAATAATGACCTCTAGAAAATGTAATTTTTCATTTAATTATGCTAAATCAAATATTAATGTGTGAGTTTTAAAAACATCTTGACATGCAATTAGAATAAAACTACGTTTCTTTACAACTGCTTCGTGTGCTTTTTCTGCATTCAATAAATGTTTATTAATTCTAATAATTATTTGGTAGAGACAGGTTAGATCCTGTCTATTAAGGTAGTCTCCATGTAATCACTATCATAAACTTTGTCAGAGCTTATCATTCGTCTGTGTGTGTTTGTGTTGTGGAAGCAGGTATTTAAAATTTGCCGAAGATAATCGATCAACATCAGCTTTTGCTAAAAGTCATAATTATAAAAAGACATAAATTAATAAGCAAGTCGAACAATTTTAGAAAAATAAGCGAGGTCATACTTATAATTTACTCCATGATATGCCATAATCATTAAGAACGCTTCAGAGACGTTTCAGAATGCATATATCATAATGTAGGGTTAATTGTTTACCATATCTGATATTTATTTAAAAAAAAGGAAGTAAAAAGATGACGATGTCTGTAACAAATATTTTCATTCCAGACATAGAACATTTTAGACATTGAATATTCTAGACATAGAACATAATAATGAAAATAAAAACTTTCAACAAAAATATGTATGTGCATTTAGTTTTATATCAACGATAGGTGAAAAATGGCCAACTTTACTTTGTCACCAGGCCTACAGATCACTCCAGAATACCCATTCGATTTTGTTTACCTGCAAAAAATATTAAACCATCTTAACATTGTAAGCACGTGCGTATTTCTCCCCGTACTCGCTCTATTTGGTATCGTTCCTAACCTTGTAAATATTCTAGTGTTTAAGCGACTTGGCTACGAAGATGGTGTCAATGTTACACTAACCGCATTGGCCTTCAGCGATATTGGGGTATTGATTACCTCGTTCGTGAATGGCATTTTGTATAACCCTTTACTGATATACGATGACCCTGTTATACAATCCCATTATTCCAACGTTGTCAGTTTGTTGGTCGAATTCCCACACCAGTATTTCATAAACGTCAGCAGCATGGTCACTGCCTTCGCTGCCCTGGAGAGATGCCTTTGCGTGACGCTGCCTTTGAAAGTCAAAGGAATAATTACCACAAGAGTAGCCTTACTTGTGAATGTATCAATTTTCGCTGTGATGTCTCTGTACTTGGTTCCCCAGTATATCACTGCCTATATAGACTGGGTGTTTCTTCCGCAACACAACAGGACCATACTGGGCGCAATCAACAAGAGTAATAGAAAAACCGTTTTATCCATATCGTACTATCTTACAGACTTGGTTCTACCTTGCTGCATATTTCTAACGTTGATTGTATGCTCCACCGTCATTTCCATCAAGTTAAGGACCAAATCAAAGTGGCGACAATCTATTTCAAACACCAGTGACAAGTTGTCTCACGTGACGAGTAAAGAAAGAAAGTCTGCCCGTCTGCTTATGACGGTGTCAACAGTCTGCGTCTGCCTTCTGCTGCCTCAGTGTCTTCTGTTTACCGTGTTTGGCGCTCTACCGGAAGTAGAAATATTTGGCGCGTATATCGTCATACCTTCAATAGCCATAAATTTTACAAGACCACTGCAGGTTATCAACTGCTGCATCACAATATTTATATATTATAAAATGAGCTCCAGATTCAGGTCTGAGTGTCGCAACATGTTTTCCAGGTATACGAAGGGATAATGTTGTAAAACCAGTGCTCTTGAACACTAAATAGGATTTTAAAAAAAGAGTTTCGAATAATATCTCATTTTCGTTTCATTGTTTTTAATCTACAATTATGTTTTGTATTTCCTTTAACAATATTCAATATTACATTTTATGTATATAGTCGTACATTATAATTACATTTTGTTAATGTACCCCATACTTTGCTATAATTCTTTATAAGACTTGAATTTTAAAAAGCTCTTACGGATATATTATTTTCATGCATTTTTGTTAGGTATTAGCTTTTTAAAGAGTTTGCTCTTTACCAGCCAAAAAAAAAACGAGAAAAAGAACCAATTAATATATCTTTACATGTAAATAAAATGTAGATGATTGATAGTTGGAAATAATCCTCAACTCAGAATGTTGTCACGTGTTTTGAATCTATTACCACATGTTTTGAATCTTTTCCCGGTTCTTTTTTTTAACAAAATGGTTAAATATAGATTTATAGCGTCGAGTTTTGTTTATTTGTTTTCTTTCTCAAACGTCACTGCGGTATGAGGCTATTCCAAATCTCGTTCCTTTAAGAAAAACCTCTTCACTTGGTCTTTAATGCATGAAGCCACGATTGTCGCTTCGCTTTTGCGCATCCTTTTTTTTTCCAGCTTTGGCCCGCAAAAACTATAAAATGATAACTCGCTTTGTTTCGGCTATATTGTGTCGGTTTCATTCTATTTATTTCGTAAAAACGAACATATCCGAAAAGTTTGCTTACTTCCGTCTCTTCCGGGAGAGGCAGCCATGTTGGACGTGGAATATATTCCTCCATTCGCAAATTGGTCGAAGGTATTCAGGCCCCACGAGAGGGGGTACAGCCGGTACGCCGTACCGGGGCCCATATGAGCTGAGGGGGGCCCATGAAATTGCACGAATATTAAATTTCAAATTAAATTGTCAATGGGCCGTATTGCTGCTGGGAGTTAACACCCTTGCCCATTTTACAATTACGGTATATAAGATTGACTTGTATAAGGGGCAAGGGTGTTAACTCTCAGCAGCAATCTTTACAATTACGGTATATAAGATTGACTTGTATAAGGGGCAAGGGTGTTAACTCTCAGCAGCAATACGGCCCATTACGCAAGTAATAGCTTTAAAGTTTTTATTATTTATTATTTGATCTCTGAATAACTGAGATTTATGTTAACATATTATTTTAATCTAAATGGAAGTAAAGTACAAATTGAAGTTTAACAGAAGGGATACGTAGTAGCCTAATCAAACAACCTGGGTGTAACTACACACCATTGTAACTTCTGACATTATTGTAACTTTACACATGTGTGTAATTGTTATTATTTTATCTTTGTAGGCGTTTTTTATATGTAACACAAAACTGTACAGAACAGTACACTACTCACAGTATGATTCTCAACACTGTATTCCAGCAAAAGTAACTTTATTAACTTACACAATACACGTTTCATAAAACATTATACAATCGTTTGCAATGCCATAACTCTACCAAAAACATTGACTTTCCACATATCACACTGAACACTGAACGCTCCAAATATCACACTGGACACTCAACTCCCCTTGTTACACACACGCTGCACATTCTGTCCTTTCACCACCTTTCTCTCCCCTTTATAGATCCCGTGCGCACACCGCTGGTCACGCACTACTGCCCTACATTTATCTGTGGTTACAAGCCCCTTCTCCTATATTATGTAGATTTTTATACTGTTACACTCACCCCCATCTTTACAAAAAAATGTTTTCTACATAAAACATTTTAGCTGCATAATAACAAATGTAGGTAAAATATATAACTATTTAACAACATGTAAGAAAAAAATGCTTATTATTAAAAAAAAATGCAAATTGAATAGAGTACATAGTAATTAGTCGAAACAAAGTTCTATTTGACAATCATAATAATGTACTATCATTTATCAAACTTTTCCAAATACAAGTTCTGCTTGCATTGTTTAAGTATTTACAAAGTGTCTGTATTTATTATCATTCTACTGAGAATGTCTGCTACAACATTATCCTTGCCTTTCACAGGTTTTATGTCAAATTTGTAGTCTGCTAGTAACATAGCCCATCTGTTTATTTTTGCATTGCTGATTTTCTTTCTGTTAAATGCTACAAGTGGCTTGTGATCTGTCAGTAGAGTGAATGTTCTACCTAGCAGGTATTTTTGCAGTTTTTGTAGAGCCCAAACGATTGCAAGGCATTCTCTCTCTATAGTGCTATAGTTACCCTCCGTTTTCGTTAGATTCCTGCTTAGATACTGTATTGGGTGTAGCATTCCATCCTTCTCTTGCATAAGACAAGCCCCTAGAGCGATAGCTGAGGCGTCAGTTAAAACCACAAAAGGTTTGTTCCACCTTGGTGCAACCAAAATTGGCTTCTTTCCAAATGCTTCTTTTATGTCTGCCAATGCCTTCAAGCAATCCTCTGTGAAATGGAATTTTCGCGTATCTTTCTTTCTAGTTAGCTCTGTCAGTGGATGTACAATTTCTGCATAATTTTTTATAAAGGGTCTATAGAAATTGCATAGTCCTAATAAGGCTTGAACTTGTTTCTTTGATTTTGGGATGTTCAAGTTGAAGATCTTGCTTTCATTGTCTGCAGTGAGAGTCACTTTGCTTTCTCCTATTCTGTAACCCAAAAAATCAATATGTTTCTTTCCTATTGTCATGTATATTGTTTTTCCCAAAAATTGGAACACGCAATGTTTATTCTTCTCTCTCTCTCTTTTCTTACTACACACAATATTAGGACGTTTAGTAGGAAAACAAAAGGTTCTAGGTAATGTTGGGATTCTGTGTTGATCTCAAATTCTCAGGGTCTGGGAACGACTCATTATTTAATAGGGGAAGTTCCTATCGTTTTGTTATGAGTTTTGTAATGATACTATGATTTTCACCCCTACTGGTAATGGGTCTGTCCCTTGCACCACTCGGATGGTATTTAATGATTTGTTTTGTCTGAAAGACGGAGAGTTTCAAAATATGTTCCTTTGAGAACGTTTGTGTTTGCACTATTTTATTCTAACTGTACATAATAGATATTGTATATATTGAACATATCACCTGAAATAAACTATCAACAACAGTTACACTGAAGCTTTCTTGTCAAGTTACTATTCTATTGTGTTGTATACATTACTATAAGATTTATCTACTACTCTAATGTCCAAGAAAGGAAATGTTGGAATACAAATACTGAGTTTGTGCCCAGGACTATAAGAAGAGTTCGTGTAATACTGAAACATAAATACTAATAATTAAAGTCTCCCCTAGGACTAACGAGAATTATCAGCAAGATTTACACAGCTCTGGCCACAAGGGGATTGTGGACGTAACAAAATTTGGGGGCTCGTCCGGGATATTTGAGTTCTACTTTTCCTGACCTAGGATTAACAAAATTTAGTGGTCTCGTTCGATATATTTGAGTTCTACTTTTCCTGATCCAGGATTGGAAAAAATTTGTTGATCTCGTCTGGAAAATTTGAGTTATATTTTTCCTGACCTAATTCATTCTTGTAAACTAATATATTTATAGCTGCTCGGTCTTGTTCTTTTTTATACAGTGGCTAGTAATGACAATATACGTCTAAAGAACTATTTTAGAAGTTATAAAATATATGTAAACTGCATGAGCCAAAGTTTTCAAACTCCCAGCCGGGGGCCCAAATTGCACATTAGGCAACCCGCGGCTCGCGACCCATTCTGGTATTTTCCACACAAACAAAATCACCTTTAATTCATTATGTTTTCTCTCCGCGTTTATACGTTGACATAACTTCTGTATTCCTAGTCAGTCCGCGTTAAAACGTTGACATAACGTCTGTATTCCTAGTCTGTCTGCGTTTAAACGTTGACATACTTTTGTATTCCTAGTCTGTCTGCGTTTAAACGTTGACATACTTTTGTATTCCTAGTCTGTCCGCGTTTAAACGTTGACATAACTTCTGTATTTCTAGTCTGTCCGCGTTTAAACGTTGACATAACTTCTGTATTCCTAGTCTGTCCGCGTTTAAACGTTGACATAACTTCTGTATTCTTAGTCTGTCCGCGTTTAAACGTTGACATACTTCTGTATTCCTAGTCTGTTCGCGTTTAAATGTTGACATACTTCTGTATTCCTAATCTGTCCGCGTTTAAACGTTGACATACTTCTGTATTCCTAGTCTGTCCGCGTTTAAACGTTGACATACTTCTGTATTCTTAATCTGTCCGCGTTTAAACGTAGACAAAAGTTCTGTATTCCTACTCTGTCCGCGTTTAAACGTTAACATAGTTTTGTATTCCTAGTCTGTCCGCGTTTAAACGTTGACATACTTTTGTATTCCTAGTCTGTCCGCGTTTAAACGTTGACATACTTTTGTATTCCTAGTCTGTCCGCGTTTAAACGTTGACATAACTTCTGTATTCCTAGTCTGTCCGCGTTTAAACGTTGACATAATTTCTGTATTCCTAGTCTGTCCGCATTTAAACGTTGACATACTTTTGTATTCCTAGTCTGTCTGCGTTTAAACGTTGACATACTTCTGTATTCCTAGTCTGTCCGCGTTTAAAAGTTGACATACTTCTGTATTCTTAGTCTGTCCGCGTTTAAACGTTGACATACTTCTGTATTCCTAGTCTGTCCGCGTTTAAACGTTGACATACTTCTGTATTCCTAATCTGTCCGCGTTTAAACGTTGACATACTTCTGTATTCCTAATCTGTCCGCGTTTAAACGTTGACATACTTCTGTATTCCTGGTCTGTCCGCATTTAAACGTTGGCATATTTTTGTATTCCTAGTCTGTCCGCATTTAAACGTTGACATAACTTCTGTATTCCTAGTCTGTCCGCGTTTAAACGTTGACATAATTTCTGTATTCCTAGTCTGTCCGCGTTTAAAAGTTGACATACTTTTGTATTCTTAGTCTGTCCGCGTTTAAACGTTGACATAACTTCTGTATTTCTAGTCTGTCCGCGTTTAAACGTTGACATAACTTCTGTATTCCTAGTCTGTCCGCGTTTAAACGTTGACATAACATTTGTATTCCTAGTCTGTCCGCGTTTAAACGTTGACATAACTTCTGTATTCCTAGTCTGTCCGCGTTTAAACGTTGACATACTTCTGTATTCTTAGTCTGTCGCAGAGCCTGATTTAGTATTCATAAAGATATTAGAATTAAAATTTAGGTTAAATCTTTTATCATTGAAAAATTACATCCGACAAGGCGTTCCTCTTCTTATTACTCCTCTTAGTCCTTAGATCTCTGCCTTTAAGGGTATTTGAGATTGAGTCCCCTGGTATAATAAACACATAACCCAAACTGCACTTATGACTGTATTACATTCTGATACAAGAAATCATTTTGCATATTTCAGACCTGTACTTCGAGCTCATTTGGTAATACACAAATACGGTGATGCTGCAGTTGATTAGAACAAGCGATAGTGTCAAACTGATCAGCAAGAAGAATACCTCTTCCTTGGCGCCACCGACGTCGAGTTCCCGATCAGCGCCCATGGACATGAAGAGGAGGCTTTGGGGCAGATCAAGGGCAATGCAAATCATGGACACCGTCATGAGCAGCCTGGAGGATTTTCTCTCTTTGGTCGTAATGTTGGGCAGTCGACGCCCGTAGCTCGAAACAGACAGTCTCCACTTGGCTTTAGATTGAAGTCTTAAGAATGTGATGGTAGTGCATACAATCAGCATTATGAACGTAATACAAGGGGCAAGCAAGTCTGTAATGTAGTAAGATATCGATAAAACCCTTTCTCTGTTGCTTTTGTAAATTACAACCAACAAAGTGGCGTTTCTCTCAGGGATAAAGCACCAATCCATGTAGAGCGTGTAGTACTGGGGGAAACATATCATAGAGAAAATGGCGTATATCGTTACATTGACAATGGCTGTTACTTTTGTGGTTATTATCCCTTTGACTTTCAGTGGTAAAGTAACACAAAGACATCTTTCTACTGCAGCAAAAGTTGTAATCGCACAGCTGACCTGTATGAAATACCCGTGCGGAACAAGGGTTAAATATCCCACCGTGTATTGAATCTCTATCTTGTCGATGAAAGGGTTAAAGTTAATAATATATCCCAAAGCCGACAGCAAACCTCCAATATCACTGACGGCGAGAGCAGTTAATGTGACATTGACGCCATCTTGGTAACCCTGTCTCCTGAATACTCGAATATTCAAAACATTAGAGACGATACCGAAAACACATAGTATCAGCCCTACGAAACAATAATTGATGATAAAAATAATAGAAATGATTTGTGGGTCGATTATTTCACTCGATACGTTTATAGAGTGTGTTTTCGTAGTAGACATTATCAAGTGACAATCTTTTTATAAGTAAATTTTCTTTGTAATATTTTGCACAACCTACTTTTGTTTTCACCTACTCTCCGACTAGTACCTAAATATATTTGTCTCATCTATACAAAGAAAACTTATTTTTATAGAATCTACACAAAAAAAAAGAACGTTTTCGCTGTAGGCCTAATGTGGCTAATAATAATTGTTAGTGTATGTAAGAAAAATATTTACAACGCCTACGTTAGCCTCAATACTAAACATTTTACTTTCTCATAGCATTTAAACTTTGAACTTTTAAATTGCTTATTGATCTTTTTGAAACAAAGCAAAAATGTTTATGTCTGGGATGAAAGAACAGTTTGTGGAGATCAATGTGTAACAACGTAATCATTCTTTCTTTTTTTACAGAGTGTGATGAAAAAATAGTCGGTTGCAGACACTATTTAAAAAAAATGGATAGTTTAAACGACTGTGGAAGCCCTGTAATTATGTTTGCATTTTCACTTACCTTTAATTGTAGACTAGGTATAGCCTACTAGTGAATAGATCTAAATCTATTATCTTCAGAAAATAAGTTAAACTAACATTATTGTAGCCTATATTTAATTGTTTCAAAAGCTTGAATTGTTCGTTGCGAGTGTTTTGAATCAGATTGGATAAATTTAATTAGGCTACATTTAAAGAAAGATGATTGAAAGCAAACTAAAATAGTCCATAAAGCATTGAATTCTAACTCAGAAATTCAAAGCCATAATCAAATAATTATTTAAATAAAATAATCATAAAGACATAGAGATTAAATGAGTTTTCTTTTTTCATTATAAAAAAAAAGATCATTTAACATTTTATATAAGATCTCTTTGGTTGCAAGTTGCCTTTGGGCATACAACGGTTGTCTGAAATAGTCGGAAAAAAAAATCAACTTAACATCATTTATTATGGCCCTTTTCAAAATGCCTGACTAGTTTTAATTAATTAAACCACAGATAGGCGTTGATACAATATTTTTGACTATCGAAGGCGCATCTGGAAATTCTACAAATCTGGAAATTGGGTATTTTACATTTTTGAATTTTCGATTTCTATTTAACCAACTCCTCAAAGAAATTGTTAAAGGTGTGCAAATTTTACATAATTCTAGCACGTGCATTCCAAAATCTTTTAGTTATCAAATGGATAAAGTAAAAACAAAAAGTCAAATGATAATAATAGCTTAAATGCTCTTAATGTGTTTGTCTGTTATTTTTAAATGTCCGTTTGACTGTGTTCAACGAATACATAGGCATATAGGCCTAAATATAAACTACTTGACTTTCTGTAATTATTAGCTTATCATCACCACTGATAAATATAGCTTGTAAATATACAGATGTATGATGTTATATTAAAGATGTATGATATTCATGTTATATTGCAGATGTATGATGTTAATTTAATATATTGCACATTGACTGTCGCACCGAAGGTTCCAGGATGGATCCCTGGTAAAGGCTACAGTTTTTCTTGGGTTTGCAGGGTATTCCTGAGTCTACCCAGTTCTGTTGGGTACTTGACATCTCTTTGGGCAAAATAAATGCAGCTGGGCGTAGTGCTGGCCACATAATCCTCTAGTATAGGGGTCGACAATTTTTTATAATAGTGCTCCAAAGTAGGATTTATAATTGATTTAGCGTGCCAACAGACTAAAAGTCCCCCTGCTCTTTACTTATAGAAAAGACTTGAAAATTGCCTTTCTGCGTGCCAAGTCTTGCACGCGGTACGTATGTTGTCGACCCCTACTTTAGTGTACCGGAAATTTCATAAGCCCTATCAGAGCCCACAAATCCTTTGTAAGAAAATGCACCAACGACTTTTCTGTCTTAATAAACTAAAAATATTTCACATAGAGTAAACCATTATGAATCTATTTTACTCGGCGACTGTTGGTAGCATCATAACCTTTGCAATCACCTGCTGGTATGGTAATACCACCACATTGAACAAACATCGGATAGACCGCCTAATAAACAAAGCCTCTCGTACTACACAGACAGAATTACCATCTCTTGCGGATATTTTCAGTTCAAGGTGCCTGTCTATGATTGATAAAATCCTCCAAGATCATGCACACCCGCTTCATGATAGTTACATAATATCTAGTCGAAGTGGTCGGCTTCTTTCTATAAGGGCAAGAACAGAGAGATTTAAGAACTCTTTTGTTCCACTGTCAGTGAGACTCTTTCAAAAGAATCATCTTTCAGCCAGGAAATACGATGGCTCAATAGCTGACTCCTAAATAATAGGCCTACTTTTTTCTTGTATGATAAATGGTATGATAGTGTGCGTGAATGTCTATTGTGTTTGAGTACAAATGGTTCTTTAATATTGTTTGAGGTATGCTGAAAGACGGAATTTATGTAATCAAGTCAATTTTCCATTCATTTGGATCAATAAAGCAATCTTATCTTATCTTCTTATCTTATGTAGTTTGCCACAGCAGCAGCCATTAATAATGCTGACGTACGTTGTTTTGACTTGCATTAACAAATCACCTTCTTTGAGGTCTCTCGCGTGCCATAAAAAAACGCGCAGCGTGCAAGGTCTGACACACGTGTCTAGTTATGTAGCCGACCTCTGATCTAGCTGGACTATAATATTTTCTTCTATGGGAAAATCTACTTTGAGTTAACAATAAGTGTTTTTTTAACTTGTTGATGGTTTTCTGTGGAGCGGGCGAGGGGAGGTAATTATTGCAACGTTGCTCTGGTTTTTCTTTTTTTATTGATCTTTGTTGATTGTACCTTCTTACGTCTTGTTGCGTCTGTTAGGGTCTTTTACGACATCTGATTTTGATGATGTCTATCTGACGTCCTGAAATTCGGCGATCGTATTAGAATTAAAGAACATATTTTACATTTGTGTGGATCGGATTATAAGTGATAGAGCGAATTTTTACGAAAACAACAGTCCATCCCATTTAGGCCTACTTTAAGGTTTTCGTAGTACGGTAGCTTAGTTACTAGGCCTACTACTAGCCTATAGTCAAGGCCTATTTGTTGTCTTCACGGTATTGCCGTTTTCACGGTTTGTATGTTCATTAATGCATTATCCTTATGCGAGAACAAATGCATATAAAATTACTTTTTCTTACTGGGCGGCATTCGGGCATGGAATGTTTTGCCTGAGCAAACTAGGAAAACCAGTAACCTAACATCATTTCAAAAAATTAATAAAGATGCAAGACTAGACTCGGATCACGTATGAGCGTAGGACGCAATAACCGTCCTTATAGAAGGAGCATCTGTAATATATATAAGTATAAGATAATTGTCCCGTCTGTGTCTGGAATGGACTTTCATACCCGTTAACAACAACAACAACAAAAAAACTCTTACTCTTAGAGTAAGGCTTAGAACAACATTTCAGAGATGTCATTTCACCTATACCGTATTATGTTCAGTGCATTTACAAGCTTATGTGGCGCCCCAGGGCAAAAGTTTTAGCGCCGCCCCCTTGTATACTCTAACTGCTTGTTTAGTGCTATATTTAGACTACATTTGCCGCCTCCCTGGAAATGGCGCACCCGGGCATATGCCGTTTTGTGAGGGCATTGATTATGTTACTGATTTGTTTCTGCCTTACTGAAGTTACTGCAACTTTCTCTTTTTAATCGTCTGCTACATAATCAACACTTTTCGTAAAACTCAGGAGATAATTTACTTTAACGTCCGGAAATCTTCATAATTTACAAAAAAACGAAAAACAAAAATTCCCCGAACTACTGCCTGTGGTTTCCATTATGTGTGCGCGCCTCCCTCCCCGCTTTGTCCCAGAATTGTCTTATCACAGCTGCGGCTTTCTTGGGTGAGCTTAACCTAATCCTGTGGATTCCCATGGGAGCAAAGGTCCGAAGCGTGGAGTCTACTATAGAGAAGTAGTGATGCCAAAGTAATGGCTTTTTACAGTGCAACATAATATATAAAATAAGAACGGTTCATTTCAAGCTAAAAAGCTATTTATGTTTCGAAGAGGTATTCAGTTGAAGCCTTACAAATGTCATGTTCATCAAATGTCATGTTCATTTTTTTATTCATTGTCTTAGCAGCCTTAGGGGTTAATCATTTTTTCATTCCTTTTTTTATATATTGATTCATTCTTAAGTTTAAGAAAAAGGATTTCATGTTCTGTTAATTGTTTTGTTTCATTACTCAGTGGCCCGCTGGTCCTGAGGTTAGTTCAACAGACTGTCAACAAAACGGCCCGGGTTCTGGCCCTGTCGCCGACCAATCCCTGCCACCCTGCAGTAGTTTTGGGCCTACTGGACGTAAAAATCTTCTATCTAGAAGGAACGTCTGTAAACTTACAAGTCAATTTGTTATGACATTCTAAATAAGCTCTCAGTTATCCTCCCTTACTGCATTTTTCATGGGATACTATCTTATGTTTTATAAAAGTATCTTAAGTGTTTAATGATTATAAACACACACACAAAAAAAAAACGTGTACAAAAAAGATAAGCAGACACAAAAATCTTTTTTTTAATGCTCAGTTTTTGCCCCCCAATTTTTTTTTACTTAAAATGCAAGTGCACAGTCTGCAATATTAAAGTGAATAAAAATTAATATTTTACAGTGCCATATAACAATGTATGTAAATGTCTAAATATTACATAAACATGTTTACGTATTAAATGAATTATCACAATATGCCAACACACAAAAAGTACAGAAGGGTGACCGTTCCCCCATTTTTTAAAGCAAGTCAAATGGTTGAACACAGAAAGCACTTTGAAAGCAATACTGATCAAAGGGAGGTAAAAGTAAAAAGTTATAAAGGGGAGAGAAACATGCAGACAGAAAATAAATCTGTGTCTGACAAATACATGTGGAGGTAAAAGTGCAGTATAATAATTTTAAAATTGTTAGTCATTAACACTGTTGTTACATATATTAAGAAGACATTAGGATAGTAACAGCAGAATCAGGAAATTATATTATATTATAAGGGAAATAAAGTGCATTAGCATTGCAACATATAGCACAAACCATAGATGTTAGCTTTTGATGTTAAAACTTTTCTTTTTGTTATCAAATGAAGAATATTTTTATGTTTTTTTTGTAAATATTAACTTTATAATTTTCAGAATAATTCTGCACATCTGAGACAATTATGTTTTACAATTTTAAAAAAGGTATATAAATGTCCAGACAGAATACAAAGTTTATTGGATCAATAATAATACTTTTGAATTTTTTTATTGCAATGTTTTGACACACAGGAAGAAGAAACAAAAGATAAATGAAAAAGTGTATATGAATGTAAATGTTAATTATTTACACTAATAATATTAGTAAAGTAAAGCCTATAAAAAGGAATATATACATGGAATAAATACTTTCAAGAAAAGCACCACATATATAAATAGAATAAATTAATCTTCTCTGGACACAGTAAATACTATATTTTCTCAACAACATATATGAGTTAATTGCTCTTTACAAATACACGCCACAAAAATAATGACATGCTCTTAATAAACAACACTGGGAAGCCATACGCATTTTCTTGTACTGAAAAATTATGGTGATAGTAATTTCAGCATCATTTTAAACATTTAGAAACAATTATTACCTAGTATTACAACTTATTGATTTGGTATATTAAAAAAACATTTTCTGAGTTACATTCTTAAGAAAAAGACTTGATTCCATTAAACAAAATTATGATGTCTATTGACTTTAATTCTCAATTCAAAGGTTGAATCTTTTTGTTAAAATACTATTGAATGTAAATACTTAAAATTAATATTTGCTGCAAACATTAATTTCTGTCTGGTATATAAAAAAAAAAACTGGTACATTTTAAAAATAATACATTTTAGTTTATAGTACACAAAAAATGAAACCCAGGAGAGGTAATTACAACCATGCAATTCTGCTGGATGATGGCACTTTAGTTATTTAGACAATACTGCAAGTAAATTATAAAAAAACTATTTAAGCATTCAAGAAGCAATGCATATTGAGCATATCTGTTAATAATCCCAAAATGGGAAGTTTTTTTTGGCATAGATGTACACATAACGCATATGAAAAGAAAGTGGGTATAAAAACAGGATGGTTTGAAATTATCTCATTTATATAATTTCTTTCTCTTTTTAAATCCTTTATATTAACTTCACTTGGGTATTTACCAGTATGTTTTTTAGGCAACACTACATTAGTATGTCTGATTGACCCACTTGCCCTCATCCTATTATGTTGAGCTTTGGCACATAGATGTTAACCCCTAGACAGCACATTCTAATAATAACTTTAGCTATCTAACCCATCCCAAGACTATACAATCAGTTTTGTTTTTTTTTCTTTACAATTTATGGTGTACATTGCTATATCTCTATTGAATGCACCCAATTGAACATTCCCATTACTTTTAAATCATTAAAAATTTAGGCCTAATATAAATCCATTAACTTTGATTTTGTTAATTTCTGTTGTTTTTTTAACAAAGAGTAGAATCTTTGGAATACAAATGCATTTACAGGCATAACAGGCAAAAAAAATTGGTTCTTAGTGGGCTGTTAATTATTTTCCAGTTCATCAAATCAATTGATAATATTACTGACCATATCACAGCTGATGCTAATCACAGAAAGTAAAAAAAATATATATATATAACAAACAACAGCCCACTCAGCACAATGTAGCAACCCAATATTGGCACTCCACTGGCCTCCTGCTCGCCTGTTGTAGTTTATAGATGGGATTGAATCAGGAAACCCACAACTCCATTGATCTCAACAGACAGAACTTTACCCCACAAGGCGCAGCCTCTGGAATTAATATCTGGGGGGCCCTGAATAGTTTCAGCACTCAGTTTCGCTGGGTGTTCAAGAATGGTCAGGGATTTAGTGAGTTTCAACTTCGGCAGTATATTGTATCCAGGACTTGTTTTAGCCTTGGTGGTTCATTTTGCAGAATCAGTAGTGTGCCAATAAAGGGCTTTCACAAAAAATAAAATCTGAGTAGTAAAAGTACATTAAAACCAAATACATTTATATAGAAAGAGTACAATTAGTGTATGTCGTGCAAGGATTTGTGCAAGGATTTAAACTTTATAGAAAAAAAAGGTTCAGATAAAGATGTTGTATCTCTCTTAAAAAACATATTCTTGATTACAATAGTGTCATGAAAATTCAGAAAATACTGAAGGTTACACAAGAATCCTCTGCACCAACTCAAAGTAAATTACAGTCTGTAGATTTTTCCCTTTCAAAATAATATGAACAAGGCTAGTATCTCTTGGGAACTTCTGAAGGGTCAAGCTGCGGAATTGTACTAGAAATTGGTTTGGCTGGCTGCCATGAATCCAACTTTTTCACTTCCTCCATTTCAGTTTTTTTCTGAAGGTTATCTGCCCTTTCCTTGAAAGTTTCTCTGTTTTTATTTCATAAATGGAAAATACACAAGATGTTTGTTGTTGTTTTATATTTAAAGATTTAAAGGTGCTGAAGCAAAGAAGAAAAGTTAATCTAAGAAAGTAAACTTGTACTGTGAACTGTGAAATATATTGCTGCTGATTCTGTCACTCATAATGAAAAAAAACCACAATAATGATAGTAATAATAGTTTAAGCTTGTATGAGTCTGTAACCCACTTCCCATTGATTACACAAGTAACACAATGTACAAGACAATTGTTTTTTATATGTGAACACATGGATAGTCATATTTGTTTTTAAAAACGCTTCCTGAAATTCTATAAGCCAGCAGCTAAATATTAAAGCGTATGACATAAATGCATTTTGCATAAAAAAAGCTAAGTGTATACGCTAGTAAATTCAAAAGTACTCACCTTTTAACTGGCCTGAAAGTCATAAGCGGAACAAATGTATCTGCTCTTCTTTTTGGTATAGGAGAGTAGGGAGAGTTGCCAGTGCTTTTTGTGTGTGTGGGAGTTAAAAGTGAATGAGAAAAAAGAAACTGAATTAATTAATAATAAGTTTATTACCTAACACTGGCAATTTTATGCATTAAATATTTTTTTATTCTAGCACAATTGGTTTATTTTATGATAGTAATTAAATGAACTTGATTGATATTTTTAAATATATTGAACATGTTCCTTAATGAAAATTTTTAAAGTTTCAGCAGTGAAATCTTTTAGAATTTTATATTCTGTATACAGCCTACCAATAGCAGATCTCTAGTTTTGGCCAATGTCCTAATTGAGACTTTGTCACCATGTAAGTGATATGCGACATTGTTCTTAAAAAAGCTAAAACAGGCACTTCATTTTCCTAGACACTTAGCTAGGCTATTTGTGTCACCTAACCAAGCATAACTATGTACTAACAGTAGCATGACACATATAGCACTTTTGTCTGGCTCTAAGGCTGCTAGACTAACCCTTACAGTCCCATGCGTGTATATAGTCATCAACCTATTTCTTTCCTTCTGTCCCACGCACGTATATTGTCATCAAAATATGTAATTCCCTGAGTCCCAGGTACACGTATATATTCCTCAAGGAAGGGTGTCAAAATAAGGGTTTGACCTTTCACCATAGTCTTGGGCAGAATATTTATTGAATAGTAGAATAGTTGAATTTTATTTTGCTTTCTAAATTCAGGGTTCCCACAACTTTGAATTACAAAATTTCCATGACATTTCCAAAACTTTTCCATGATAATGTACATAATTTCCAAGACCCTCTTTTGAGTAAAAATCCCGAAATATACCAATGAAATCTCTCTCTATATATAAAGTCAGTGTTTGCAGGTAAACCGATCCTCACTGGTCAATTTGAAAACACGTGTGTTTTGTGTCACTGATCTAGGCCTAAGCCTATAAAGTGTCTAATAATTTTTTACATGTGACATGTGACTTCACTAGCTAAGAGGTTAACGTATCGGGCTGCCATGCGAGCGAACCGGGTACCATTCTCCAGTTAGTCTATACCTTTTTTTCTACAATTTTTTTCAATTAACATTACTTTTAAAAGCAAAAGATATTGTAAATCTACGGGCAATTTAGAGTACATAAAAATACTTGCTTATTTTGTTACCCGATTAGGGGACCTACAATATTTATTTTAAATTTTTTTCCTAATTGTCTTCAGTAAAAAAAAAATCATTTAATTATTATTAGATTTATAGCTTTCTTTTAATTGTAGTTTATACAATTTTTATCTGCACACCTTGTAGATTTTTCCTAAACGTCTTCAGTAAAAAAAACAACATTTAGGCTACTTATTATTAGATTTATAGCTATCTTTTAATTGTAGTTTATACAATTTTTATCTGCACCTTGTACAGTCCTGTATTTTTTTCCCACCCAGGCAACGCGGGTCAATTTAGCTTGTATTGATATAAAACTGTTTACAATTAAAAAAAAAAGAAGTTAAACAAGAAAACAAAAGAGAGTAGCAAAAAAAAAAAAACAATATTAATAATAAAATAGGGAACAAAAATAATATAGAGCAGACTAATTAATTTCCAGCTAGATCTATCAGATTGTGGCAGACTATTAATAATGAAAACTTTATAATACTGTATTGATATGTAGCACAAGTTATGCATTTACAATTGGAAAGAAAATAACTAGTAGGCCTATTGTTTGTTTGGGGAAGGAGTGAAAGGGAGGAGTGGCAAGCATAGGCTGGTACCATCTTCACCCGACCAAAATAATCGAGACAAGAGAGCTTCCCGTAATTTACACATGAGAGGTTTGCAAGAAACGCGGAATTAGCGTACGGTACCGGGTATTTATAATTTAGAGATGCGCGTGTTGCAAAATGAAAATATCAGGTTCAGCGAAATTTTGCAATAAAATATGTAAATTTAAAAATTCCAAAACTTTTCCATGATCTAGTTATCAAAATGCATTTTTCCAAAACATTTTCATACTGGAAATGGTCCTATCAATTTTCCAAAACTTTCCCAAAATTCCATGATCCGCACGAACCCTGTAAATTACGAAAATTGACCAATTACTGATTTTTGAGGGGAAATTGAAAGTGCCGTTTTAATGGCGCAACTGAATTACCTTCCGTTTATTATGGACTTACGTGTTGATGAAACTTTTTCTTATGAATTAATATTACAAATTAATACTATTATTTTATTAATAACATAAGCTATTACATTTTTAGCAATTTACTCTCTACATGTAATCAATTTTTACCAACAAAAAAGTTTTTAAAAAACTTCGGAACCCTATCGATGTCTCAGCCATTCTGAAATAAAGTCTGGGCCTGTAGGGAGTCATTAGTAAAATAATGGCTGGGACTAAACGTACGCATAGCAGGAAAGTAGGCTGGTACAGGACGGGTTAAACATCATGTGTCACCTACCTAAATTTTGGCAGATAGTCTTCTGACTTGTGGAAATCTGGTGAATATTCTGGGACTTGATAACTTTTGTCACCAGGTGACGCCTGTGGTATAGAATTCCTTTTGTCAATTATTTCCTCTGGAAGTATGAGAACAGAAAGAAAAATATTTTGAAACACTTTTTTTGCTAAAGTAATAAGTAGATGAAATGTAAAAGTGCTATTATAGATTTTTAGACTATTTTGCTATAATGTATTGAAAATTTCACTTTAAATTGTAGTAGTTGTATAATTATTTTTTTTAAAGTTATCTAACCAACATAATAGTTTGACTAAAGAAATATTGAAATAAAATAAAGAAAGAAAGATTGGAAATAATTATGTCTATAATATACTGTAGTCCACTGAGATATACCATTGTAAAAAAATAATCAATAGGAAAAAAATCTCTTTTAAATATCATAAAGTGAAGAAGTGAAATAAGAAAATGTCAATGCATCCAGTGGCTAAAATTTAAAGTGGAAATTTAATAATCAGTCATCAGCCCATTTCCTTTATTACTGTTTTTAAGGAGTGGAAGGTTTCAATTCGGCTTTGACTGAAGCAAAAAATTAACAAGTTATAACAATAATTTAACAAAAATTTTAACGTTTTGGGAATGCAAACCAGTCTTCTGGTCCGGACTAGTTGAAGATTCTTTGTCCCCAGAATCCTGTCCAAGGCATATTAAAGAAAAAAGACCAACAAGCAGCTAAGATGCTTCAAAGATATCTTTGAATCTAGGTACCCTTGCACTAGGTGACGAATGCAGGTAATAAGAATGACCTAGAACTTGAGGGTCAGTTTGTATCATAGTTAAGTATCCCGTCAGACAATATTGATCCATAAGGCCGGTGAGGCTGCATTCACCAGTTTCTGTGGCCACGACTTACTAGGGCAGGGGTCTGGAACCCATGGCTCGCGAGCCAGATGTGGCTCTTTTGATGGCTGCATCTGGCTCGCAGACAAATGTTCGATTATTAAAAAAATGTTTTTTTAAACTTTTTGATCAACATATTAATTGCATATCAATATTTCATTCTACAAATGAGCTAAAGTCTACTGCAGTTCAGCATCAGAAGAATTCAGAGACATAATTATTGTACTTTTAGTGTTGAAATTACACAAAATGCACACATTTACAGAATTTTAATTTTAAACATAATGTAAGGCTCTCACAGAATTACTTTTCAAAATATGTGGTGTCCATGGCTCTCTGAGACAGAAGGGTTCCCGACCCTTGTACTGGGGTATTGTGTGGCCTACACAATGCCCATCAAACTTCATTTTTCCCCACTTAATGTCAGGTACCCATCAGAGCTGCGTAAACTCATGGACACCCCCCAGTCCCAGAAACCAATCCTAGTCTTCACCATGACTCGAACCCAAAACCTTAGGTGCTCCAGGGTTCGATTGGCCACCAGGCGGGTCAGAATGTATCATTTTTTTCATTCTTACCGTACTTGTTTGCCCCCTCCCCTCTAAAAGAAAATAATCTCAAGTTCTGTAAGCTCAAGGAGTTAGGATATGACAAAATGCCTCAATAAGTTAGCCCTCTGGACTCGTGTAAACATTTTCAGGGCCTGGCCATGCACTTCAAAATATTTGTTTGATATAACTCAAGGTTTTAAAAAGTATATGCAGATGAAAACAGCCTTGACAACTAAGGTTACATATAAGCCTGGTGCTATGCATTACCATTCCTTCCTTTGCCATAGAGCATGACATGTGTAAAACTGTCTTCGGAAATGGCTGTCGCTTTGTGAACACCATCAAAAACACACCTCAGGCTGGGTTTCTTATGTCCAGGATCAAACAACCACTCATCTTCAGACCTTCTGTAAGTAACTAATGCATAGGAGATATAGGTCTCTATGTATTATACATTTATCATGAGAGTTGAAAGCAGCAAAGTAACACACACACAACAAAATGAACTTATTGAATACAGACAGAAGCTTGCTTTTTTTGTGATAAACAAAGCATATTTTTATAGTGCTTGTGAAATACAAAAATGAAAAAAAAGTTAATGTTTTTAACCCTTTAACTACCGCAGGTTTTTAATATAGATATTTGCTGACTTTGCATATTTTTACCATTTATTTATTTATTTATGACGTACGAAATGATAGCGTCGATATGACGTCCACGGTATTTAAGGGGCTAATAATTTGATTAGCTATGTCTATGCATTTGTGTATCTAAGTAACTAAATATTTAAATTTGTGCTGCTTTCAAAAAAATGTGTTTAAAATTATCAAATGCCTAAAGGACTTTTTAACCAGCTAGGACTAAATGGTAAACAGACAATGCATTGCATTTAAAATGGTATTTAAATATGAAGATGTTATGTCATTACATTTAGTTTCTATTTAATTTTAGTATAGGCCTGCTGGTATGTATTCATCAACAAAAGTGTAGTAAAAGTTATAACAATAATTTTTTTACACTTACATGGATAAGGGCGCATTCCTTTCCAATTATCTGGCCAGATTTCAGCGGCTGGATATTCTGGGTTTTCAGGATGAGGAATATATTTAAGTCTAGAGCTCCAATCAGGACCAGCCCTATTTTTTAAAGAGGAGACCAAAAATGTGTGACTATAATTATACAAAATAATGTTAAGATAAATAAAAACATTTTAAAAATACCTCACCCTTTGTGCAAACTAGTGAAGAAAAAAAATTAGCTAGAACAGAATGGTAATTGGAAGGCATATCCTTAACCAATATCCAATCAAAACTGAGGATGATAAACTTTAATCCCATAGTATGGACCAGAAACAGACTGTCAATCATATTTATCAAGGGATATCTTTTTCATGGCATAAATACAACTAGCACTAAATAAAATTACACAAGACAGAACAGACAAAAACCAAAGTCTACATTCTAAAACATTTAATAAGAAATCCTTTCAAAAATCATTATAAAGTCTAAAGGTTCAACATTTTAATTACAAACAACAAAATATGTGTGGTCAGAGGTCAAAAGCACACTGACAGCTGTTGGAGTCTATAACAGATCAGCAACACAAGCTGTGTTTTTTTTCTTTAGCTGTCTATTTTATTTTTTTAAACATTAGGCATTTTATTATTTATAAATTTAAACATCTTATCTCCAACATTTTTAAATATTACCTATAATATCTTATAGCATTGCTTCAACATCAACAGTTTTTGCTGGTATATATTGTTTCTTCTTTTAATCATATGATCAATGTGAGGGAAATAAAGAAAGAAGTAGACTGTTGTAATTATATTTAATGCACTTATATTTACCTACTCAGTATAAACTATATTTATGCTCTGATTGTGAGGTTTCCATTCATTTTCTCTGCCAGAATCATGGGGGATATACCTTCTGCCTCTTGGTTTTATTGGAGTCACAGGGCCTTGCTGGTTATGGGCATCCGGGAAGTGGCGCTTTTCTCTCTCTTAAAAAAACATTATATTAAGCTGAACTTTAATGATCTAACATAGTACACTGGCTCTTATGTATAACTAGAAATATAAGTTGAGTAATAGCATTGTGCAGAGACTAATTGATGAAATGGCAGGTGATGTAGAGTGCATTGTGTGATTACATTAAAACAAATCAATTTTTTTTACAACTTGAAGAGTTGACAGTCAAGCTTTACTTTTAGCTAGAGTGTATTTTATTATATAAGGGAAAATTTGAGAATTAGCTAGGAAAAAAATAAATGACACTATAGGTAAATTTATATTACTTAAACTAAAAGATCTTTTAAGGAAAAAAGAAATTAATATTGATTATTTATATAGCGCTTGTATCCATGCATGTTCAGTGCGCTCTTGGTATAAATTGCATTTGCAGATGTTTGGGTAATGAGTATACAAGGCAGAGAACCACTAATTCATTGAGAAAGGTCTTTAAATTCTTTAAAAATCTCTCAGTGTCTGAGGCAAGCTGTTCCATATAGAAGGTGCCACAGAGTCAAATGAGCGCACTCTAAATGAATTCCTTTTGTGTCTACCACACTGAGAATTCTCAGAGCAGACTGATGCGGAGCGCAGAACCTTTAATGGTGCCTGCTTTAATATGAGTTTTTAAAAGTAAGAATGATTCAGTGCTGTTTATGCATCCGAAGGTAAAGGACATAATTTAGTGATTTATGGCTTCATCACAAGGAGCAAGTGGAGATCTTGTAGAACTGGAGAGATATGATCCTGCTTCTTTGTCCGCGACACAATACGTGCTGCAGTGTTTTATACCCTCTGGAGTCTTCGCAATTGGTTCTAGGGCAAACCCCACATGCAACTGTTGCAGTTATCCAACCTTGACTAGACTAGACATACTACTATGTTATTGGCTGTTCTCCTATGGAGTTGAGTTTGCAGCTGACACAGTGTGCATAGATGAAATGAACAAGCTTTAACCACAGCACTGATATGTGGAACCATTGTCAGTTTACTTTCAATAAAAAGGCCAAGGTCTTAGTTAGACAAAGGGATTTCGGAAACCCCAATTTTGATGCTGTAATAGCGAACGTTTGAACCACAGATAATTGCCTCTGTGTTTGTAAGAAATGGGCGTTAATCATTTTGGTTGCAAAAGGATATCCATCAATTTCTCTAGGTCTTTGGGTTTTAGCAATATTTTTTTTATTTCATTTCCATTACCCTGTTTAGTGGAACCTGCATTTGGTGCTGTTACCACTCTGTTGTCGCTGATGAGAAGCAAATTGAAAGTAATGCAGCATGGAAACAGAATTGTTTTGGTAACCAAAAATTAACCAAAAATAGACAACTTCTTGCAACATACCAGCCACAAGCTTCACTTTAATATTGATTTTTTTTAAACTTCTTGTGCTGTACATTTGTTTATAGTATTTATTTTAAAAAAAACAATCAAACATACTTGTTCTTTTCAGGACTTTTTAGGATTGTAAAAATGCACACAAATCTACTTGTATTTTTTTTAGAAATAAATTTATGCAACAAAATTTACTCTTTAATTTAATTTTGGAGGGGGGGAGTGATAGGGATAAAAAATAGAAAAGGGGGCAGAAAAAGGTTGAGTATCTATTTAGTATTATATCGATAATGACTGTATTAAAACACTCTAGCAGGTTATACGCTGGAATATGGGCTACATACTGCATAATAAGCTGCATAGTCATGTCTATAGTGAATATAGTCTATAGTGTCTGGGCCTATAGTCATATATAGAATATATGTCATAGTCAGACTCATACTATACTACTTTAGTTGTCTATAGGGTAGACGCTAAAGTACTAAAGTTAAGACATGGGTGGTTAGTGAAATCTGTAGGCATAGGGCATCATTGAATAGGGCCCATTCAGCAAAGTCTTGGTAATTTAACCAGTTTTTCTCTCATCCGTCCTCTGAGTCTAGTCTTGATCAGAATATGTGTTTTAATTTCCTGGTCTGTTCAGGATCAGGCACACCCATTCCATGCCTACACCTACACTATATTACTATATAATAGTATATAAGTTATATAGGGCCTGCTACTATGATTATGAATATGATAAATAGGCCTAAATAGTAGTAAATAGGCAGGCCTAAAATTTGCATTTATTTTTCAGCCTCCTTTGGGCGGCTAGGTAGCGGCGATTCATCTAATTGTAAACTTAAAGTCTCTAGCTCTAAGCCCTAAACTCCTAAACTAAACTTAAAACTACGAAGTTTGAGTTTGACTCAATTTGAATTTGGCGAAATAACAAAAAAATATGATTAAATAAATTGTGTCTAAAATTTTTAACAAACTACCGTGTTTCCCTGGCTTGCCTACTTCAGTAATAACGTGCAGCATTTTTATACAAATGTATAAAAGAGCAAATAAATTGACTCCCAAAACATTAGACAATTTTTTTAATATTATCAACTTATGAAATAGTCAGCGCCATCATTGACACTATCACCATGGTACCGGTGAAGACCCAGAAAAAAGCCACGGTGACTAGTAGAAATAAAGCACTGAAATCGTGGACGACCTATATTTGTGTCTTTTTTTTAATGGAACAAACCTTTATAGAAATATTATTTTAAACAACACAAGTTCTTTCTAAAAAGTTTAATTTGATTAACACAATATGCAGACAATGCAGAACGTTATAAGATTGATTACACTTTACGATTTTCTTGAATAACTCGAAGTTTTTTCGCTTTCATAGCGTCAATTTGCACGTGACGGTGAATAAATAGGTCATAAAACACCTAAGTCTAAAACAATAGGGGCGTCAGGATAGTGAGGGGGGGGGGGGGCGTTTTACTGCCAAGGAGCCTTTTGCACCAGTCCAGCCTACTCTTACGAGTTGACACTTTTCTATGTTGAAATTAAAAATAAATGTGCAACAGTAGGCCTAGTGTAGCCTAGGCTATAATTATAGGCCTATAGCCGGGGGGGGGGGGGGAGTCCCCATTCTCGATATATGGGGTCTTTTTAAGAATAAACATTTTTGTTTTTCATTTCAAATATAAAGATTAAGTTACCTCTTTTCCTTTTCGTAGGTGTAGGCGTACGTAGGCTTTTTTCATGCATAAAACGAGTGACCCATTTAGGAATTTAAAAAATTGAGGCATTTTAAATGATAAAAAGTGGGACCTTTTCAAGACTGAAAAGTAGGGTCCTTTATTTTAAGATTAAAACAGTGGCGCTCTTTAAAAAAAATGGGGGGGGGGGGTCAAGAAAAAAACAAGCTGAGGTGAAAAAGTGAGCGCGTGGGGAGCGGATGGTTGATTAAATTAGGACTAGGCCTATTAATATTAATAAAACAATAAAACAACATAACGACATAACATAACAATAAAAACCATACAAATGTCACTCAAATGTGATGTGTAATCGAGGATCTAGTTGTAGGCCTATAACATAAAAGTGCTATTATAATTAATTATTTTCAACTATTCGAACTGTGCGACGCATCAAACCATAACCAAAAGTGGGAAATATACATAGATCAGTGGAAATATCAGAGTTAACTTATTTTTTAACGATTTCGTGCATTTTCTTTTTCATTGAGACATAGAGTAGAGTCTATATAGATAAGTGAAAAAAACAATTAGGCCTGTTGTAAATAAGTAAAAATGCACCGATTCGTAAAATAGGAAAATTTCCTTCTCTTGCAAGTTGCCCAGGGGTAAAGACAAAGACCGCTATTATTTTATAATAATATAATATATGATAGTTTAGTATTTAATATAATAAACATTTCCATTTTCACCTGTTCCCTCGAGCCATCATTTACATTTTTTACATTTTGAGTTCACGAGGACGAATTACTACATTCCCGACTAAATATTCTACATTTACTATTTACATGATAATGATAGTGATGATACACAGTCATGGAATAGGTTGCCTGAACAAACCAGGAAAACCAGTAACTTAACATCATTTAAAACATTCATAAAAATGCAAGACTAGACTCGGACCACGGATGAGCGTAGGCGCCGTAGGACGCAATTTAATCTTCTTTATAGAAGGAGCGTCTGTAATGTAGCCTTATCAATATTGTCTTATAAGTTTACAGACGTTCCTTCTAGATAGAAGATTATTACGTCCACTAGGCCCAAAACTCCTGCAGGGCGACAGGGATCCGTCGGTGGCAGGGCTAGAACCCGCGCCCTGTCAGTTGTTTTTTTGGTTGACAGTCCGGTGATCTAACCGCTGGACCAGCCGGCCAGCCTATAAGATAAGACTAATGGCTAAAGTTAAATAAAAAGGTTTGCAAGTCATTTAATAAAAAAAAAATTTCGACTGATTTGTGCTGCATATTATATATGCTTCTTTTGGTTAAAAATATTGGAATATTACCTCCTACACCCACAGAACCATGCCATGAATTCTCAGAAGCAGTTTAAGATTATATTTCATTTAATTTGATTTAATTAAAAAGAATAAAAATACGCCTAGGCCTACTAAATTTTTAAAGGCTTATCGCAGAGGAAGCTTAATTGCTTCACATCGTTTCTCTCTACACAGACTATTACACTCTTCACACTTGACTTGAAGCTGAGATTGCCTAGTCTAATTACTTTTGGGAAGTCTTATGAGTTATGGTGCATATTTCCTCCGCAGAGATTTACTGATAGTTATTCCCACTTACTATAGTCCTATAGTATAATGTTAAGCGCTATGTGCAGATTTATTGCCACTTCATATAACCCAGTGGAAATGAAACATTATAATTATATTATGTATATTTTATATAGGCCTAGTTTTACTCATTTTCTTTCTTAGAAGTTCTTAGCCTAGCCATTTGCCCTTAATTTTAGCCTAAAAACTAGGATAGGTCATATACTCCGTAAAGCTGTAATTTAAAGTATATTCTCATCATCGCCCATCACCTCAGCTGGGGTATGGGCCGCCAACCATAGATCTCTGGAGTTCTCTGTCCTGAGCCATTCTCTCTAATTGGGTCCAGTTGTATTCCATCTTTGTGGTGTCTACCTCAAGGTTGAGTCTTTTTGGAGGTTTACACTTCAGTGCTTGCCTGGTGACATTGGTTGGCGGTTTGTGTAGAATTTGTCCTAGTCCTATCCATCCTCATCTTCTCCTTCTGATGTCTTCTTCAATTGGAGTTGGCAGGTTCTTTGCCAACGGTTTGTGTTGTTTATGGTGTCGGGCCAGCAGATCTAGAGTATCCTTCTGAGGCAGCTGTTTATGAAGGTTTGGACTTTTTGCTCCATACAAACAGACCTCCCTTCTGGTTGATGATGCTACCCAGGTAGGTAAAGGACTGTAATTCCTCCAGGAGGCTTCCGTGCAATGTGATTGATTCGGTACTGGTGGGGTTGATCTTCAGAATTTCGTTCTTATCTTTGTTGATATTGAGTCCAACCTGAGCCAATGTAGCTGCCACGATGTTTGTTTTCTCTTGCATTTGTCAATGACTGCTCAACTATAATACAAAGTGACGCAATCTGATCTGTGTAGGATGTGTTTAGCCTGAAGCCTGCCTGCTGGTATCTCAGTTTGGGATTAACAATGTAAGGAGGACTCTTATAAAGACCTTTCCCGGCACTGAAAGAAGTGTGATGCCCCTGTAGTTGTTGCAATTACTGAGGTCACCTTACTTTGGGAGTTTGATCATGTAACCATCTTTCCAATCTGCAGGTATGTTTTCTTCTTCCCAAATCCAGTCAAAGAGTGGGTATAGCATCTCTACTGACAAATCCACGTCTGCTTTTACAGCCTCTGCTGGTATGTCATCTGGCACAGCTGCTCTCCCATCTTTTATACTAGCAATAACTCTCCTAATCTCAATTTTGGTGGGCTTTTCGCAGTTAATCGGGAGAGCCTTGTTTGCTGGCTCAATGACGGGGGTATCAGTAAGGGGTAAAGGCCTATTAAGAAACTGTTCAAAATGTTGAACCCATCTATACATTTGTAGGTCTAGTCTATTGATGGTCTTCCCTTGCTTGTCCTTGACAGGTCTTTCTGGTTTGTTGTACTTGCCAGAAAGAGGCTTGGTGGTATCATACAGCTGTCTCAAGTTTCCAATGTACGCTGCCTGGTCTGCTTCTTTCACCAGTCCATCTATATAGTCCTTCCTGTCTTTCTTAATACTTCTCTTTACCATTCCATGAGCTTCTGCGTACTCCTCTTGGGCCTTCGCTTTGGTTGCCCTTGTTTTGCTGTTACTTACTGCCATTTTCTTTCTTCTATCTTGAATCTTGACCATTGTTTCTGCTGTTATCCCCTCTTTATGCTGGTGTTTATTTTTTCCTACTGCCTCAGGGCATGTTGCTCTGAATGACTCTTTAAATTTGTGCCAATCTGTTGGGTACATTGTCTTCTTCTTCTTGAAGCACTTGAAATCTATTTTTCAGTGTTGGGGTAATACATGTGATCTTTTAGAAGGCTGACATTGTACTTCACTATTCTGTTTAGCATGTACGGTATAGGGTTTCTCTTCAGGTTTTAATTTTAGTTTGGTCACCAACAGATGATGGTCAGATGCAACATCTGCATCCCATTTTACTCTGACATCTTGCAATGACCGTTTGAATCTTTTGTTACCAACCTTATCTAGTAAAAAAAAACATATCTTGCTAAGATATAACAAACACAGAATAAACAGGAGATTTTGACCTGGGGATGAAAGAAACTTTTATTATGTTTAGCGGTAAAAGCCAAATAAAGCCACAAAGCCAACCACCTTCGTAAAGTATAGCTATACTGTTTATCCACTTCCTAACTTAAAATCTGAAACTTTTCTATTCTATGTATTTGGCATTTCCATTAAAAATATGCAATGTGTACAATTATTATTATAATTCTATAAATATAGTACAGGCCCTAGCCAGTATTTTTTTTTTAAAGTAATATTAATGGAAATGTAACAAATTAGTCTACCTACTGCTATTACTATTACTATTGCTATTAAAGAAAAAGAAAAAAATATTTTTTGTTAGTTTGTTCAGAAGTTACACATTCTAATGACAGTATGGCCATTTTATGTTCTTAATATTCTTAATTAAGGTGACTTAGCTTTCTCTAGACATTTTTTGTAAATGCTGTCGTAGAGTGTTAACTATCCATCTACATTCATTAAAATTTTTACAGTACCATTAAAACAACTAATTGAAAAATGTGTGTCTAAACTATGACTTTTTACAAATGTTTTTATGAATTTGTGTCTCATTATAGGGCATATCACCACATAAATGAGGAAAACAAGCATGGATGTAATCTTTCATGACCTAATTAGAAAACAACTTGCCAGGCTAATTAGCAAAACCTGTTTTATATTCACTTAGTAATTCCAAATTTGAAGAAAACTAGAAGAACAGCTTCACAAATATGGTATATTATATATATGGTGAGAAAGATCTCTTAAAGCTGATGTTCAAGACAAGATATCATTTACTATTAACTATTGGGGAAATATTACAGTGATCAAATGCATCAAAATAAAAGACATTTTAGAGATACATAAAGCAAGAAACTGTTGTCTCCAAGTTCTTGTTTAAAAAGAAGCTGCATCCTTATTTAATAATTTCCAAGAAAATAAGACATTTTCTCAAATTATCTTTTACAATTACACCTGATGGATTTATATTTATGACAAACCATTGAAAAAATTGTATGCAGCTCATGAATAACCTCTCTGGTACAGAGTTATATACTGGAAATTATGTTTTTGAACAAAAATATTGTAATTGTATTTTTTTTTATGTCAAAAGGTCAGGAAATGAAACATAAAAAGGATAGTCATAGCAACACATAATGGTAATAATATATCCTTTAAAACAAACACCGGTTGGATGTGACATATGTTGTAGAATATATTTTCATATTGAAAGTTAAAAACAATATATCAAACAATGCATTCAAAAGAACAGACCTTTAAATGTTTAATTTGTAATGAAAAGTTTTGTGCTTTAAATTTTTTAGAATGCCACTTGTGGAATCATACAGGTGAAAAACTATTTAAATGTGACATTTGTGATAAAAGGTTTTTTTGGAACGTTTACTTAAAAGAACATCTAAGATGTCATTTAGTGGAATTACCCTTTGAATGTTTGATATGTAATAAGAAATTCAATGCCTTACATTATTTAAAATACCACTTGTGGAATCATACAGATGAAAGACCCTTTAAATGTGACTTGTGTAGTAAACAATTTCATCAAAGTGGACAATTAAAAATACACCAAAGAATGCATTCTGGAGAAAAACCATTTAAATGTGACATTTGTAGTAAACAATTTTCTGGAAGTGAATATTTCAAAATACACCAAAGAATGCATTCTGGAGAAATGCTTTTTAAATGTGACATTTGTAGTAAACAATTTTATCGAAGGAGTTGTTTTAAAATACACCAAAGAATGCATTCTGGAGAAAAGCCTTTTAAATGTGACATTTGTAGTAAACAATTTTCTCAGAGTGGAAATTTTAAAATACACCAAAGAATGCATTCTGGAGAAAAGCCTTTTAAATGTGATATTTGTAGTAAACAATTTGTTCGAAGTGGACATTTAAAAAGACACCAATTAATACATTCTAGAGAAAAGCCTTTAAAATGTGTTATTTGTAGTAAACAATTTGTTCGAAGTGGACATTTAAAAATACACCAAAGAATGCATTCTGGAGAAAAGCCTTTTAAATGTGATATTTGTAGTAAACAATTTGTTGGAAGTGGATATTTAAAAAGACACCAATTAATACATTCTTGAGAAAAACCATTTAAATTTGACATTTGATTTAAACACTATTCTCAAAGAGTAAATTTAAAAATACACCAAAGAATACATTTTGGAGAATAGACTTTCATATGTGACATTTGTTGTAAATAATATACTCAAAGAAGAAATTTTCAAAATACATCAAAGAATGCATTCAGGAGAATAAACTTTTAAAAGTGATACTTTTAGTAAACAATTTGTTCAAAGTTGTCATTTTAAAATACACCAAAGAATGCATTCAGAAGAAAAGTGTTTTAAATGTGACATTTGTAGTAAAAAAAATTATTATCAAAAAGGTGATTTTAAAAAAGACCAAAAAATTCATTCTGGAGAAAAGTTTTTTTAAATGTGACATTTGTTGTAAACAATTTTACCAAAGTAGAGATTCAAGAATACACCAAATACTATTTGGAAATTTGAAATAGTATATAATAATTATCAACATGTATACTTTTACTGTGAGTTTATATATATATATATATATATTTATATATATAGAGAGAGAGATCTATGTCTAATTTTTTTTATATCAACATGTAACCCGCAGGTTTAATTTTTTTAGCACAACTGCTGGATGTTTTCTTTTATTTTTACCTTTTCATTCAAGTTTGCTGCAGTGCTAAATTATTTTAAGGTTAAGGTAAAAGTCTTGATTTATTTCCAGTCTCGGTTCCAGTAGACCCTTTGGTCTCTTTAAATAATAACTGTGGATGGATTTTTAGTAAAGAGAATACTTTGCTGGTTGAAAGTAATCAACCCTTTTTATTTTATCACTAGTGGTTATGCCCGTCAAAATGACGGAGAAACGAACGACTACAATAGTACAATATTAGTTAAGTTAAGTTAATATTAATGTTAAGAGAGAAAGAAAAGAGACTATTAAAATGAACGTTTCTTTTCGGTATTTAGTTTTTGTTCTTTTTAATTGTTTCTGACCCTGGCATATGCGTAATAATTGTTACTGTCAAGCGTCTGGTATTATAACGTAGCAAACAGTTGTGTTGACTTGACTTGTTATTAAAAATAGCCTATTAAATTAACAATAATATACTATCTAAAAGAAAAAAATCCACAATACCAAACAATAAAAGGTAAATAATAAAAAAAGCGTAGAAAATAATATTTCAATACAATACAAACTAAAGTGATAACGATTTTTTCGGTATTTAATTTTTGTTCTTGCTTATTGTATTAATAAAACAGTGTTGAGAATGTTTCTTTCGGTATTTAGTTTTTGTTAATTTTTTTTTGTTTCTGGTCGACCTGAACCTGACATATGCATAAGAATTGTGGACTCAATGACTGGCGTAGTGTGTAAACCGCCGATACATTCCCATTAAGAATACACTGGCGGGCGAACGCATGGGGCACAGGGGGAGGAAGCAATGGACGCTGCAATCCCGTCTCGAGAACCACCCGGTGCCTGGATGCATGTACCTATAGTATAGGATTTGTGCTACCGGGTTACAGTGCAGGTATACGGGCGAGCCACTACGATAATGATCCTTAGGGGAACCGCAGTGAACGATCGCTGGGCTGCGGAAACCTTCCCCGTTACACGGCACGCCACGCCTTGGGCGTGTCGTTGGGTGGCTGGGGCCTGGACAGAGATTGCTCAATCCTAAGCGTTACGCCCTTGACACAAGAGCCGAAAGGCTAGTCCGGGTTTTTTAAAGAGACTTTTAAATTCGATATTAAAATGTAGCGAACAGTTGTGTTGACTTGACTTGTTATTAATTATATTAAATTAAAAATAATATACAATCTGAAAGAAAAAAAACATAAATACAAAACAATAAAAAAGGTAAAAAATATTTAAAAAAAAATAGAAAATAATATTTCAATGAAATAAAAACTAAAGTGAGAAAGATTTTTTCGGTATTTAATTTTTGTTCTTGCTTATTGTATCAATAAAACAGTATTGATAATGTTTCTTTCGGTATTTAGTTTTTATTTTATATTGTTGCTGTCAATCTTATGGTACCCGGTATTTGAAAGTAATCATTTATAAGCCTAACTTGTTTTTTTATAATTCGTATCATTTAATTTATACGGTGTATAAAGTCGCCTTTTAAAGGATATTCTCCAATAACAACGTAAATCCATTAAATAATTAAAACATTTGGTTACTTTTACTTAAAAGGATAATGCAAACATCAATAATGAAAAAATAATTTCATAGACATTACGTCATACGCTAGTATTTTGTTTAAAGTAAACCATTGAAACTCTCTAAGCCAAATTGCAGTGCGTAGCTTTTAAAAAGGGTCTCGCCACATTAAAAAAACAACAGTAGAATTGGGAAAACCCGGAAAGACCCTCGCGTTCAACATAGTGAATGTCGCGTTCAATATAGTAAATGAACGGAAATGGCCATTTGCTATGTACCGTTATATTTATTTGCATAGATGGATATGACATTTTGGATTTTTTAAATCAACACATTTATGATTATAAGTGATAAAATAAAATTATCTTTTGGAGGACGTTTCCAATTTATACATTTAATTTTTGGCCCGAATAGTCAAACGGCTTAGGAGCCTATAGCGAACAAACATATATATAAATATATATATATATATATATATAAACAAACATATAAACAAACTCACGGTAATTATATATGTTGATATTTATGCTATGCCAGTTATGATTATGTATGTCTTATATACAATATTCTATGAGCTATCATGCAGTTGTAATTATTTACAGACATATTGTTTTTAAATATCTCCGTTCTTTATGCACCAGGTCCCAGTTAGTTAACACATGGAAGAGCTAGTGGTCCACCTCGTTATACCGTATTGAATGTTTGAGTCATGTGTATTTGCTAATGTCTATATTCTATTTTTCATGTTAATCAAAAAATTTATGATTATATTATAACTTTATTAACTATTATTTATGATTTTATATTAATCAAAATTGTAAGCAGCAGCGTTTATAGTTGATGTTATTGTTTCCCTTCCACCTATCATGCTTTTATTTTACTAATCTCATTTAAATGAGTTCTACATGGTCATGTTAAATCAAGTTTAGGTTTTAACCCATTATCTACTAGCGTCCCACTTTGGGGACACTTTGTAAAAAAATCATTTTAAATACTTATATGCCTTATAAAGATATAAATTAGTTTTTTTGCATTGTACGATAATTAGAATTTTCTTTTATAACTTTGCTTTGCAAACAAAATGTTACTTTTAATAAGATTTACATGACCATGACCTTTTAACTTATAAAATAGGTAAAAAAAAAAAGACATGCTCAAAAGTAATATGTACACATTTATGATATATGATTACATTTTTATAAATCCTAAAACCACATGAAATGTATAATTTCATCATTTATCTATCAATTATAACAACATAAATAATTTTAAAAAATCACATTGACTTTTTTGTATCAGGTGTCATACAAGCATCCCACAAGTGTGAAACACCCCATGTATGGGACAGTACTGGTAGCTTAGTTACCAATTTACCATAAAGTCATGGTTTTTAAAAAATGCTGTTTTTGTAACTTTTATGTTTAGGGTTAAATATTGAAGCTATAATAAAATTTAAGAACTAGGTTAAGATATTGAATAAACATGAGCTTTTACAAAGGATTCTGTTCGCTTTATAGGCAGGGCCGGCTCTAGTGTTTTTGGCGCCCTAGGCGATAACAAATTTTGCACCCTCATTGAAGTGCCTTTGGTGGGGTCTGTCGGGTATAGATTATAGAACTTCGGAAATGTGTTATTGTCTATTGTTAATAATTGTTCTAACAAAAATTTTTATTTTATAACCTTTGATTAATGACTGAGATAAGTAAACAAAACAGTTGAATGAAAAGTAGCAATCTAAGCAATGGCTTTGCATTTAGTATTTTATTTTGACGACTTATAGATTAATAATTAGAAATCATAAATTATTACATAGCACACAGTTTCACATTAGGTATATGGGTTTATGGGTTTTATAATTGCATTATGCACAGTTCTTTTATTAACAAACAGAAACCCACAGTAAGATTACAGATAGTTTTTCTGTTTTTATAACACTTAAAAAATATACAAAGATTACTTGATATTGGATTATTGTTTTTTTAACTACGGTAAAAAGTCACGTTTAAATACTGATTAACAGTAAGTATTTATACTCTCAAAGACTAAAACCCTAATGGTACTTTTCTTGCTTTCTGCTTAGCAAATTCTTGTAAGAGGGCTTTTGAGTCTTGTCTTGCTATCTCATTTTAAATATAAATTGTCAACTGACCCGCAATTCTCTCCTGACACATTGTACTACGCACATAGGTTTTAATTGGCTTAAGTTTTGAAACGTTCAGCACTTGCTACGGAAAGTGGCAACGTTAGCAAAATACGAAGGGCTACACAAATGTTAAGAAATCCATTTTCAATGATAATGTTAAGAAATCCAATGTCTTGCAACCATTGGAAAAGTTTGAGTTGCCTGGATTCAAATGGCCAGTTCTCCATCACCCATACCATAACCCATGGGTTGGACTGCTGTGTCTACACTCGTCACTTGTCACAATCTTGTGCTGCTGTTTGGGCGCGAATGAAGGACATCCTGGTCCATTCTTTTATTTCTTAATCCCACTAATTATGCTGACATACGTTGTTTTCACTTGCATTAAACAATATTCTTGGAGGTCTTTCGCATGCCACTGAAAATCTTTCTGCGTGCCAGTCTGGCACGCTTTTCTTAGGTTGTCGATCCCAGCTATAGAGCATTCGCGTTGATTCTATAAATAGTTTTCGATAATAGATGTTCATCCCGAAAATGAGCAGTAGATTTTGCAGAAATTCCCATCACTATTAGCTGCTAGAAAAAGAATCGTGAATAGTTAAATAAAAACTGCACTATTATACAGTGTGTGTGTATCCTAAGGCACAGGGTTTTCTTATAACACTTGATACGTACGAATTCTTAGTTATTCTATTAATCTGTAAAAATTGCTAAAAGTGAGGCCTTTTTCCTAAAATTTCGCTCCCGCTAGCGTCAAAACCTGGCTACGTCACTGTTGATAGGAGGGGAGGTCAAGAAAAGTTGACGTCAATAATGTTACTTTTATTACATAGACTAAATAATAATATACACATTTATTACAAAATTCAACACATGTCCTGTGCGTGCCACGTAAGCCTACATAGCAAGCAATATGTGTAGGCCTAAACATGGTTTTACGTTAATACAAAGTTATCAGTTATGGATTGATAGACATGTCCCTTTTGTGTTCATCTTGTTTGTAGATATGTGTATGTGCAGTGCAGGATATAACTATATAAGCTACACAAGATATAGCTTAGAGCCCCCAAAATTTTAATTGTCAAAGTGAGTAATTGTCATATATTTATATAATATACAATTAATATGTGATGAATTTATCCAAATCATGGCACATAAAGTAATTGTTGGCATAATTATAGGGGGGGGGGGGAGTCCTCTGGAAGTTTGACATTTGTTGACAAGGGGGAGGTAAAAATCGCATTAAAAAACTGTTGACGTAATTCATGGACATCCTAAGTAAAAGTAACTCTTCTATATTTTATGTTAATTTTCAACGTCGTCAAGAAAGATGTAATTAACGCACATAATACATATTATATAGATAAGGGTTAGGGACAAAATATTATGCAAAAAAAGCACCAATTCCTAAATGGGAAAACTTCCTACTTACCGGTACTCGGAATTTAGGGGGCGCCAAAATGAGTATTAAAACTAATTATTTTATTTTATTTTGATGTAAACTGTTGTATCCCAAATACGTTTGCAAGATTGAATTTCGGAGCTCCACAAATATCTTCCTTAAAAACCAGTTGGCATGCTTGACTTTGGTGCCCCCATTGAGCATTAAGGGGCGCCATTCTACTAATAAACTAAACAAATGACACATCCACAATGAAGGATTGCTGATGGCTTTTTTTTCGGGTTTTAACAATTATACTGGTTGGATAATTTCGAGTCGAATATAGGATTTTACGTGAGTGCTAGGAAGATAGAATAATACTTCACATAGGTTGAAAAGAGAAAGATAGATAACAAGTATTATAATCAGAAGATGAAACTACGACGCCTGACACCAGAAGTGATGCAGAAACTTTGCTGGCAGGTATATTAAACTTTAACTTCCTAGTTTTGTTACATTTCTGGAACATCATACTTGGGAAAATTGATCGTGTCCAGAAACGGTTGCAGGATCCTACTATGTATTTCAAGGAAGCAGCATTTGATCTTGAATCGCTGGAGCAAGAACTTGTCAACATTCGTGATAATTTGAGCCAGGTTGCGGTAGACAATGGAAAAACAAGATGCACAATTTTGGGGAATCGAGGTTGAAAGAAGGATTAGACGACTTCGGAGGACGCCTGGAGAATTAGCAAGAGATGCAGGACTTTCTGCAGAAGAAGAAATTGCACGTGTTATGAACAGCTTAATTGATAGACTCCAACAGGACATACCGTTCACTGCGGTTCCCCTAAGGATCATTATCGTGGTGGCTCACCCGTATACCTGCATTGTCACCCGTATATCCATACGATTTTTACATCTAAAAAAGCTAAACACCAAATTTGGATTTTTACTAGACGTCAAAACTCTTCTCGCTGAGACATGTCGATACACTTCGTCAAAATTGCTTAGATTTTGGAAATGTCTACGACACTGACGTCAATTTTCACGAAGTGTGCACAGAAATCGGAGACTGCAAAATGCTGCTCAGTACCCGGACTGAAGTTCTACCGGAAACTCCTTTGAATCTCTTTGATTTTATTGTTTCATATGGATATGACCTATTTCCAAATCTTCGCATTTCACTGCAAATACTTCTAACAATTGCAGTTTCAATTGCAAGCTGTGAGCGGTCCTTCAGCAAAGTGAAGCTTATTTTGTCTTATTTACGTGATTCAATGGGACAAGATCGTCTGAGTGATCTTGCATTCCTAAGCATCGAAAGAGAAACACTTGAAACTATTAATTTTGACAGCGAGATTGATGAGTTTGCGACAATCAAATCAAGGAGGATCAATTTGTTGTAGACTATGTCTATTCCAGTCATGTATAATTAGTCGAGTATATTTTTTTTTCTTCAAAAAAATGGTTTACAATCGTAAAGAGAATTATTAGTCTGTATTCTATTTAATTAAAATACAAGATGCTTTGAAAATGAACCTTATAAACCGTAAAATTTCAAAATTTAGTGAGCCCCTAGACTTTGTTGGTCCGAGAAGGGGCGCAGAATTTGTGTCATGTTCCCGGACGCAGATGACCCTAGCTACGCCACTGTAATTATACCGTCTGTCTGAATATAATATATCATTTAATATAATTGTGATGTCATCACTGATCAGAGAGCACCATGTAGGCCTACATACAAAAGTGTCTTGTTTCAAAGAATAACAATTCTGTATGCACTGTGCAAGCTACTTGAACCTCCTTCTTTTTTGCACCCTTGACAGCAGATGCCTATCCTATATAATAGTATATCTTGCCAAGCTATCTTCTTTTATCTCTTATACATTACAGATGCTCCTTCTATAAAGAAGATTATTGCGTCCTTCACAGCCATTTCTAGTTCCATTAGTTGTAGTAAATCTGAATCTTCACTGCTGCTAGCAGAGCTTACTAGAATTACTTTTCTTGACCACTCTCTTTTCAGTGTTCTTTTCTGCTCTTCTTCTCTCCAGAGTCTTGCTCTAAGTACAGCTGGATCTAATTATAATCTAGTAATATTCCCTATGAGGTGCATTTTAGTCATTTTTTAGATACCCACTGCAACAAAAAAAAGTGTTCCCTATGACGAACAACAGTCCTATGTTTTGCATACTTCATTGCGAACACCCCTTAAAAACAAATATTACTATAAATAAGCATTGTAAATTCTAACAGCATTGTTATTTAACTATTTGCGAGTTCTTATCATAGCCTCCATCATGGCTCCAGATGTTGGTAATTTTTTAACACAGAAATGCTCTTCCCAGGACTGAAATGGTCTAAAGATATTGAAGAAGTATTACATTCTTTAAATTGACGCTCGTTTTTGTAGTAGACATGAAAATAAAGAAACTGCAAACATTTTTTTTAGTGGTGTTCGCTACGAGGTGGTGTTCGTGCTGAGGTCATTTATGGCCACACACTGTAACACACTAGAAGATGAGATTTCCTAATTACTTACAATTAATACATTCAGATTTGGCACTTTAATATGATGCCACATGTGATCTCTTCCTAATTATAGACACATAGGATTATTAGTGTCCAGTCCAGGTTTCTAATGGACAGTCTGGTTTTCTACTTAATCCATGCCTATTCTATATTATGATGACAGTTTCTATTGTAGAATCAATAAATTATCAATAGACATTTTTTTTGCAAGATACATTACTGATTTATGAGCTTTAACTAGCCATCTACTTATGCAGATTTGTTAAAATATTTACAGTGCCATTAAAAAATGCTAATTAAAAAATGTTTGTCCATATAATATTATGACTTTTTACAATTGTTTTTATGATTTTAAAAATTCTGATGGATATCTCATTTGTCTCATTATAGGGCATATCACCACATAAATGAGGAAAACAAGAATGGATATAATCTTTCATGACCTAATTAGAAAACAACTTGCCAAGCTAATTAGCAAAACCTGTTTTATATTCACTTAGTAATGCCAAATTTGAAGAGAAACGGGAAAGAATTCTTAAAGCTGACGTTCAAGGCAAAATATCTATTGGGGAAATATTACAGTGATCGAATGCATCAAAATAAAAGACATGTTATTATATATAAATGAAGCAAGAAACTTTTTTCTACAAGTTATTGTTTGAAGAGCCATTAAATAGGCTGCATCCTTATTTTTAACAAGTTCAAAGAAAATAAGACATTTTCTCAAATTCTCTTTTACAATAATAATTACATTTATATTTCTGATAAACCATCGAAAAAAAGTTTATGCAGCTCATGAAAAACCTCTCTGGACAGAGTTATTTACTGGAAATTGTTTTATACATTTAAATAAATTTATATTGTACTTAATTATGTTGTCAAATCGTCAGCAAAAAAAGCATAGAAGGGATAGTCATAACAACACATAATAATAATATATCCTTTGGAACAAACACCTGATGGAAGTGACATATGTTGTAGAGTATATTTTCATATTGAAAGTTATAAGAAATCTATCGAAGAATGCATTCAAAAGAACAGACCTTTAAATGTTTAATCTGTAATGAAAACTTTTCTGCCTTAAATTTTTTAGAATGCCACTTGTGGAATCATACAGGTGAAAAACTATTTAAATGTGACATTTGTGATAAAAGGTTTTTTTGGAACGTTTACTTAAAAGAACATCTAAGATGTCATTTAGTGGAATTACCCTTTGAATGTTTGATATGTAATAAGAAATTCAATGCCTTACATTATTTAAAATACCACTTGTGGAATCATACAGATGAAAGACCCTTTAAATGTGACTTTTGTCAAAGTGGACAATTAAAAATACACCAAAGAATGCATTCTGGAGAAAAACCATTTAAATGTGACATTTGTAGTAAACAATTTTCTCAAGGTGGAAATTTAAAAATACACCAAAGAATGCATTCAGGAGAAAAGCCTTTTAAATGTGACATTTGTAGTAAACAATTTTCTCAAGGTGGAAATTTAAAAATACACCAAAGAATGCATTCAGGAGAAAAGCCTTTTAAATGTGACATTTGTAGTAAACAATTTTCTGGAAGTGAATATTTCAAAATACACCAAAGAATGCATTCTGGAGAAATGCTTTTTAAATGTGACATTTGTAGTAAACTATTTTATCGAAGGAGTTGTTTTAAAATACACCAAAGAATGCATTCTGGAGAAAAGCCTTTTAAATGTGATATTTGTAGTAAACAATTTGTTCGAAGTGGACATTTAAAAAGACACCAATTAATACATTCTAGAGAAAAGCCTTTGAAATGTGATATTTGTAGTAAACAATTTGTTCGAAGTGGACATTTAAAAATACACCAAAGAATGCATTCTGGAGAAAAGCCTTTTAAATGTGTTACGAATCTCGGTCATAAATGAATGACGTAGTAAGGCATTGACCTCTTAACAAGTGCGTATCAGAGTCCAAAGCGACCAAGGTTTGACCTTTATGCCCTGAGGGCAGTTTAAATAAAATAATTCGTTCAAATCCCGTGGAAATTGGGGGATAATTCTGGATCGTAGTAATTATAGAGAAAGAGGTTAAAATGCGTATTAAGACCCTGTAGAATCTTCGATGATCGTTTTCTTTGTAAAGTCCCGACCTCCTTAAAGTTAGTTCAGTTTAAACGTTTGTAGAGTGAAGTCGCTATATTCATACATGTACATATAATGCCATTTTATTGATACTTATGTTGCCATCAGTTGATAAAGTTTATTGATCGTTTATATTGAGTCTACAATTTAAATAAAATTGTTTATTCAACAACTGGAGTTGTTTGATCAATCATTGTTGAGAAAGGTGTTGAAGATAATTATCACGAATATAACTACATTACTGCATAGACCTGTCAGTCAAGGAACCCCTAGCTTGGGCTACAGATTAGCAGAATCTAGAGACTTCTAATAAAGATACAACTATATTCATTGAATCCGATTTAACGAGTCGTAATAATAATCAATCATATAGAGGTCCATAACAGTTTGGGGTCTTCGTCCGATATAGTTGTATAGTGAAGCATATATTCAAGTTGTGTTGTGTTGTGTGTTGAAGCCGTGACCTACTGAGCAAGCCTAATAACGCTGAATTCATTCTTCCGATTGGAAAAACGTAAGTTGGAAATTTACCACTTTATAAATCTCTTAACTAAAGAATGGAATTTATTGAAAATCCAGAAGAAGAAGTTCTGAAAACTTTATCAATAAAGAAGTTAAAAGAGATCGCTGAGATCTTAAAGATAGAAGTTACTGAGACTACACCATCGAGGACTGTGTTGACACAGCAGATAAAAGATGTGTTGATTGCGAGTGGCAAGTTGAAAGTAGAATCAAGCGCGGAGGGATATCAAGTTGAAAGTCAGACGTCGAAATCTATGTCAGAACAGTTTAGATTTCAGTTAGAAATCAAACGGATGGAAATGGAGATGGAACAAAGACGTCTAGAAATAGAAAGTCAGGAAAGAGATAAGAAAAGTCAAAGAGAAAGTCAGGAAAGAATAGAACTGGCGAAGATAGGCGCTACTAAAAAAGAATCTCATAGTGATGTAGAGATGGCCAGATGGAAAAAGCTAGTCCCTACCTACATTGATAAAGAAAGTGAAATAGCTAATTTCTTCCAGACCTTTGAAATTTCTTGCAGAGATTTTAAGTTCCCAGAAGATAAATGGGGAATATTAGTCAGAACAGCTTTTACTCAGGGAAGGGCAAGAGATTGTGTTCTATTATTAAAAGAGGAGAATTTAAATGATTATGAAATCATTAAAGACACTGTACTTAAAGCCTATAACCAAATACCGGAAAGTTATCGGAAAAGGTTCCGTCAGTACACAATGTCCCCTTACCAAACACACTTAGACTTCCTTAGAGCAGAAGAAAAGTTAATGGATCAGTGGATAAAATCCAGAAATATCTCCACCTTAAAAGAAATGAAAGATATCATTCTCTTAGAAGATTTTATTAACAAAGTGAGGCCGGATATAAGAATGTATTTATCCGAGCGTGATATCACTGACCCACATAAGGCTGCTGATTTAGCTGAACAGTACACATTGTGTCATAGGACAGCTGATGGAAAGAATGTTAATAGGGCACAACGGCAAGCAGAAAACACACAACAACAACATCGTGAAAAAGAGCATTTTGTGAAACAAAATGATGTTAATAAAAAACCTGTCTACAAAAACGTCCAATGTACTTTTTGTAAAAGAACCGGACATAGCATAGAAGACTGTTGGAGTATAAGGAAAGATAAAAGACCTAACAAGGTGGTCATGTGTGCCAGACATGCACAAATACAGAATGTACAAGAAGATATAAACGAACTGAATTCGAAGAAAGATTCTTCTAAACCAGAAACACTGAGGGTGGATTTGCCTGAGAGCAAAAGTCAGAAGGTAGAGAAATCTACAACTGAAGATAATGAGGATAAATATCCTGATTATAAATACAGAATGGCTACTATTGGATTGGTTGTCCAAGTCCACAGAGACGAAAAAGTAGACCAAAGTATTTTTGACTCGGAAAAGAGTCTGAAGTCATCGAAAGATGAAAAACCACCCGGAAGTCATGGTCAAGGGAAGAATGAAACTGACACAGAGACCCTGTGCAGTTTTCAACCGTTCATTAGTGAAGGTTGTGTGGCCTTACAAAAGGAAGGACCACTGAAGTCCGTAAACATATTACGAGACACAGGAGCATCATTAACACTGCTGCTTAAAGATGTATTACCATTGAATGTGAATACATTGACAGGACAGACTGTCCTATTGAGAGGTTTTGAATGGAAAGAAGAAATACCTCTACATAGGATATACCTCACATCTGACTTGGTGACAGGATATGTGACAGTTGGAGTAATATCAAAACTTCCTGTTGAGGGCATATCCGTTATCCTAGCAAATGATTTGGCGAAAGGGAGGGTGAGACCTGAACTGATTGTGAAGGAAAATCCAGACCCTAGTCCTATTGTGGAGACAGGAAAAGAAAAAGAACTTTATCCTGTAGGTGATGTCATAAATGGTATGACACCACAGAAAAAGAAAGAAGAAACTATCTCACAAGAAAAGAAAAATAAAGAAGAAATTCTCCCACGAGAGAAGAAAGTGGAAGAAGGAGTGGAACTTGATACTACTATTTTCTCCATGATTGAAGATTGTCCGAAAGGAAATGAACAATCAAAGAAGTCATCACAAAATGAATTGATTGCTGAGCAGAAAGTAGACCCAGAGTTGCTACAGTTGCATGAGAAAGCTGTCGACGAGAAAGAAAATCCTACTACTGATGTCTATGAACATATAGACCACAGCATGTTCAAACAACAATGCAAACCTGCAGTTGCCGGTACAGATGAAGATTGGAGGAGCATCACTGAAGAAACGAGTGCTGAGAGCTGGACCGAAACTATCAAAAGCTATGGGTTACCACAATCCATACCGACAGATCAAAGGACCAACTTCGCCCCGGAACTCTTCAATCCTGTCCTAAAGAACTTATGCCTGGAGCAGGAGAGGTCAACTGAATCCCATCCGGAAAGTCGAGGAGCCTATGGACCAATCTTTGGACCCACTGTCCGAGGACCACTCAAACTACTTCCAGAGGAATGGCAGACCGAATTGGATCTCCTTGGGCTGAGCAAGTACCTAGATAAGTACATATATTTTTTGTCTGACATAACTGTGTTTGTTAGAAAAAAATTGTACACTGCTCACATGCAGATGCCATTGTTGTGTGATGAAAGAAAGGCAAATATATTATATCATTTGAAAATGATAAAGCCTTACCTTCTGAAAACAATTGGAATAAGCTTGATGTTGTTAACATTGTTACTCTTATTTGTAAAATTCATGCCTGAAGTACAGGATGAATTGAATGTCAAATTCACTGATAGTTAGTTACCAAACTTACTATTTTAAAACTAAATCCCTTACTTGTGGTGAAAAAGGAATGAGTAAAAGTATTGTTAGAGTAAATATCATTATAGTGTGATATTTCTAAACAAACTGGTTAGGTTGAGCATTTAAAATAATTGCTATAAGAGAGAAAGATCAGTTTTATCCGCAGAATTGGTTTCTAAATCAGAGGACATTATAAATGTGGACTGATTATAAGATGTGTTTGAGAATCTCTGGAAATGATAATTGAAACATTTGGCAGAGAGGATAATTTGATTGAAAAAGATGTAAATGGTTTTAAGAAAAGAGAATTTTTCTATCACTAAAGTATTGAGAAATGTTTATGATTGTACTATGGAAATTTATTTTATCATGTACTGTTGTTGAAAAATTGCACTGAGTCAAGATGCAAATTTCTTCTATGTGAATTTATTCATTTGTTATATTATCATTGAATGTATGATAATGTAGGGTAAAAATAGTTGCAGCAAGGCAGAACTATGACTAACAAGAATTCCAAGAAATGTATTATATATGATTTTTCACTTTTAGGATACTGTTACATGAAAAGCAGACCAAAAGTAGAAAAAAAATAAAACTTATCCTTGTTTTGTATAAATTTAGGATATGTGCCACTGACTTGACACTGTAAACCAGAATGATTGAGAATTTCATGGTTGAAAATTTATAATGTTGACATACCAATGTTCAACAAATGTATTATTAATTAAGGATTTCATGTCAAGATTGTAAAACTAATCTATTTTTTTTGTATTAGTTAAAATAGATTGAATGAATTGTATTGACAAGCAAAAGACTGGGTAGACCTGAACACTGTGGAAGTAACAGGAACCTAGAACCTATGAAAAACCTTTATGGAAAATGGAAAAGAGCAATGTACACCACTGAAAAGATTGGAAATGGAATGTTTTACCACAACAGTCAAACCAGCAGTTGTTTTGTACATAAATTGTTACATTGATTTCGCTCTGAAAAAAATTAATAGTAGCCTATGCTTAACTCTTTTCTACTTCAATAATATTGTATTTGAAATGTCTTTGATGTAATCTAAAGAAAATAAGTACTTACTGTGTAGTACTAAGATTGTATGAAGATAATATAATCTGCTTTGATTGATAGTTAATTAAGTAAATTTACCAATTTGTTTTAAGTAAATCCATGTCTGCATGAAAGATAGAATGTTTCAATTCAAAACTGCTACGATGTGAACTCTTTTAAAAAGAAAATAATGACGTCGAAAGGTCATGGTAAAATGAAAGATTGAAATATTTTTAATGAAATTGTCTATAAACTATTTTAATTCTGGAACAGACTATGTTTAATTTCCTTAAACTAACATAAATGAATTTAATTTTGAGAAGATAATGGTTGTTAAAGAATGCTCATTTAATACGATAACTATTTAATCGCGTAGCAATTTTATTTGACCTCGGCTGTGATGAGGTAGAAATTTGCATAGCGATGTCAATATTGTTAGAATCAATTGGGAATGAGAGAGAAAAAAAAGAGGAATAGAGAGAGAGAGTGCGGAATTGACCTCAATTTTTGGGTCGCGTCACAGACAGTTGTCTAATGTGTTAGTCGGCCTACCAGTAAAAAAAAAATAAAAAAAATACTGTCTACACGAGCAATAATTTTTGTAACGTGTAATTAGGTCAGGTCTAGTAGTATTTTTTTCATCAAGAGCGTTGGTTTTTTTTCTCCTTATGAAAAAATAAGTCGTGTCTGCATAGACATTGAGTGATTTTTTCTTTTGTTGTTTGATTACAAATGTAAAAGATATTAGTTTATAATTAAATGGACGAGAGAGTTTTTATTACAGTGGAATGTTCAATGTAATAGAAGTTATTAACTTGTATTATATTATATCTATTAAGAATGATTATGTATTTTTCTTGTATACAAGATTTAGATAAACAATTTAATTGTCCATTGTTTTGAATTAAAAATCGAATGATTGAATGACTATAGTTAAGCCATTTGATAAGATGAATTTATATTGCATATATTATTATGTTATTGTTATCAGTTCGATTGAATTATTGGGATCGCCAATTGAACTGTATTGTTTTTCCCGGAATATTTTCTTTTATAATTATTCCTTAAAATTAACATTTTTCGTATGGTTAAAATGTAAAGGAAATAATTATAAAGCTTTAGAAGGGGGGGGGGATGTTACGAATCTCGGTCATAAATGAATGACGTAGTAAGGCATTGACCTCTTAACAAGTGCGTATCAGAGTCCAAAGCGACCAAGGTTTGACCTTTATGCCCTGAGGGCAGTTTAAATAAAATAATTCGTTCAAATCCCGTGGAAATTGGGGGATAATTCTGGATCGTAGTAATTATAGAGAAAGAGGTTAAAATGCGTATTAAGACCCTGTAGAATCTTCGATGATCGTTTTCTTTGTAAAGTCCCGACCTCCTTAAAGTTAGTTCAGTTTAAACGTTTGTAGAGTGAAGTCGCTATATTCATACATGTACATATAATGCCATTTTATTGATACTTATGTTGCCATCAGTTGATAAAGTTTATTGATCGTTTATATTGAGTCTACAATTTAAATAAAATTGTTTATTCAACAACTGGAGTTGTTTGATCAATCATTGTTGAGAAAGGTGTTGAAGATAATTATCACGAATATAACTACATTACTGCATAGACCTGTCAGTCAAGGAACCCCTAGCTTGGGCTACAGATTAGCAGAATCTAGAGACTTCTAATAAAGATACAACTATATTCATTGAATCCGATTTAACGAGTCGTAATAATAATCAATCATATAGAGGTCCATAACAAATGTGATATTTGTAGTAATCAATTTGTTGGAAGTGGATATTTAAAAAGACACCAATTAATACATTCTTGAGAAAAACCATTTAAATTTGACATTTGATTTAAACACTATTCTCAAAGAGTAAATTTAAAAATAAATACACCAAATAATACATTTTGGAGAATAGACTTTCATATGTGACATTTGTTGTAAATAATATACTCAAAGAAGAAATTTTCAAAATACATCAAAGAATGCATTCAGGAGAATAAACTTTTAAAAGTGACACTTTTAGTAAACAATTTGTTCAAAGTTGTCATTTTAAAATACACCAAAGAATGCATTCTGGAGAAAAGTTTTTTTAAATGTGACATTTGTAGTAAACAATTTTCTGGAAGTGAATATTTCAAAATACACCAAAAAATGCATTCTGGAGAAATGCTTTTTAAATGTGACATTTGTAGTAAACAATTTTATCAAATGAGTTGTTTTAAAATACACCAAAGAATGCATTCTGGAGAAAAGCCTTTTAAATGTGACATTTGTAGTAAACAATTTTCTCAAAGTGGAAATTTTAAAATACATCAAAGAATACATTCAGGAGAAAAACCATTTAAATGTGACATTTGTAGTAAACAATTTTCTCGAAGTGAAAATTTAAAAAATCACCAAGGAATGCATTCTGGAGAAAAGACTTTTAAATGTTACATTTGTATTAAACAATTTTCTCAAAGTAGAAATTTAAAAAGACACCAAAAAAGAATGCATTCTGGAGAAAAGCCTTTTAAATGTGACATTTGTAGTGAACAATTTTCTCAAATTCAGTATTTGAAAAAACACAAAAAAATGCATTCTGGAGAAAAGTCTTTTAAATGTGACATTTGTAGTAAACGATTTTTTCAAAGTGTAAAGTTAAAAATACACCAAAGAATGCATTCAGGAGAAAAGACTTTTCAATGATTAAAATATGACATTTGTAGTAAACAACATTATCACAGTGGAAATGAAAAAAATACTCCAAAGAATGCATTCTGGAGAAAAGCCTTTCAAATGTGACATTTGTAGTGAACAACTTCATCACAGTGGAAATTTTAAAGGAGTGCATTCAGGAGAAAAATCTTTTAAATGTGACATTTGTAGTAAACAAATTGTTCTCAAATGGATAATTCAAAATACATCAATAAATGCATTCATGAGAAAAGCCTTTTAAATGTGTCACTTTTGTAGTAAACAATTTTATTAAAGTGGAGATTTAAATATACACCAATTATATATACAATATATACAATGGTAATTACTGTGAGTTAGTATATATATATATATATATATATATATATAGAGAGAGAGAGAGATACATGTCTAATTTTATTTTTATATCTACATGTTACCTGTAGGGTTAATTTCTTTAGCACAACTGCTGGATTTTAAAAAAATAGTTTTACCTTTTCATTCAAGTTTGCTGCAGTGCTAAGTTATTTTAAGGTTAAGGTAAAAGTCTTGATTTATTTCCAGCCTCGGTTCCAATAGACCCTTTGGTCTCTTTAAATAATAACTGTGGATGGATTTTTAGTAAAGAGAATACTTTGCTGGTTGAAAGTAATCAACCCTTTTTATTTTATCATTTTTATGCTATGCCAGTTATGATTATGATTGTTTTTATACAATATTCTATGTGCTATCATGCATATGTTGATCTAATTATTTATCTAAATATTGTTTTTAAATATCTCTGTTTTTTAAGGCTCATGCTCTTTTAGTTAACACATGGTGGAGCTAGTGGTCCACCTCGCTGTACCATATTCAATGTTTGAGTCATGTGAATTAGCTAGTGTCTATATTATAATTACTCGGATATTTTTAATGTTAATCACTAAAATGTATGATTATAACTTTATTCACTATTAGGCCTACTATTTATGATTTTAATTTTATTCACTATTATTTATGATTTGATATAAATCAAAATTGTACACAGTATGTACTTGATGTTGATCAGGTGGTCAACTGTCTTTGTCTATGTTACAGGTTATTGTTTTCTTTCCACCTGTCATGCTTTTATTTTACTAATCTCATTTAAATGAGTTCTACATGGTCATGTTAAATCAAGTTTAGGTTTTAACCCATTTTCTGCTAGCTTCCCACTTATGGGACACTTTGTAAAAACATTCTTTTTAAATGTTTTTATCGATATGCCTTATAATCTTATAAAAACAAAAATTTGCATTGTATAATAATTAAAATTTACTTATAACTTTGGTTTGCAAAAAACAAAATGTTACATTTTATAAGATTTACATGACCATGACCTTTACATCTAGCCCACTGCCCAAAATATATACTGACTGTTAGGGACTTAGATTATAATTAAAAGCACTCTAACTCACGCCAGCATTCATTAATTGATCCTACAATATATGTTTGTAAGTTGTTTAGTGTTTTAAGTCGAGTTATCAGTTATATCTATGTTACGAGCCAGTGGACTAAATAAATAAATATTTTTTGAGGAGTAAGTAAAAGTAAAGTACCCTTTGGACCAAACAGATCATATGGCTGGTGAAGCAGCTTCTGTGGCCACAGCATACGAGGGGATTTGTGGCCAGCACAATGGCCAGCCGTCTTTACTTTACCCCAACTATTGTCAGGTACCCATCAGAGCTGGGTAGACTCAGGGGCACCCACAAGTCCCGGAAAAAAAAATTCTAGCCTGCATCAGAATTCAAACCCGTCAGCACTTGGCAGAAAGTGAAAGAGACATTCAGATCCTCTTGCCAAGAGGTGCTTGGATCAAAGAAGCTACATCAGAAAGATTGGATCACAGCGGAGACCCTGGAAAAGATCGAAGACATGAGGAAGGAGAAAGCAGCCGTTAACAATAGTAAAACTAGAGCAATAAAGGGCAAAGCTCAGGAAGACTATGCAGTAGCGCATAGGGTCGTGAAGAGAAGTATTAGGAAGGACAAGAAAAGCTATGTAGACGGACTGGCTGGGGAGGCAGAACAGACAGCTTATAGCGGAGACATGAAAACACTATACAACATAACTAAGAGACTTTCCGGGAAAAATAGCAAACCAGAAAGACCTGTCAAAGGCAAGCATGTGAATACCATTAACACACTGGACCAGCAGTTGAACAGATGGGCCGAACACTTTGAGAAACTCCTGAACAGACCTGCACTCCAGAACCCTCCGGACATTGAACCAGCCACTGAAGATCTCCCGGTCAGATGTGACAAACCAAGCAGAGAAGAAAATGGGAAAGCAGCTGGACCAGATGGCAAAGAAGGTAGACCTAAATGCAACAATAGAGATGCTATACCCCCTGTTCGAAAGGATCTACCAACAGACTGGAAGGAAGGCCACCTCATCAAGCTTCCCAATAAAGGTGACATTGGAAACTGCAATAATTACAGAGGCATCACATTACTTTCGGTGCCAGGCAAAGTCTTCAACGGGGTACGCTTGTAGAGGATGAAGAATACAGTCGACTCACAACTGCAGGATGAACAGGCTGGATTCCGGCAAAACAGATCATGCACAGACCAGATTGCAACGCTCCGTATAATAGTGGAGCAGTCCCTTGAGTGGAACTTGTCGCTATATGTAAACTTCGTAGACTTTGAAAAAGCATTCGACAGTGTGGATCAATAGACGCTATGGAAGCTCCTTCGACACTATGGCATTCCCAATAAGTTAGTTAACCTGATAAGGAAATCATATGAGGGTATGTCATGCAGAGTTATACATGGAGGGCTACTCACAAATAGCTTCCAGGTGCGAACGGGAGTCCGACAAGGATGCTTGCTGTCACCATTCCTGTTCCTACTTGCTATAGACTGGATTATGAAGAAATGCACCAGGGAAAGAAGGAATGGAATCCAATGGACTTTGCTGAAACAGCTGGACGACCTTGATTTTGCGGATGACCTTGCACTCCTTTCACATAGCCACCAAAGATGCAAGAAAAAAAATTAGTGTCATCCACAGCAATTGAAATCGGCATTAGCATCAACAAAGACAAATCCAAGATCCTGAAAATTAACGCACCAGCACGAATGTCGTCACCCTTATTCGGAAGCCAGCTGGAAGAAGTACAGTCATTTACTTATCTGGGCAGTATAGTAGACCAACAGGGCGGAACAGGGGCGTGAAGCCGGCTGGCCTAGCGCTTAGCTCACCAGACTGTCAACCAAAAAACCACTTGACACGTCGCGGGTTCGAGCCCCGCCATCGGCAGATCCCTGTCGCCCTACAGGAGTTTTGGGACTAGATGACGTTAATATTGAGTTGTTATCACATGCGCTTAACCGGCAGCAGTGAAACCTCTCACAGATTAATAGTCTTCTAGAGCGCACTGAGCATGGATAGAAGCGCTATATAAAAAATTACCATTAACAGATGCATATGTCAAGGCAAGGATTGGAAAAGCAAGAGTAGCCTTTATAATAATATAGCTCAATAATATATGGAAGTCCAGAGAGCTGTCCAGGAACACTAAGATCCGACTGTTCAATTCAAACGTGAAGTCAGTCCTATTATATGCAGCTGAGATATGGCGGATGACAAAGACTATCGTCAGGAAACTCCCAAGCATTTACCAACAGCTGCCTTAGAAGAATCCTGCAAATACGATGGCCTGACACCATCAGCAACGTCAACCTTTTAGAAAGGACCGGCCAAGCCCCAACTAAAGAGGGGATCAGGAAGAGAAGATGGGGTTGGATAGGTCACACACTACGCAAACCAGCAAAAAACATTACAAGGCAGGCATTGAGATGGAATCAACAAACAACATTACAAGGCAGGCGTTGAGATGGAATCAACAAACAACATTACAAGGCAGGCATTGAGATGGAATCAACAAACAACATTACAAGGCAGGCATTGAGATGGAATCAACAAACAACATTACAAGGCAGGCATTGAGATGGAATCAACAAACAACATTACAAGGCAGGCATTGAGATGGAATCCCCAAGGAAAAAAGAAGAAACACATGGAGGTGTAACCTGGAAGCCGAAATCACCAAGATGGGTTTCAGCTGGAACCAGTTAGAGAGGATGGCCCAGGATAGGAGTGTCTGGAGAACTGTTGTTGGTAGCCCATACTCCGACAGGGGTTGACGGGCGTAAGTGAAGTAAGTAAGCTCTACAACAATTTTGAAAATTCAGTTTGTGGTGCCTACTTTTATTAATCATGTGTTTTTACCTTTGTGGCTTTTATTCTATATAGATTATTTCAAGTTATAATTAATATTTTATTTATTTTCTCTACCAGTGAAGAGTTAAATTGTTGGGATTTTTTGTTAGAGATATTTTCTTTGTTTTGAATAAAGTTTATATCATATATTATATATATTAAGTAAATCTCTTTTCTCTTGTTGTCCTTTCCTGTGGTTAAATTATAAAGTTATTTTGTCTAGTTATAAGTAGTTATTAGACCCTTATTCATTAGACTTAGATTGTCCTGGGTAGATCCAAGGCTATAAAGCAAACCCAAAACCCTCTTTTTTCAACAAGGACAGGTCACATGTAAATAGATCAATTTAAACACACATAACCTTATTGTCTTTTATTTTAATTATGTGCTTTCAATTTTCTATGGGTCATTCTAAGCAAAGTGGTTTACATTGCTAACTGTCACTTGAGTGACCTGGGTTTCTTTATTTGTTGAGCGTATATTCTTTATTTATTAGCCTACGATAATATGTATATAGGGCCAATACTTATAGGCTATCACGCACCAATCAAACACCTTGTTCTACGATCCAATTGTTAATTTGTATGCCTGCTTTAAAAGGCAATGTAACTCCCTAAAGTAAAGGGCGCAACCTATGTGCGGGTCAAGCATATAGACCCACAGAATAGGTGGTGCGACCTATCCACAGGTGCTATGTTACCTATACACGAGTATATACGGTATCTATAGCGTATAAAGATCCATTTTCAAGCTTTAAAAAATTCATAACTTCCTCTCCTAATTCACTTATAAAGAAAAATTTGTTTTTATTGGAAAAGTCTCAAAACGATCTATGGAACAGTATAGGTTTTGTAATTATATTAAAAATTTGATTTATTTTTTTTATTGAAAGACCCAGGTACGATCATGACATCAATGGGAAACAAAAAAAGTAAAAATGCGATTTACATTTGCGTATTTAATAACTCTCCGAAAAAGGGAAGTTAAAAAGCACATTTCCGGGATATATGAATAAATGACTTTCGTTTTCTTGTTTACTTGCTAGTAAAGCGCCAAGTAATTTGTTTTGTTTTTTTACTAAAATGACTGACTTCAGTGTGAAATTCGTGTCTAAGAAAATTAGTAAAATAAGGTGGCGACCTAAATCTGATGTTAAATCTTCACCCTCAACCATATTTGTTACAGGAAGTTGGGACGACCAAGTAGGTCTTTCAGATATTTCAGATTCTGATTAAATTAGATAGGATCTGATAGGCCTAGCGGCCGCTAGCCTAAAATATAATAATTATAATCAGAAAAATGAAATATAATGATCATAATGTTTGAGTTGTTTGTGAGTTTTAGTTTGCGGAAAATTGTCATTAGGCTAGGCCACCGAATCATAAATGACTAATGAATGATTATTGTTAGGCCATTCAAATTGTGCCCTGAGTAATTATAAATATAATGAATTATTAATATATAGGATAGATCTAGGCCTAGATACTAGATCTATATATAATATAAATATATAATGGGCCCACTCTATTTGATTTACCCACGGATCTCACTGCTTGCTATGGCCATTGCATTGCTCTCAAATACTATATAATTTGACTTAAAATCATTAATGTGTAGTAGGTCTATACAAAACTCTTGGACGTCTCTGAATGCAAATCATAATTCATCATGCCGAATGAGGCAAATGCTACTGAATTGTCTGAATGACTGAATGCTGCTTTGGTAGGCTTTACTTTTACTAACTATGACACTATGAATACATAGGCCTACTAGGCTATAGGCTACTATATTATAGGCATAGTAACTAGGCCTATACAGTAGGTCTACAGCATACTATATAATATATAGTTAAGTTATATATTAACCCTTACACTTACAGCCCCTGTCGCGTATATTTTCCTCAAATTATTTCTTTCCCTCAAACCTAGACACGTAGATTTCCCTCCGAATACGAATCGCCTGGAATCCCAGACACGTATATTTCCCTCAAGGAAAAGTTTCTATTTAAAGAACAAAATAAAGGATTTGACCTTTCACCATAGTCTTGGTTAGAATATTTATTTGATAGCTGAATAGTTGAATTTTATTTCGCTTTTTAAATAATGAAAATTGACCAATTATTGAGTTTTTTTCTTGTGAAAATGAAAGTGCAGTCTTAATGGTCGCTACCGAATTACCTTCCGTTATTATGGTGGTACATGTTGATGAGAATTTTTCTTATGGATTATTATTACTAATGAATACAATTACTTTATGAATTAGATTATTCTAATAAGGCAAGTTATTATGTTTCTAGCAATTTAACTCTCTACGTTTTATCATCAATTTTTACCAACAAAAAAGGTAAAAAAATAATTTCGGAACCCTATCGATGTCTCAGCCATTTTAAAATAATGTTTGGGATTTGGGGAATAATAGGTAAAATAATGGACGGGACTGAAGGTATACATCGCAAATAAGTAGGTCGGTAAAGGAAGGGTTAAGTAACTATACTTATTATTTATTTATAATATAAATATAGACTCATAATGAGTCATACTTTGGCCTTTAGGCTAGGTTATATGATAATATATTTATATATGCTTACCATCTAATCTGGGTTTAGACAACTGTTACAGTGTTACTAATTCTTAGTCTGAGACTACTGAGAGTAAAGAGTCTATTAGTCACTCTTAGTCAGTCTTAGTAGCCTTCTTAGATTTAGTATGATTTTTTTTTGGTGAAACAACTGACATTTCATTACTCATACCTACTCATTACCACTATTGATGTGTCTATTCAATCACATTTGCATTGTCATTATTGACATTATTATAATGCCAAATTCATCACATTCATCTACTACGAATGTAAAAAAGTTTTTTTCCAAAACTGATAATGATAAACAAGTACACCAAATAGATTTTGAGTTTGGCTATTTTTTTTTTCCCCATCATCGTAACAATAAAAAAAAATCCCCATCATCCAAGAGACATCGCAGTTCAAATGGCGAGGTTATGCTCAATAAAATCAAAAGCAATAATCTTGAAAATGCTATAAATCGAATTAGTGTTTTTAGGTAACTCAATGAGTTTATTAAACAGTTTCTAAAGGGTACGAAATAGCAGTTTGCAATATCTCACATAGACGTAAAAAGAGAAGAGTTCATGGGAAAGGCTGACCTGGATTTCTAGAAGAATGAAAATCAGTTAATCTTTCACGTAGCACAACAAATCAATAGAGTATTTATTTAATGTGAATAAAGGCCCAAACATGTTCCTGGAATGTCCAGCTCCAGCAAATAAAAGCCAATTTTTGTATCTCAACTTTTCATTTAAAAAAGATGTGCTGAACTCTTGCAATAATTGTGAATCCACTCAAATTTTGGTTTGGTGTTTGTACTATTATTATGCAAGCAATGATCCAGATAAAAAAAAACAGTTTCAAAGCCTCAACAAGTTATGAATTTTTAAAAGATTTCCATCAGAAGAAATAAAGTTTGTGGGCCACCACCACATGTAAATGATTATCTTCCATCAAAACTGATAATCTCTTTCAAAATGTGTGATTATTGTCAGGGGGCGAAGCCAGGATTTTTTCGAGGGGGGCCAAAATTTCGCATAAAAAATGTTACCACATTTTTACGCAAATCACTCTTTGGGGCAGGAGAAGCAACGTTTGCAGATTTTTACTGTTAAAAAAAAAGTAAGAAACATCCAGCGTATAACGATATTCCAGACTATAGACCTGTTGACATCCAGGCACCAGGTTGTGGTAGAGATGGACTTTTTCCCACCGAGTCTCGTAGCCTCTCAAACTTACAACAGGAGCTGTCCCACATGCTTTAGCCCACCGGTGTACTTTTAAAGGGTGTGTCCATGGAAGGGGTAGTACATCTGGTTGGGTGAGCTGATGTACTCAGGGTTCTCACACAGTCTGGAAAAGTCTGAAGTTTCAAAAAAACAAATCAAGGCCTGGACAACCTTGAATATTGACATTTTAGCCTGGAAAAATAGCCTGTCAGCCTGGAAATTTATCTAAATCTATATTTATATCTAAATTTATTATAAAAATCAAGGTCAGACAAAAAAAGCCAATCCCTTTTTTACGCCATAAATGCCCACTGACCTTAGATTAATACCTCATTCACGCCATATTTAGGTCACTTAGGGGGAGGATGCGTGTGACCATTTTGTGACCATTTTCCAAATAATGTGTCCTAGTAGCCTGGAATTTGGCTCTTATAACCTTGAAATAGTCTGGAAACAGCCTTGAATTTTTTTCAGAAACAATGTGAGAACCCTATGTACTCTTTCGGGGTTTCTCATCTAACTTTGGTCCCCACCTGGCACACAGCTCTCAATTGTGGCTCCACGTAGCCGTAGCATGCACTGAGACCACACTACGAGAAATGGCCACAGCTGGATGCCTAAATCATTTGCGGGTAACCGTTAGGTTTCAATCCTCGGTGAAGTAGGCTTTATTTACCAAACATGTGAAGAAGTCACCATGGAAGAAAAGCCATTCTTACAAACAACTATTTGTTCATCAGAGAAAAGAGGGCTGCCAGTCTGACATAGCAAAGGAAAGCAAAATGGAACGCTGAAGAAGAAGGTCATCGTCGAATAAGACAGACGTACATCACACTCTTAAACGGAGCGTATCGGTGGTTTCCACACTTCGCAGCTTTAAGGCCTATGGGTACAGAAGTGCAGGGTTCACCAGTTTCTGTGGTCACTGCATACTAAGGACGCCCTCCAGACCCGTGAAAAAATCCTAGCTTTAGCCATAACTCGAACCCGGACCTTCAATACGTCAGCTGAACGCGCCGCGCTCATCCACCGTACCTCGTTTTATTTAGATCTACTTGAGTTTCAAATGCATTTCTATCAATTTTTTAGATTAATTGTAGGTCGACTCTACAGGATGACGTTTGCATTGAAATAATTAATAACCTCTAAATTCTTTTGCCAGTCCTTTTTCAATGTTAATCAATATTATAGTTACTATTGATTCACCACCTCTAAGTGTATGCAATCTTGTTTTTACTATTTACAATGCAGATATTGCTCGATTTTCAATTGATTTGAGCCGACTTTTCCAATTAATAACAGACTGTGTATGGATATTCTGTTCTTGATTCATTCTACGGCCATTCTGAAGTTACAAGCTTCAAGCATCTTAGACAATATCATGAAGCATATTTCTTTTCTTGTTAGATGCAATTGCAATGTTGTAGATGTTTTGAACATGCAGAAAGAACCGGCGGAGTAAATTATTATTCTTTAAAACTGCAACAACGACAAGGCTTAGTTTGTGGGCCCAGTGTGCGGTGAAAATTGTGCTTCAAATGACTTTTCATTCAGATGTTTTACAAGGTTTGAGAAGTGTTTCCTTAGCATGCATCATAGTCCAAGAAGCATTTGTGACTTAAATTGTTCATTCGATATCATCGCATCTAATAATTAAAGGCATCCACAATTTCTTTGCTGCACAAGGAGTTTTACCGCATAAAATGATGTAAGGAGTATTATTTGCTGAATGATATTTTGTTAAACCAAGGTTGCTATAATTATAGAATATTGTTTTGCAAAAATCTTTTGGAATCATCAGATTTTATAAATACATTAACACAAGGATCGATTCAATCGTCGTTTGATTTTGTTTTCCCCACAAATTGAAACATATCAGCTGTAAAAAAAAATTAAAAATTCCAAAATGTCAGGGGGGGCCGGGCCCCCCCCTAGCCCCCCCTGTGACTTCAGCCCTGATTATTGTTTAACATATCTACATTCATTATATTCATTTCTTGCTACATGAACACATGATTTTTTTTTATTGATTTTTTTTAGCCTTTATATTTATGTGTCAATTACAATTTTGTTCTATTTATATTTATGTACCCCTACACTTTCACCATAAACTCATTTTGAATTATAATGCCTTATATAAATTCACTGCAGCAAAGTATTTTATCATTTAGGATGTTAGTCATTTTAGGGACCTTACCCTCAGTGGACTTAAAAAAGTCTTATAGCCTTATATAATTTGTCCATTAAGTAAGTATATAATTTGATCCATAAGGCAAGTGTAGCAGCGTTCAAGTTATTTTTAGGGATATGTGGCCAGCACAATATTCAGCAGCCTTGTTTAACCCCATCTACTGTCAGGTACCCATCAGAACTGGGTAGGCGCCGGGTAACCTCCAGACCCAGGAACAAATCATAGCTTTTACTAGGATTTGAGCTCTGGACCTTGTCTGTACGCTTGTCCAGCGTTATGCCACTAGACCATCGTGGCTCATAAATATCTCTTGTTTAAATGATATCTAAATTATTCCACTACATTGGAGGGAAGGTTTCGCTATAAAATTATTTAACCATTTCAGCAAAATACTATTTGTGTTTGGGATCTGAAAGACAAAATAGCAGCCACCGATGACAGAGATGTTGATTTACTTGATCATGAACCACAAAAGAGTTTTGAAATACCCCACTCTGGTGATGTTCTTGACATACAGGTTGGACTTTAAAAACAAAACGTTTTAGAAATATTAGCGTTGATTTAGGTACATTTATTTGGCCAAAACTCAGTTTTAGCCAAAACGCACGAAACTTGATTTTAAATCTGAGATTGAAACTTATCATTATATCTGAGTGTTTTGATTTTCTGCTTTTTATAAATCATTTCACAGTACCTGTCAAGCAATACCTTTGCTGTAGCATCATCTTCTGGAGCTGTGTCTGTTTTAAAACATTCATTGATCAATGAGGTAAGAATATATTTCCTTAGCATTTATCTTTTAAGTGACCCTGGAAACATTAAGCTTAGATTACAAAACTGCTTATTTTAGATCATAAAAATCTTAAATCACAACTTTGCTTCTGTTTTGTTTTTGTGCTATACTTTTTTTTCTAAGGATTTTTCAACCCATGATTCTGCCATAGCCTAATCTATATATATAAAAAGACAGTGTTAAGCCCCGCGAGGATCCCCATTGGTCAATTTGAAAACACGTGTGTCACTGACCTATCTAGGCCTAGCCCAATATACCGTCTAATAATTTTTCACATCGGACATGTGTCTTCGATAGCTCAGTGGTAAACGTAGTGGACTGCTATACAGGCAACCAGGGTTCGATCCTCCAGTTAGACTATACTTTTTTTTTTCGACAATTAATTTTTCAAACTTTTAAAAACAAAAGACATTGTAAATCTATAGGCAATATAGATTTTGTTAAATAAAAATATTTGACTATTTTTTTTTACCCTATTACAATATTTATTTACTTTCCTAAAAGTATTCAGTAAGTGTAGTTTATAAATTTGTTATCTGCACCCCAGACAGTCCTTTTTTTTTTTTCACCCGGGCAACACCGGGCAATGTAGCTTGTGTCTAAATAAAAAAACGTGTTACCATTTCATTGGCTCTTAATTTTTCAGACTCTGACCTATTTATGTACCTGGGATAATCAGCATCATTTTAAAACTGGCAGCCCCGCCTCTTGCACCTGCTTAGCTCCAAAAGGAGATGACTGGATAGCCAGTGCCGGAGAAGATGGAAGGATTGTTATTGTTGCCTTAGATCAGCGGCAGCCAGTACAAACAATAGGTATGTGTTGCTTTGATGGCTTATTATATGGGGTAACCAGTATTGTAGAACCATAAAATCTCTAGCATAAGTATAAGCCGCACCTATGTATGAGCCACAGGTATACACCGAAAGCTGAAAGGCAAGTAAAATTGAAGTTGGCGTGTATAAGCCAAACTCAAACTGTATAATTTCCAATCCATAGTTTTATTTTTCACTGTTGCTGTTTGGCAGATCAAATATCAGCTATAGAATATCTATTATTATACATCATTTTAAACCCCAAAAGCCTAGGATCCAAAATGAAGAATTCAAAATCAATTACCATAACTTTAGACTGTTTTGTGCGTCAGTCGTGTTTATTGATGACCCCTCTAGACATCCTAGAAATTTTGGGCTGTGGCTGATATGATGAGTGACTTGCACTGTGAAGTGGATTAAAGTGAGAAGGATTTGCACCATACGTCAACCTTACTCTCTTTCCCAGAGCTATCTGGCCCAGCAGCTAGACAGAGGATGGAGTTGGGTGCAGTGGATGACCAGGACTTAGACAAGTCTTGTCATGCTCTTAGCCCTCCACAATATTTTGCTGGGAAATGCCTGTTGTCACTCCAAAAGTTTCTACTTGAGGGCAGCTGAAGCCAGCTTTAGACTAAGTTACAGCTAAATAGCAGGCAATAATGATAAAGTTGATACTTTTTTTTTACAAAGAAAGTCATAAAACATACAAGTTGAGTGAATGCGGTATGTTTTGTTATTTATTTATTTTTTCCCCGAAAATTATAATTTTTCGCACGTAGGTCTAATTCATTAGACCTAGACTGGAAATGCACTCTGACAAAATTTCAACTTTTTATAAACTACCTATTTTTAAACTTGTTTTTTTATTTTTTTTACGGCCGCATTCAGAGAAAGCTGACAGCTGCACCATAAATGGCTTGACCTTTCTGAAACAGTCTGAGCTGCTGACTGTCAATTCATTTGGGCAACTGAAAACATTTGACCTGCGGCAAGATTCAAGACAACAAGCTCAGATTTTCTCTGTGTAAGTATTGTTGTTGATTTTTTACTATTTTGTTTACCATGCAACTAAATCTATTGGAAGATTATAAAATAAAAGTGTAACAATGACACAGGCTGTCATAAAAAAAAACTTTCTTTTTACATTTTCCAAGGATGTAATAGTGTGAATGGCTACTCATGAAAAATGTTAATAATTTTAATGCGGTCCACTGTGCAGAGGAAGTTTAAATCTCTTGAATGCTAAAAAGTTGATATTTCTAAGCTGGAAGCAGGATCGAAGCCAGACATTTATTCCAGGGTGGGCTCAACTTTTGCGTGACTAACAGTTATAAAATATTTTGCAAATTTAGTACATAATTGAATTAAAAACCTGTTGAATACTATATTTTTCAAAAATTTTAGGGGGAGCTTGACCCCCATCATGGCTTTGCCCCTGGCCGGAAGACCCATTTTTTATATATCTTAGTCTTAGCTAATCTCTCATATAGTTCTTGGTTCGTGTAGCTTCAGTATTTTACTAGAGTGGTTTAAGTACATTTTTAATATTTTGGATGGATAACCAGCTTAACATCATGAAAAACATTGACAGCTCTAACAAAGAAGCAATCAAATTAAATTCTATACAATGCAGTAGGGTAACTGAAAAATCCTAGCTTACACCACTACTCGAACCCAGGACCTTCGTTACACCAGTTGAACATGCTGCCACTCGGCAAGCGTGCCCCCACTGCCGTACGCGCAGACTTTATCAAATATCATGGTTCATAAGATGGTCTGGAAATAGCCTCGCTTGTTTTTTTCTAGTTTGGGAAAACTGACCAAAGTCTTGGAATTTTTCTATAATAAACAAAGTAGCATGAAAAAAAATTGTTTAAATAAAATAAAACTAAATTATTCACTATTTTGTGAAGGAGTCCTGAACTCATATCATTTCCTGAAAAGAATTATTTCAGTGAGTACAGAAAACCATTTAAAACTAACATTTCATTTACACTTCCCTAAAATTACTGCTTAACATTAAGACATTTGACACAAACCGGTATACATTGTTTTTTTTTTTTTTTTTAGTTTTGTAAAGTTTGGGAATTTTGTAATGATTTTAGAGTCAGTTTTTCCCCCTAATGTTTCAGAACATTCGGAAATTTGACAAATCAATGTTGTGACCTTTCAAGAGGCAGGTCTGAGAGTGAACAAACACACACACACACAATCAGCCAACAACTCAACATTTTTGTTTTCTTTATTTTCCTTTGACTAGAGTATCAGTGACAGGAAAAAAATAATTGAAAAACTGCCTTATAAGCAAAATATACACACAAAACAGTTGTTATACATGAATTTATTTGTATGCATGTAACAAAGAAAAAAAGAAAAAATGTATAAAGATTTACATTTATATTAAATGATTCACCATTGTTTACATTTAGCAAATTCACTTATTATTATTTACATGGAATGAAGGATAAAAAAAATAAAATACTTTGATGGTGTAGTGTTTGTCAACTGTAGGGAAGGGGTCCCATCAGCCATGTGGTGTAGTGTTTGTCAACTGGAGGGAAGGGGTCCCATCAGCCATGTGGTGTAGTGTTTGTCAACTGTAGGGAAGGGGTCCCATCAGCCATGTGGTGTAGTGTTTGTCAACTGTAGGGAAGGGGTCCCATCAGCCATGTGGTGTAGTGTTTGTCAACTGGAGGGAAGGGCTCCCATCAGCCATGTTTCAAGTTGTTTTCTTGTTATTTCATGTTGTTGTTTTTTCTATAGCACTGAAAACCACACGCCTTTACTGTGTCTGGACAAGCACCCGGGGCAAGCTCACATAGTGGCCACGGGAGGGGAGGATGGTATGCTGACCATTTGGGATCTGCGGCAGGAGAAGTTTCCCATGACCTTGCTAGAAGCACACACTGGCGCCAGTAAGTTTTGTACACTTTTTTTTGTTTTTTCATGTAGAATTCTCATACATTAGAAAGCAATAAAAATGTTGTCCACTTGTTATGCAACATTATTAGTATTAAAAAATAAACAAAGTAAAAATGTGACATTAAAAGCTAAAGTCTGTCCACTCTATACAAAGAAAAATGCATGCTAGTGTGAAATAATCCTTAACTTAACTGTCAATGGAATTCATACCAGAATTGCTTTTAAAAAAACATTTGAGAAACCAGTGTTAGAGAACTTAAGGGAGAAAACTATTTCAAGCACTTTTTTTTTTTTGTTGTCATTTAAAACATTCAGTTATCATTTTTTTAAATTGGTCATTTCTTGTTTGTTATATGATGATTGTGTAAGTTAATGAGTCCATGTCATTGGTGCCATTGTGTAAGTTAATGAGTCCATGTCATTGGTGCCATTGTGTAAGTTAATGAGTCCATGTCATTGCTGCCATTGAATCCTGCACATTTTCTTTCTCTATTTTTTTTAAAAGTCAACCAAGCCTATTCAGTAGTTTACATTTAAGTTGATTACTCGTGAGATCAAACTTTTGTTGTGGTTTTTCTTTCTCCCCCCTTGCTCAGCATGGGAAGTGAAGTTTCACCCCCACAACCCCAACCACATGTTCACCTGTTCTGACGATGGATCCCTCTGGCATTGGGATGGCTCCTCATTTTCAGCGGATAGTGTTTCCAATTTCACCGCATCGAAAGGTAAGAGGAGTCATTTTTTTTTCCTTTTCTGTTTTGTACTTTGCATCTACACTATTCTCCTCTAAAATACATTTCTTTCAAACTGTTTATCATGTCTTTAAACCTTCAGTTCATTTGTTAAGAAAATTGGCATTCATAAAATAAAACAGCTAGAATTGTTAATTTTTTTTATTAAATAAGCTGCAAAAAGGGAGATAAATCAGATCAACTCTGGTAAATTAAGATTTGTATGTTGTGTTAAAAATCATCCTTAATTTTGTCTTTTTCCGATCAATTATTATTACAGTCTCTTGCAATATATATTATAGCATCTCAATTTACAACGTACAGAATTGCATGTCTCCACAAATCATTTTCTTTCATACAATTGATAACCAGCTAAATTCAATTGTCTCTGATTTCCTATATTACTTACAAGTATCACATCAATAGCAAATAACAGATTCATAAAGCTTTAAAATATATATAGTGGGTAAAATAAAAAGCACCTCACTTGAAGCAAAGAAATTTAAAAAATCAAACAAAGGCAGTTGAAGACACTGTGTATGAGAGAGGACTATAGCTGATACATATAACCCTGGTTACCATATAAAATAACAGGTTCAAATATACAAAGTCCATTCTTGTCATTTTAAAACATATAGAAACATGAGCTGCGTTTTTGGAATTGTTCTTTTGTAAAGAAAAAATATTCTGCCTTCCATTTCATTCGACTTTTTTACCTTTTCTTATAGCGCTAAAACTTTTTAATGCGTCGCAGGTTGCTGGATTACTGTTCTTGTCTTGCTATTGGCAAAAGTTTGTAATCGTAACCTGTTCTGTAACCCTACAAAAGTATTACATAAATTATTATTACGTTTGTTCTCTGACCATTTAAGGTATAATAATAGCCAATGAATATTTTTTAGTTTTTCTTGTAATCCCATAAAAGTCAATAAATTAAATAACACATTTCTGTAGCCTTACAAAGGCAACTTTTTCAAATGTTTCCATAATCCAAAAATGAAAAGGTGACGCTCCCCACCTCCCCACTTACCGCTTTGTCCATGGCTCTCATTATTGCCTCGAACTCCAGCTCACCACATTTCCACCCAAAACTAGACGTATCAACCCCTAAGGCTCCTTTCATGCCCACATTGTGGGCCTGTGCCTGGGAGTCCTGTGTCGGCAGAACAACATTTTTCAATCCCACTGATATAGCTCTCACCTGTAGGATTAAAAATGTGAATCTCATGAGCGACTCAAAGTCTGCAGTAGGTTTGTAATATAATCTAGTGGAAATAAATATGTCGTTTTGAAAGTATAGGCTACTCCAGTTCCTTGTTTTGTGACGGTACGCACCGGTACGGCGTACCGGCACCTTTTTCAATGTGGGGAAAATATTACTTCTCACTGAGTACCGGCACGTATTTTTTTTACAAAAAAAGCACTGGGCTATTCAAATATACATGTTTACAATTCATATTCCCCGGTGTTGCTCGGGGAAAAAATACAACGGCCTGTAGCTACTGATAAAAATTGTATGAACTGCAATGTCCAGAAAGCTATAATAATTTTTAAAATAAAATTATTTATTATCTACTAAAAACATTTAGGAAAGGAATTTAAAATAAAATTGTAATCCGGTAAAAAAAAAGGGCATGTCTTTTTATTTAACACAAGGTTTGGACTATCCTAGGCTGAAAATTTAACACCCATCTCCCTCGTGCGTCTAAAATATAATTATTAGATTTTACTTACTGAAAACATTTTAGGAAAGCTTTCCTGAAATTCTTTAAAATCTTTAAAAATAAGTAATATTAATGGAATTTTAAAAATTTTAAATGTTATCAGTGGGGAATCGAACCCAGGTCACCCACTTGGCAGTCGGATATGCTTACCACTAAGCTAGGGAAGACACATGCAGAAAGCGAGATAGCAAAAGTAAATATGAGAAAATAAGGTCATGTGTCTTTAAATTAACCAATTGGGATTGGAATCCACACACACACATAGTCTACTTTATAGATATAGATTTCAGTAACCAGTTGTAGCTATGTATGCTACTTTTCTTTTCTTGAAATTCGGAATAAAATGGGTAAAACTTATAATCAAAGAAGTAACTGAGTCACATGTAATATAAACAAATCTTAACATTAATAATATTGCGAAACAAAACCTCCATTTATTTAAACAAAACCAACTTTTTTTCATAAGAGGTCTCCTCCACAGTACAATGAAAAAGAAAAAGAACAAAAATATTTGTATTAGATTTACTGTAGTTTAAAACAATGGGGCCTTTACTTTTTTACTACACTTTGAAACAAAATAATACTAGCTTTGTAATTACTACCCGGTATTAATTAACAAAATATTGGTAGCTAACTATATATGACTACAACCTGAGGGCATCATTTACGTTCACCAGTTTTTGTGGTCACAGCATACTAGGTGATTGTGTGGCCAGCACAATGCCCAGCCACCTTTACTTTACACCAACTAATGTCAGGTACCCAACCGAGCTGGGTAGACTCAGAAACACTCTCCAGACCCTAGAAAAAATCCTAGCCTTCACCAGGATTCGAATCCAGGACCTTCGGTACATCAGCCGAATGCTCTGCTACCGTGCCCCATTTGTGAATACGATGGTAAAAGCCTATTAGCTAGTGCCCCACCCCTGCCTATCATTGTTACCTGTGCCTCACATGCTGCCATAAAGTTAAATGTCAGGTGAAATGCCTCTTCCAACGTCTCTCCACATATGACCACCCCATGGTTGTGTAGAATCAGGATCTGTTTAAAAATACCAAATATAACTACAGCAGATAGAGAACTAGTTCTCATGACAGAGTAGTCCTTGCCTGTCATAACTAGAGATGTGAAACAATAATATTTGTCAAATTCATTAACGGTTTTGAAAGAATTAACTAGTTTTAAAATCATACATCATTTTTATTGACAGGAATTTTTTTTACCTAGAGTCACAAACAAACGATTTTATTAGTTCTGATAAAAAAATATTTTAAAGCATAATGTTGGGTTTGCACAAGTCAAGTCATTAACCCTTTAACTACCTCAGGTTGTTAATATAAATATTTGCTGACTTTGCATATTTTAACCATTTCTTTATTTATTTATGATGTCAATGTGACGTCCTCTGTATTTAAAGAGTTAAATGCCTTGCAAACACTAATAAAACAATTTTGTTTAAAATAAGTCTCAGTGATGACACAGAGGGGTGTTTGTGTGTTTTCTTCTTCAGGCATAATCAGTGTGAAGGACAAAGACTGATTATTGGTTTAAAATAGATTTCTACAAATGATGATTTGTTTGGGAACAGACAACTAGTCACTTTGATCTCTTGTATTTGGTTGCCATAAAATTCCTTAATTTTAAAAGGTGTATCTGCATATGCATATTTACATCTACCACCTAGTATGAATCACTTGCCTACATCTAGTTTTTTTTGTGATACACCACTAACACTGCCTTTGTTTTTTCTGCTTTTATTTTATTGTAGTGGTTGACATAAAATATTGTTGTTGTTTTCTGTCTTCTAAGATAGTTTTTGAAAACAGATATTTGCAATGTTTTAGTTCGCTTTCAAAATGTTCCTTATAGTTTTAGTTATTGAATATTAAGTTTATTTACAATATATTACTTCTCCTAGTTCATTTACAATATATTACTTCTCCTAGTTCATTTACAATATATTACTTCTCCTAGTTCATTTACAATATATTACTTCTCCTAGTTTATTTACAATATATTACTTCTCCTAGTTCATTTACAATATATTACTTCTCCTAGTTCATTTACAATATATTACTTCTCCTAGTTCATTTACAATATATTACTTCTCCTAGTTCATTTACAATATCTTACTTCTCCTAGTTCATTTACAATATATTACTTCTCCTAGTTCATTTACAATATATTACTTCTCCTAGTTCATTTACAATATCTTACTTCTCCTAGTTCATTTACAATATATTACTTCTCCTAGTTCATTTACAATATATTACTTCTCCTAGTTCATTTACAATATATTACTTCTCCTAGTTCATCTACAATATATTACTTCTCCTAGTTCATTTACAATATATTACTTCTCCCAGTTCATCTACAATATATTACTTCTCCTAGTTCATCTACAATATATTACTTCTCCTTGTTCATTTACAATATATTACTTCTCTTAGTTCATTTACAATATATTACTTCTCCTAGTTCATTTACAATATATTACTTCTCCTAGTTCATTTACAATATATTACTTCTCCTAGTTCATTTACAATATATTACTTCTCCTAGTTCATTTACAATATATTACTTCTCCTAGTTCATTTACAATATATTACTTCTCCTAGTTAATTTACAATATATTAACAATATATACTTCTCCTAGTTCATTTACAATATATTACTTCTCCTAGTTCATTTACAATATATTACTTCTCCTAGTTCATTTACAATATATTACTTCTCCTAGTTCATTTACAATATATTACTTCTCCTAGTTCATTTACAATATATTAACAATATATACTTCTCCTAGTTCATTTACAATATATTACTTCTCCTAGTTCATTTACAATATATTACTTCTCCTAGTTGATTTACAATATATTACTTCTCCTAGTTGATTTACAATATATTACTTATTCTAGTTCATTTACAATATATTACTTCTCCTAGTTCATCTACAATATATTACTTCTCCTAGTTCATTTACAATATATTACTTCTCCTAGTTCATTTACAATATATTACTTCTCCTAGTTCATTTACAATATATTACTTCTCCTAGTTCATTTACAATATATTACTTCTCCTAGTTCATTTACAATATATTACTTCTCCTAGTTGATTTACAATATATTACTTCTCCTAGTTGATTTACAATATATTACTTCTCCTAGTTCATTTACAATATATTACTTCTCCTAGTTCATTTACAATATATTACTTCTCCTAGTTCATTTACAATATATTTCTTCTCCTAGTTCATTTACAATATATTACTTCTCCTAGTTCATTTACAATATATTACTTCTCCTAGTTGATTTACAATATATTACTTCTCCTAGTTGATTTACAATATATTACTTCTCCTAGTTGATTTACAATATATTACTTCTCCTAGTTCATTTACAATATATTACTTCTCCTAGTTCATTTACAATATATTACTTCTCCTAGTTCATTTACAATATATTACTTCTCCTAGTTCATTTACAATATATATTTTCTCCAAGAAGCTCACCTTGTTGACTGGCCCCAAATTTTTAGCAATAAGCTCTCTCTCTTTCTCATCAACAACTATCCCATAATACTCGTGGTAGCTGACGTTACCGACAATCATGGCCTCCTGGCTGAGAGGTAGTAAGCCGCATTTCATAGCAGACACCTTGACACAGGATACAGTTTACAGTTAAAATAATATAAGTGTTTTCCTTTCTTATTGAATTATTTAGCATCGACTGCTTTAAAAAAAAGTATTTTACACAATTTAATATATTTTATCTTATATATTATGTAAAATCATGTCATTATTCATAGAAGTTTAAACTCAAAGTGACAAATTACGGTAGTTTACTGTAGATTTGAATAATTATTAAGATTTTAGAGTTGGGGTACATTTGCATGCCATTCCAATTTAAATTTGGGATGGGAGCAGAACAAAATCTATGAAAAGTCTCATCTTATGTTACAGATGCTCCTTTTATAAAGACTATTGCATCTTAGGTTACAGATGCTCCTTTTATAAAGACTATTGCATCTTATGTTACAGAAGCTCCTTTTATAAAGACTATTGCATCTTATGTTACAGAAGCTCCTTTTATAAAGACTATTGTATCTTATGTTACAGATGCTCCTTTTATAAAGACTATTGCATCTTATGCTGATCCACGGTCTGAGTCTAGCCTTGCATTTGGATTATTGTTTTAAATGATACGTTACTGGTTTTCCTAGTTTGTTCAGGCAACCCATTCCATGCCTAGATGCTACATGTATTTTTTCTTGCATATGAGATAAGAAAAATGTTAAATGTCTTGAGTGGTAATCTTTTCAACCTAGTTGTGATGACAAACATTATAGTGGCTTTAGAGATGTGGGAATATTTTTTTTTAATCTTCACATAAATTTTGCAGGACTCTAGTGTTTGCTCATGTTTCTTTGGTAGTAAAGGTAGGACAGTGATACTGACAGTTAAACTAAAAAAAAAAAATGCCAAGAAAACAAACACTGGACCAAGGCTGCTTGCACTCACTGCTGTGGCAGCCGGGGTGTGCAGGTGCACGACACATCTGATTTCTGGCCTGGCGGCATGAACAGCGGAGTGCAAGTTAAACCCCGCCTTGTTGACTGTGAACATGGAGGTGCCTTGGTCAATGATGTCCCCATGGATGTTCACTTTCATCAGGGAGGATGCTGTGATCTCGTAGTAGAGTAAACCATACGGGTTGAGAAGGAACTGTTCTGGTCCGCTTGAGTTTATACGAACCTAGGATTACAATAGCAAAATAGACTTCTAGAATTAGAAGAAAAAAAAGTATGATTCTACAACTACCTCTACATTTTCTGTACCAACTTTTGTATTTCCTTATTAAATCTTGCAGATTAAATATATTAATGGTGCAGCCTATTCACTAGACATAGTTGTAGAAAGGTTTGAAAAACAGCACCACTCTATCATAAAGTAGCAACTTACACCTGCATTGATAATTGTAGTGAGTGAAGCAGAATTACCAGGATAAGATTATATTTTACTTACAATACTTTCGTATGCAAAAAAAAAGGTATTTAAAAAAATTGAATTTGCTAGCTAATAATAATAATACCAAAGAAAGGTCTTATGTATAGTGTCACTCTCATTCCTTTGGGTCAGTGTTTCAAAAGCTTTAAATAAACAATGAAAATAACTCGAATCGCTATTAACAACTATTTAAATCTAGAGTGGCAGCAGGGAGGGAACTGTAGACCTCATTGTAAAATGGTTTTAAAAAATAAAATTTTGATCAATTTCATGTTTAAAAAAAGGGCAATATAACACCCCAGAGAGATTATTTAGCAATACCGACCTGCGACCTGCTCGTGGACTAGAAAATAGCTCTTGGATAACCATATACTAACATTGAGACATAACTACAAGTCGAAGTGTCAACAATTATATTGTTAGTCACAGGAATATATTACTTGATATTATAACAACTCTTCCATTGATTTCTTTTTACTTTCTTCTTTACGAAAAGACATTTTTTGGCTTTCAAATTTCACTAGTGCAGCTTTAAAAAAACACAACAAAAAACAACGTACACTTATGCTGTTATAGATGCCGTGGGTCCAACCACACAGGTCCACCACGCGGTACAGGGCTGCCAGTTTACACCTTAGCTGCTGCTCCCCTTCGGCATAATCTGAGCTCTTGATACCTTTCAGATCATTGATAGGCACTACGGTAGTGGCTGTGAAACAAGTTGGAAAGTTTATTTTCGCAGTAAGTCGGCTGTTCCAGTGGTTAGTACAACTAGATGACCCAGCTGACCAATCCCTGACGCCCTGTAGGGGGTTTGGGCTATTGATGTAATAATCTTATTTCTAGAAGTGTCTGTAACTTAAAAGATATAAAATATTTTCAAAACTTGCGGGTCTGCAAGTCTGCAAGAATGAACATTATTCTTTTCTTCTCTTATTTGCATTTACTGCTTTAAAAAAAAATTATTTACACAAATTTAACACATGCCTCCATATTTTTTTTGCAAGGATCTTTCATTATTATTCATAGAAGTTTAATACATATTAATTTTTTATGACATAATCAAGGGATAGACCTTAATCTTTGACTTTGAGTGTGTGTGGATTATTTTATATTTTTTATCTGTTCTCAATTAGCAATTATGACTTATTTTTGTATTTACCTTCATGGGTTAGTTGGGAAAATAAATTTCTACAAAGAAATCTCTATTTTTATTGTTAGGCAGTCATATATAGTATTATTACTTGAACAATTTTTCTTAATATCATTACTTCATTATGGTATTGTAATATTTAGCCTGATCTGATATTCAGTTTAATTGACACATGTTGAATTGTTGAAAATGTTTTACTTACCGCGAATGAGATTTCCCAGGCTCCTTTTGGAATGTACGGAAATTATATCCATGGCGACTCGTCTAAATGCCTATAATATAAGATATCAGATTACGTTAACAAAAAGTAGTATTCCATCTTTTTTTTTGGTGTGGGTGGCGGTATGCTACATGAAAAAACTTTTATTACATAGATATTACCAGTAAATTGTCTTAAGTTATATATCATTAGAATGGGCTAAAGTTGACAATGCCAACAGTATATCATATGATTGATTAAAATTAGAAAACTAGTTTTCAAAAGTGTGATATAAGATAATCAAGAAAAATGAAAGCAGTATTTTGAGACACATAGGCTCAGGTTAAAAAAAATAATCTTAATTCTATTCCTATAATAATACAAACACACACCTGCAGTTAAACAATTCTACAATCATTTATTTTATATTCCCTAGCTTGAACCATTACCATGTCATGGAGCTTGTTTTTTGTTTTTGTTTTGTTTTAAGCCTTAGACTGACAGTTCACTACAGGTCTCTGATAGAGAGTACTAGTTTGGCATTGTCGGTTGTTTATGTAAACTTATTATAACTTATTATAACACTTCTTATAGAATCTACATTATAGTTAGGCCAACTGTGAACACAGTCCTCCTTCATCCTTTTTTATCAGATTTGGAAATATAATGAAGTAATAATATATTGAGATAATAATTATAATACAGGTGTAGGCCCTTTAACACTGGAGGCTGGTGGGGAAAGGGGGGGGGGGGATAATGGGTAGCAAAAAAAAACAATGTCCTGCTTTTGTTTTGGCAGCAGTTCAACTGGTGATCAGAAGGTTCTGGGTTCAAATCCTGGTGCATGCTAGGATTTTATTCACGGGACTAGAAGGTGTCCCTGAGTCTACCCAGCTCTGATGGGTACCTGACACTAGTTGAGGTAAAGTAAAGGCGGCTGGGCATTGTGCTGGCCACACATCCCCTAGTATCCCGTGGCCACAGAAACTGGTGAATGCTGCTTCACCAGCCCTATGATCAGTTGTGTCCGAAGGGTACTTTACTTATATAAAGTGAACAAGTAGTAACTAATCGCAATACAGATGAGAGGTAATGGTAATTTTATTGTACGAAATCAAAATAAATGACAAAAGCCAAGACTTTGGCCAAGGCCTAATTTTAGGTGTGCTACTTATTTGGCCTACTTTTTGGATAAATAATAAATTGGATCTAGACTACACTGGATTGAAGCGAATGCTTGAATATAAATATAAGTAGTTAATTACCATTACGGTAATAATTTTGCTGCATACAATGTGAGCATGTTTGAAAACAATCGTGCTGATCATCTTTAATTGCTTTATTTTTGGCTTAGACTTAGTTGTTGAAGCGAAATTGAATAACAACAAGATAAGGCTTACAAAATGTAAACAGAAGCTCGGACCAATCCCTGTTTAGGAACACGGTCACGTGACTCCCCCCCCCCATTTCCTTTTCCTTCTCAGGTGTTATTGATTTTCCGTACGAAGTTATCACATTATAGGCCTACTGTATATTATTTAAACAGTTACCCATTTTGTCGACTACAAATTGTTATACCGAAAAATTATTCCTCTATATCTATAATAATTTTAGCGCCCTACCATTGTAATCATTTTAATGCTAGTCAGCCATCAACTTCGAAGGTTATTATATTATAAGGCCTTTTTGTTAACGCTGTTGTCATGTTTTTCTTGTATCCATTTTATTGTTCTTGTATCTTCAAATTCTGTAGTACGGTTGGATGTCAGTAAATGTACCATATTGCATCCCAACAAAATGTAAGAAACTGTTAGGGTGACATTACAGAAAGCACACACCGGGGCCGTTTCTCGTTTTACGAAAAAGGAATGTGTTAGTTTTGTTTGTAAAAAGTTGAAGTCGCGATCCATTGTAAATTATTGTATAGTCTAGAACAGGTGTCGGGAACCTTTTTGTCTGAGAGAGCCATGGGCACCACATATTTTGAAAAGTAATTCTGTGAGAGCCATACATTATGTTTAAAACTAAACAGTAAATGTGTGCATTTTGTGTAATTTCAACACTCATCATCATTGGCTCCATAGTCTCGAAAGACGATTATATTTGCGCTCCTGTGATTTGGCCAGCCCTGCAAAATTGACTGTGTCTGTGGAGACCTATCCTTGAGAGACAGGCTCTATCGCATATCTGGCACTTGAAAGCTGGACCGTGGGAGATTGTTAGGGGCAGCGTACTTTTCTTCGCTGCTCGTTTAGCCTCCGCCATAAGGCGAAGTTAGCCCTCTGCCGCATTTATACCGGTGTGTAAGGTGCCTCTCCAACTATTTCTGTGCTGAGCAAGGTTCTCCCAGTTTCCGACCTCTACATCTATAGCCTTTAGATCACGTTTGCAGACGTCCTTGAACCTGAGTTGGGGGCGGCCGGTAGCTCTCTTGCCTTTCGCCAGCTCAGCATATAGCAGGTCTTTTGGGATTCGCCCATCCTCCATCCTGGAAACATGGCCAAGCCACCGAAGACGTCGTTGGCGAAGGAGAGTGATCATGCTAGGCATGTTAGCCCGTTGCAAGACCTCGCTGTTTGTTATGCGGTCCTTCCAAGATATCCCACTAAAAGTACAGTAATTATGTCTCTGAATTCTTTTTAATAACATTCTTATTCTGCAGTAGACTTTAGCTCATTTGTAGAATGAAATATTGATATGCAATTAATATGTAGATCAGAGGAGTCTAAAGAATTTTTTTTTTAAATCGAACATTTGTCTGCGATCCAAAAATAAGTGTGATTTCTCGAGAAATTCCGATTTGATGTAAATTTTGAAAAACTAAGAAACACACAAAGAATACCTTCTGAAGGGCTCCACCATCAGGCGGCTGACTAATACAAAATTTAAAAAAAAAATGTTGAAGCGATTAGCGTGAATTTCACTTACCTAGCTCAATCGAGTGCTGCCTTTCTTATCGATCTAGTTAGTTGTTTAGCCGACTGTCTCTATTTCTGTAATGACAATATAATTTACAAAAATGTAAGATACTTGTTATAGTCTATACGTTTATTGATATAGATATATTGTAAAGTAAGCAAAGTACCCGACGGACCGAATTGATCCATGGGGTCGGTGAAACAGCGTTCACCATTTTTTTTGGCCACGGCTATTAGGGAATTGTGTATTAAATTGTAATCAGTAGAATTATTGAATATATATTTTTTGTTAAGAAAAAAATATAATAATAAGGATGTACAACAAAATAATAATATTGTTCACACATCTTTTACTAGTCAGTATTAGGATATACAAAATGTATGCTTAATAAACACATTTTCAGTTAAGGTTCTTATAAGATTAACTAACATTTTTAGCGTGGCCTGTTTCTTTTATTCGTATATGTTTGCTTTAACGACAGGGTTTCTTGTCGCATATCCAAATTATACACTGGGGAATTGTACTAGCTAGAAATCGGATTATATCTCAATATGTCCACATGAGTGCAAAATTTATGGCATACAATTCTAGGTCTATCGCTTGAATACTAACTATAATGATTGTCTGAGCTAGATTTTGAACTTTTTGTTTTTGCAACCTGTTTTTTTTTTTTACTTTTTGCTCTGATGGCCCGGTAACGAGTCTCGACCCCGGCAATTTGAGAAACGTTTGATTTCATGTGTTTCCGTGCGTTCATATCTTCACAAATTGCGGCGAAGTTCGTAATAATGAATAGGACAATTTTATGAAAAGGGTAATGTACAACTTCCGGTCAAATCTTTCTGCTGCAGAAAGTGTATTGTGAACAGAAAAAAAGAAAAGCCTTCGTTTATTTATGATTTTTTAAAATACAAAGATCTAGTCTACTTGATATATAGTTTACATATTGGAAAAAAAATAATTCATAATAATAATATAATATCTGTCAAAGTGAGACATTATGTTATGGGTGTGGCTTATTATATATATATATATATATATATATATATAAATATTTTAAAAAACAACAACACTATAGCCTACCTTATTTTGTGTGTAGATGAACTATTTTAAACATGAGATATTCTAATGTTTAATTCAGTGTAAGTGTAAGGCTTATTGTGAAGTTAGGTCTAGGTCTAACACTTAGCAAGTATGTTAAACAAAAACAATTTACAAAGACTATATTTGCCCTGCGAAGTGCAAGCTTTCTATTTTGTTACATATTGACATGTATGACTTAGCAGAAATTCGTAAAACATGGCTAATGACTAATAAAGCCGTATTGTTTTGTTACGCTTTAACGAAATTAGTTAGGGCCCACGCGTCTAGTGGCGTAAAGTGGTACATTTTGGTTAACAGAATGTTTATTTGTTGTTATCTTTAACCGAGGCAACAATATTATGGCAACAAAATGAAAACAACAGCAATAATATTTTCGTGAACGAAAGTGAAGTGGTCACATAATAGTCCTAGAGACATTAGTTACACAAATGTACTAGTATTCTAAGTGTATCTCTATTGTTGTTATCATTTTATTGTAAAGTTTGTCTAGGCCACCACCAACAGGCTCCAATACCAATTATTTCATATTATTATGTTTTACACAAGGATCCGTCACTGTTCCTACCTAGTACCGGGGGTAGTATAGTTGGTTTGGGGGAGGGGGTAAAGATGGGATGGTTCGAAACAAGAACAAAAAAAAAGGGGGGGGGGGGTTAAAGGTTCCAGTTGAGCTCTGCGGTGAAGGGTTCCGAGGTATGCAAATGACCTCAAAACGGGTGGGCCTGTCGCACCCCATCCAACCTTTTACAATAAAATGTCCCAGTGGGACTGTTTATCCCCACATAATACTACTACTATATATTCTACTATTCTTCTTCTTTATGTGCCAGGTCTGGAACAGACATCGGCGGTCATGACTCTCCATTCTTTCCTGTTGTTAGCTTTTTGCAGAAAGTTATTATTACTTATGTTGTTGTTCGTGGCCCATTCGTTCAGGCTTTCTACATATGTTAGCCTTTGTCTTCCTCTGTCTCTCTTACCAGATATTTTCCCACACAAAGCCAGTCTTTCTATACCATTTTTCCTATAGATGTGTCCTAGAAATTCCATCTGTCTATTCCTAATGGTGTTAATGAGTTCTCTTGAGGTACATGCTGTTTTCAACACCTCTGCATTAGATTTCTTTTCAGTCCATGATATTCTCATCATCCTTCTTAGAAACCACATTTCTACTGCCTCCAATCTTTTCCTTGTTTCACTATCAATAGTCCAACATTCACATCCATATAGAAGAACAGACCAAACATACCCCTTCAGTATGCACATTTTGGTACATATTCTGATATTCCTGTTTTTCATGATACTGCTTAAGCTCATGAAGCTGTTTTTAGCTATTGCGATTCTTCTCTTTATTTCTTTGTTGCATTTGCCTTCCTGTGTTATTGTATAGCCTAGATACTGGAAAGAATTGATTTGCTTGATGTTTTCACCTTCACTGGATAAAGAGCATCTTGGAGGTTGTCTTTTCTTAGAGATTACCATTACTTCGGTCTTACTGAGATTGAGTGTTAATCCTTTAAGTCGGCTCTCTTCTACCACCTTATTTAGAATAGTTTGCAGGGCACTTTCTGATTCTGCTATTAGTACTGTGTCATCTGCATATCTCAGATTATTTATATTCTTTCCTCCAACTTTAATACCATCTAGGTGTTCGATATTCCGGAGTATTATTTCACTGTAGATGTTGAAGAGGTCTGGTGATAAAACACATCCCTGTCTTACTCCTCTCTTTATTGGTTTGAATGCACTTAACTCCCCTTCATATCTAATGGCAGCTTCTTGCTCCCAGTATAGATTTCTTATTATTCTGAGGTCTTTACCATCTATGTCCAGATCTTGTAATATATTAAATAGATCTTGATGTTTGACTTTGTCAAATGCCTTAGAATAATCTATAAAGCATAGATACAGGTCTTTTTGCATCTGGATGCATCTTTCAATTAACATAGATAAGGTGAAAATAGCATTTCTTGTGCTTTTATCTGCAACGAATCCAAACTGGGTTTCTGAAATTTCCGGACGGATTTTACTTCTTATTCTTTCCATGATTATTCTGAGGAGTATTTTTGTGACATGATTCATTAAGCTAATTGTTCTGTGTGATTCACACTCTGTTGCTCCAGGTTTCTTGGGTATTGTGATGAAAATTGATCTGCTTAAGCTTGAGGGGATCTTACCAGTATCATATATTTTGTGGATAAGTGGATAAATTCTACGAAGATTTAGATAATGTCATGAAACAACTAAAATCGCAGGATATCAAGATTGTAATGGGGGATTTTAATGCAAAGGTTGGCAAAGAGAAAATAGAAAACATTGTTGGTCCTTTTGGCCTGGGAGAGATAAATAGCCGTGGTGAAAGATTAGTAGAATGGTGCAAAGAACATAACCTCTCCATATCAAATACATGGTTCCAGAACCACCCAAGAAGACGATGGGCATGGAGTAGCCCAGGAGACAGAACAAGAAACCAAATCGACTACATATTGATTCAACACCGTTTCAGAAATGCTGTAAGATCATCAAAATCAATGCCAGGAGCAGACTGTGACAGTGATCATATCCCAGTCATATGTAATTTAAAACTAAAACTAAAACAACTCAAGAAATCAAAAATTAAACCCAAACTTGAAACTAGCCTTCTAAAAAGAGATGATAATTTGAAAGAGAAGTTTACAATAGCTGTAAAAAATAAATTTGAAGCACTTGACAACTTATGCGAAGTGGAAGAGAGATGGCAGGAATTCAATAGATGCATTGAGGTGGCGATTGAAGAAAATTTACCAAAACAAAACAGAAAACAACACAAGAAATGGATCACGACAGAAATTCTAGAACTCATGGAACATAGAAGACTGGCAAAAAAGGACGATAAGAAATATCAAGTACTAAATAAAGAAATAAAGAAGAAGTGCAACGAAGCTAAAGAAAACTGGCTTAATGAACAATGCGCAGAACTGGAAAACAGCAAGATTGAAAATAATAAGTTAGTACATGAGAAAATACGAGAAATATCTGGGAAAAGAAAAGGTACACAATCAAGCTGCATTAAATCAAAAGAAGGAAATATTCTGTTAGACAAAGAAGACATACTATGCAGATGGGCAGAATATATTGAGGAACTATTTGATGATGACAGGAAAGAAAAACCAAGCTTAACCAAAAATATTGAAGGCCCACCAATATTAAAAGACGAGGTTGAGAATGCTATCAAGAAAATGAAACATGGTAGGGCCCCAGGGCCAGACAACATTCCAGTGGAAATATATGACGCATTGGGAGAAATAGGCATAAATGAAATAACTCAACTTGTTAACAAAATATTCTACTATAGAAGTATATTTATTATTCCGCCGTTTATCCTAGGTGACTGCCTGAACGGAATTAAAGAGATACGATGACGCATGAACTTTTCGTCCGGGTCAAGGTCGCTGTTACGGTCGGGTTGCATAGTAACATAGGATTTTAAAACAGACACACATACACACAAATACACATTCTACGTGCTCCAGCAAAATTTGGACAGATAGAATATAGACGCAAAACTATTGCAATAGGTCAGCGGCACGGTCACAGCTACTATCATTGCGCTTAATGATAACGCAAGGGCTGTTTGTTTGTGTGTTTAAATCTAGTCTATCATTGAAATACATTTCTCTCTCCCCCTCTCTCTCTCTCTGTTTATCTCTGTATCTCTATCCAAATTCTTAAGTGAAAGCGTCAGATGGAATATATTGATACAAGAGTGTATGCGCCAGTGTAATGATCAGTTATGAATAGTGTTGTAGCGTCTCCCGATTAGAAATGTTAAGTGACGAATCTAGTACATTATAATGGCCCTTCTTGTCATTCTCTAGTCTTCATAATCCACACAATAAAAAATTATTAATTATGTCAAGAAAAGAACCACAACAAAAATACTGAAGCTTACTTCTAATTGAAATCTAATACGTAAGATAAGACATTAACCAAAATTAGAGATTTCAAAATTAGCATTTTCTTTGTAGTTAGAGGCCGACCGAAATTCGATTTCGGCGCCGAAAGTAGGCAAATGGCCTCTTTCGGGCGTAGTTTTGGCCGAAGTAAAAAAAAAGTTATCTTTCGGTTTCGGCCGAAACTGATATTGACTTTCGGCCATCAGTCGAATATCTATTTTAACTATCAAAATTCAGGCTGCAACGCTAGTGCTGAATCTATTACTCTGCTTCTTGATAATTTTATTTAGTTGCGAACTAATCTGTGTGAAGTAAAAATGTGAAGTTAATAATAAACAGATTATTTAATCACCTCAAAGAATGTCGAAAATTGGAGTGTAGATTAATAAAATGGCTTTGTTTTATGCACCTAGGTTTTTTTTCCTTTCATTGCATCGGGTCATTTGTTTGTTGTTTTGTGTAATTTTATAAAAATCATGACACAATATTTAGATTGTAAAAATCCTATATAAAGTTTATATTTCCTTTTAGGTTATAAAATATTAAAGAGTATTCAATTCTGAAAAAAAAAGATTTATAATACAAGTATATACAACTGTATATCACAGACCACATGTTCTATGGTTTACTTAAATAGAGTAGGCCTACATGTTCTATGGTTTACTTAAATAGAGTAGGCCTACATGTTCTATGGTTTACTTAAATAGAGTAGGCCTACCCATAAACTAGTTAATATTACACTAAAATGTACAGTCTTTTTAAATCTTTTGTTTGGCGATTTCGGTTTCGGTGGAAGGTGTAGTGAAACTTTCGGTTACGGCTTCGGTCGAATGTGTAGTCAAAATTTCGGTTACGGCTTCGGTTTCGGCCGTAAGTCAATGCATAACTTTCAGAATGGTTTTGGTTTCGGTTTGCCTCTACTTGTAGCCTAACCTTTTTGGCATATTATATTTATTATATTATGTTTTGTGATTGACCTAGATTCGTTTTTTTTTTCAATGTTATTATTAGTAGGATTGTTTGCAACGATTGAAACCTGTGTCAATGCTTGTTTTATATATCTAATTGTCTGCGTGTTCAAGATAGTTTTTGGTCGTGGTCGCTTGACCAGTCTGCATTTTTTTCAGTCTACTCACCAACTACACACCCGAACATACGAGATGTGTGCTCACTTTTTGATGGTGTTGTGTTGTCAGGTTGAATGCGTTCACCTAATTTACACAAATTCACACACGAATAAAAACCAAAAAAAAAACAACACATGCATAAATCCACAATAAAAAGAATTAATAGATAGCAGGCTTTTTTTTGTCTCCTCCTCCCACCTTAATATGACTGACTCCCTTATTGCATTAATAGCGAAAATATAGATCCCTTAGAATTCAACGACACATCGGGCGAATTGGTGGGGAGGGGTGTTGAAAGTGCTTGTGGAAATCACAAACACACACACGCACGCACACAGGCCTCGCCGGCTTGTGTGTGTCAACTTTTGGCTGGCACGGGGAGCTGTTGTAGCTTTACATGAATACCGTCTGCTACTACTATGCCCGGTTATTGGGTTTTTATGGTCCTACTGCCAGATAACCTTTATATAAGTGTGACGCGAGTACCATCCGGTGATACTACGGCGGCCCTTTTTGAGTGACAAGTGATTTATTTTAAGACTCTATGCCGGCTGACTATTATTCCCCCCTTTTACCACTTTTTTTTTAAGCCTCGCTTGTTGTTCTTGTCGTCTGACCAAACCCCACACAATACACGCGTGTCATCTTTTCGGGCTATTTTAATAAAACGAAACATTAACTCATACACATCTCGGTTGTCATAAGCTAATCGCATTCCTAGATTACACACCTTTGAAAACAAACAGCTAAAGACTGTAAAGCGCACACACAGTAATAATAATACTATTATCAGAAGGCTGGTTACATTGCTAGGGCATACCGTGCGCGTAGCATGATTCACTCAGGGCTGGTATTGTTTCGTATCGATCACAACCCCCTCCCCCACCTTTCCCAGCCGTGACTTCATCATCGTCTGCCAGTCAGTGAGCGAAGGTTATCGAACGCCCGAGACAACGAAATAATCGAAACGTTTTTTTTTACAAAATTTTACTTTAATCAACTAGACAGCAAGAAACTACATGTCAAGACGGTTTGAATAACTTGAATGTAGGTCATCTAACGTTCGTACACTTTCTTATCTTGTCCACACTTAAAATATTCCGCATGCGAACAGAACAGTGTGTTCGTTTAATTTTCATTTTAACGAGTGTCTGTGTAGCCCTACTTACTTTGTTGATTGATCTCATATGAGGCTCTAAAGTTCTCATTGCCTTGTTATTGAATTGTCCTCCCATGCACAAATGGTGACAACATTAATACGATCTACAGTGCTCAGATACTATGGATAAAAGAAAGGTTTTCAGCGTAGAATTTACCGTCCCACAAGGTGTCAGTCACTCCCTCCCTCTTGGTTCATTCTGTTATGATTACGTTTTACTCACACGCCAATATATTTAAAAAAAAACATGTCTTTGTGGGAAAATCTACCTCAAGGGGACAATATCGGGGGGGGGGGGGGTCAATCTGTCACACGTGAACTCGTGAACCTTCCATCTCACGGGGACAATTACATCTCACCTGGAAATCATTCTCATTTGGGCGATCCGGGAACAACCCGTCTCACGGGGGCACCCATATCTCACATAAATACCCTAATCTCACATTAACACCCAAATCTCATCTGGACACGTAACACCCAAATCTCACCTGAACGCCTAAATCTCACTTGAACGCCTAAATCTCACCTTGATATCACTTTTATTTCCCGTTTATTTTCCCTGTAGGTATCGAGGTACCACTATGCACTACCCCTCCCCTTTTTTTTCCCCACCAAGAAAACTTCTGGCACGTCCTTTACTTTACCGACAAAATTGCTTAGAAAAGTGGACAAATTGTGTAGAAAATGTGGACCACCAGTGTGAAGCGTGCTTTTGATCTTGAAGTGAAAGTGAAACGGAGAATTTAGAACGGTCATTGTTTGATGGCTAGCGGTCTCTACCATTTCAATGTTGACAGAGTCAAACTAGCTCAAGTTTTTTTCCTCTCTCTCTTTTTCTCGTTTACTCCATTTATCACCTCCCTCTCTTTTAGTCCATATTTCCCCACCTCTTTTTCTTGCTTAACGCCCCCACCCCCACCCCCACTCACACTTTCTTACTACTTTATTTATGTCTTCCCCCTCTATCTCCTTGATTTCTTCTCTCTCTCTCTCCCTCTCTCTCTCCCTAACTCTCTCTCTCTCTCTCTCTCTCTCTCTCTCTGTCTTTTCCTCTTTGATTTCCAATATCCTTCCATGCCAAATAATCTGGCCCACATTGTGCATACACTTTCAGAGCTATGTTTGCACTAAACGGAAAAGTGGACTTGTTTAAAGATAATAGAAGAATGATGAGGTCGGTGGGTGGGTTGGCGATTGGACCAGGTGATATGACATGGAGGGGGAGGGAGGGTTGGTCTAGAGCCCGGGGGGGGGGGGGGGCAGAATGATCTATACCCCCTACCGAACCGGATATTTCATAGATCCTTAATGTCCATATATCTACCCTATCCCTGTTGAGTACCTGACATTTGCAGGACTGAAAATGATGTTGGATTAGCTAGCCACACAATCCCATGCATTTGAATGCGATAGTTAAGAGAAAGAAAAAACAACCAACCGATGAGCTATGCTTCACTTACCACAAACGGTTATAACATAAAATGGTCTGGAATATTGACCGGGTTGATGCGATGACTGTGTGTGTGCTTATTGATGTTGTGTCTGAACAAAAAGTTGTTCTGTTTTAGTCAGGATCAATCGAAAAGTCCATCACGTCTCGGCACCTGCGCCAATGAAAGTAACAAAAGTCAAACGAAATCTCTATCTCACCACCACTCCTTTCTCTCTCTCTCTCTCTTTCTCTCTCTCGTTCTCTCTTTCTCTCTCTCGTTCTCTCTCTCTTTCCCTCTCTCTTTCTCTCTCTCTCTCTCTTTCTCATACACAAAACACTTGTCGATGATGTCATCATTCGGTGGTTTCCGCATGCCAGCGGACACACACGTTCCGGGGTGTTTTGAGTCCATGGCAATAATCGATAATACAACACACACACACCCACTCAGAGTGAGTAAACGAATCTCTCCAGCCTGTGACATGCAACCATCGATTTATCGCTCCCCCTCTTTGGTCTCTTGTAACACACTGCATATTGTTTTTCAAGATTTATCTTTCTTTTTTGTTGTTTTGTTTTTCTTGTGTCTCTGTGTATGGAGGTTGGTCCCCGGGTCTACCCCCCATCCCCCCAAACTCTGATGCTTGTGTACATCCTGTCAGCGTGTTATATACTGGAAGCATACGACGGGTGGTTATTGTGCTGATCTCCCAATAACATAAAAAGCTATTAAAATGGTAGTTATTAATGTGCCCTTCGGAACAAATTGATCATAAAGGCCGGTGAAGCAGCGTTCACTAATTGCCCATCCGCCATTACTTTACCCCAACTAATGTCAGGTAGGCCACACCCATCAGAGCAAAAGTTAAAGGGCGTCATTTCGGTGGTGCGCGGTGGCCGAGCGGCAGCGCATTCGACTGGCGTACCAAAGGTCATGGGTTCGAATCCTGTTGGAGGCTAGGTTTTGTCCCCGAGTCTACCCAGCTCTGATGACGATGAGTACCTGACACTTAAGGTAAAGTAAAGGCGGCTGGGCATTGTCCTCGCCACACATCCTCTAGTATGCCGTGGCCACAGCAACTGGTAAATGGTATTTCACCGGCCCTATGATCAATTTGGTCCGACGGGTACTTTACTTGTTTTGTTTTTTTGCTTTCGGGCCCTCAGTGGAAAACCCATTGAGAAACGCCTATGTAAGCTATACTATCATAATCTCATGATTCCAACATGTCCTGTGTGTGTGTGTTCTATTGAAAGACTTGAATCAACTCACTAATGACTCGTCTGTTGACGCACTGTTGTATGTTCCTTGTCAATCTCTTTTGTGTCACAAGTGTACTCTTTCTGATCTCTCTCTCTCTCTCTCTCTCACTCTTTCTCTCCCCATCTTTCTTACACATTCTCTATCGCTCTCAAACAATCTGTTTTTCTCGTTGTATATGGTAATGACAGGTAGATAAATGGATAGATAATATATATATATATATATATGTAGATAGGAAGATAGCTGATAGATAGATAGATAGGTAGTTACGTAGATAGGAAGATAGATAATACATAGGTAGTTATGTAGATAGGAAGATAGATAGATTGGTATCATTTAATGAGCTATCGCGTCCATTGATTGATTGCTATTAGGTCCTGCTTTATAATTTATATATCCACTATCAAAGAGGAATTTAAAAAAAAAACGAAAGTGCAATTTCGTCTCATTGTGTTGTTCTTGAGCATCCTCCTGTTTGATGACCTACCTGACTTATGACTGTAACTATAATGTCAGACATGACGTGTGTGTGACAAGTGTCTCGCCGATGGCTTTCTCTCGACACACAGCTGTTTCCTTGACAAATGACAAATTGACGTCTACTCGTGCTCTAATATCAGTTTCTCCATCCCACCGGTACACTGACTCTACTAGGACGACTCGTTCACTTACAACATAGACCTCTACATTATTGTATCACCGAAATAATCTGTGTATCAAGCTCATCAAAAGTACTGTTTATTCTTTAACTGTACATAGAGTTGCCAGGTGTCCAGATTTTTTAATCGGACATTCCGGTATTACAGCAGACTTAACTATATAACATAGGCTTGAAGAATAAAATACCGGACAATTTTAACAATATACCGGTACCAAATTTTCACATGGACATGATACCGGGAGGTGAAGAGACGGTCTCCGGTATTCTCTAAAGGTGCCCGGTATATTTTTTTTTTATAAAGGTAGCCCATCTGGCACCCCCATAACTGTGCACGCATTATTGTTACATATTACGCCACGGGTAATGATGGCGCCACTTTCACTCCCTTTACCTCCAATGTAAAACTATCATCAACAATGCTGAGATAAACATAAGGACAAAAACACTTTTCTTATCCCAAATGAAAGAATCAATGCGTACAAGTACTCTTTCTTCTCGAGTGGCATCCTGGCATGGAGGGGGTTGCCTGAACAATACCAGGCGAAGCATCAACTTGTCACCATTTAAAACACTAATAATAATAAAAATGCAAGACTAGTCTTGCACTCAGACCACGGATGAGCGTAGAACGCACAAAATCTTTCGTTATAGAAGAGAGTCTGTAAGATAAAATAAAACCAAAACAGTATAGTATTACATAATTAGCTCCGAGCTTGGGCGTTTCGCCCCCCCCCCCCTTTCCACCACCATTATCCCACCCTGAAAAAATGTATTCATCAAATCCTGCAACTATAGTGAAAAAAACAACTATAAAAACAAAATAGTTTTATTCGTCATATGTTGGCTTTTGGAAATTCTGATAATAAGTAATCTAACAGTAATTAAGCAGTAATATTATATGAATAATTTTCTTGAATTGTGTACGGGTAATTTAAATTTTTCTTTTCTTCCTTTCTAATGAGTAGGTAAAGAAAGCAAACAGGGCGTCGGGATCGTGAGTCCATGGTTAAGTTTGGAGACTTCCAGACACAAGCTGGACATTGCCTCACTGCTGCCCAACAAGTCCCTGCCCGTGAACTCCCTGGACATCCAGTCGAGCACATTGCTCTGTGGTACAGACAGCGAAACCATCTACTCCATCCATCTGCCCATGTTAGACTAGTTCAGTCAATAAACAATATCCAATATTTATATAAGAATGAGTTGCTTTTGTATTGATGTAACAACTATATATATTCAGCCGCCTTTACTTTACCCCAACAAAAGTCTGGTACTTGTACCCATCAGAACTGGGTAGAGACTAAAGGACACCCTCCAGACCCCCGAGAACAAATCCTAGCCTTTACCAGGAATTGAACCCAGGACCATTGGTAGTGAAACTCCCTGCCACTCTATCACCATACCCCAAATTCAATTGGTATGTGACATATTATTGCCAGCATAGAGCTCCAGCTAACTAAGAACTGAGACTATTCATCTTTAACTTAAAAGTCCCCAGACATATGACTACTATACAACTATAATGAATGCATTAAATTAAGTAGAGCCACTGTAAAAGCCTGATGCTTCCTACACATTCCTAACAGTTCTCTATACTAGTACTAGGCTATACTGAACAAACAAGTCACTGTGTTAATCTTTTACCTTTTTTTTAATAACATGTTTTATGTACACAATTTTTTTTGTCAACTACTTAAAAACTGTACACATGAAGTCAGTATAACATGTTTTAGACAAAAACTCAGACAAACCCCCATCACAAACTTTCACTTTACTCCCACAGTAAACATCATTTTGTTTATATATTTAAAAAAATCAAAAACTATACACAAGTTTCATCAACAATAGTTTCAGCTTTTGTTAGGAATCCAACAACAGACCATCATTCATGTAACATGTGAGCAATGCAGTAGTACACACACACATAATACACACACAGACATAGTATACAATTCTCAAGTTGAAAATGAACGTGCTGGTTGATTCAATAATATGGTCATAAACAGTCAACAAAAAATATTGAGGGGTGGGGGCACACATACACAGACTGAGCCTTGTTGTGATGTGGAGGGGGGTGGGGGGAATACAAATAACCTTGCCAACTTCAGGCTGTAATTGTGTGGTTATAGTTATAGAAATCCATTGGTTGCATCTAAAAAAATTTGGTTTCTATTACACCTTTCCTTATGACTATAAATTTGTGATAATGTTCTCCCAGAGATGGCTAAATCACTTTCTAATAACATACATTAAAGGCACAGTCACAAAATGCATTCTTTCTTTTTGCTTTATTTTAGCAACTCAATCTAGAAATAGAACAAGTGAATCTCCTTTAAAAAAACACACACACAGACATAACCTAAAAGGGCAAACATTCAGCACAAAAGATACAGATTGAAAAAAAAATTATTACATTTATACTTATTCATAATACGGTATCAAGATTCCTGCCTTTCTATTTCATTTTCATAGATATTGCTTGCTATCACAATTGTTTTTAATATTGTTTATTCTTTAAATTGAAACAAATCAAACTATCCCCCCCCCTTTAAAACCCAACCTTCCCTTAAAGCAAATTGTTATAAAACTTATAGGAATATAAGATAAAGAAATGTTTCTTCATACAGCAAAAAATATGTTCCGAAGAAAAACAAATTGCAGGTATACAATTACAATTAGGTTAGCTTAAGAGTCTCTGAAATAAATATATTATTTATATATGGTGCCATTTATCAACCATCATTGACTCAAGTCTGCACAAAGTTGGTGAATATGATAATAAGAAACTTTACAAGAGAATTAAGAATAAATCAATCCAAGGACAAACAATGAGAACATGTCTTCATGTCTAGCTTCACAAACTTATTACACACACATTATTATTAAAAAAAATGGAAAGCTAATACCATAGGCTGTATTTAGGTTTTGAAACTTGAGCTAGTACTAGTATTGGTACAAACAGGCTGTTGTAATGGAGCATGCTGGTCTATCCTGGACTGGTATTCCATGCTTAATGTCTTACATTCAAATCTGGGGGAAAAACACCAGAATATTTTCCTGGTCAATGATGGGGACTTCAAAAAATGTGTTTTTGAAAAGTATAGGTGGCTGATCATTATTGCTCCTGCCAAACTATCCCCTTGTTATAATAAAAGCTGCTTATCCACAGTTATTGAAAAACAAGCACAAAGAGTGTTGTGAGTTGACATTCACCACAAGCCAAGTACCGGTATAGACCAAAACATCCAGTTACAATTAAGTACATAAAACAAGTTGATATGTCGCCAATGTTGCAGTTTTCCAGCTAAATTCAATGAATCAACTAGTATACTATGAGGTATTACCTACTATGACACCATTATATTCTTTGTATTCAACTTTTAAAAAAAATGTATTGTGATCATTATCAGCCTTGTATTTCTCCAGCAAGGTATAAACACAATTTGAAATGTCATCTTCAGGTTTTGAGCAACAGGCAACTACTACTACTTCATCATAAGACCCAAAAAAACAATTAGCTAAACTTAAACAGACCTTTTGAAAACATTTTTCAATAGAGAACAATAATTAGTATCCAGGTCTGCTGTCTATATAACAACAAAAAAAAGTGATTACTTCTTGGATTTCAGTCAAAGTTGTAAACCTAGAAACTTTGTAGAAAATTCCAACATTGTTATCGGGGACTCCCTTATTGTAGCCAATTATTTGTCAATAACACTACTTAGATATGATTCGGTATGTAGGTCTACTAGGTTCAGTTTGACAAAATGTATAGTTGAGTTAGAAACACTGATCCTTTTCACAGTATGTTCACTGGAAAGAAGAGAAACATGCATATTGCCCCACGATGGCATTATCAGCATTTTTTTTTCATTTAATTCACGCCCTCACACACATAAAGATAGTACTTTCAATTTCAATAGCTGCTAAAATACTCAATTGCAGCTGCACATTTCGCATCATTAAAACTAATGTTATCCAGGGTGATTCCAGTTAGCTAAAAAAATGTTATTATAAATAAATATGACAACAGGTGAGATGAAACTAAATAGAAATCTAGGATAGCATAGACTTCATCGAGCAAAGGGTTCCCCTACACTATACACTATCTGCTCTACATACACTGAGGTCAAAAAACAAAACAACTAAATATCCTATCAATGAATATCATCAAACACCCTCCAATTAAACACACATCATAAACACTTTTTGTTAGCAAAATTACTTCTTATACTATTACTATTATACACAACAAAATTATGTAAAAAAAAAACAAAAAAAAAAACAACATTATTCACATCTGCATACTTGTTATATGCTTAGTAAAATTATTATTTTTTTTGTCAAAATAAATATACAAATATATTTATATATATATATATAAGAATATGTGTGTCAATGGTGAAATATCTTAGGTTATACATACTGATATTTTTTTAACCAACCAACCCACATATTCAGTAGGTGAAACTGAATGACATTTGAACCTGCACAGCTCTCTCTGCTCCTTACTACACTAGTTCATTGTACGTAAAGAACTTTCATAAATAAGCAAATAAACAATAAAACTTGTACTAATGAAATGAGCTTTAGAATAAATTCATGAAGTTGTTTGTGATTGATGAAGATTACCCAAAAAGACATGGATAAAAAAATATTCCAACTCAGCCTGCTGTGCACTTGTAGGTAGTTTACGAGTAAAAGGATGCTGTTGCTGTTATATGGCAACAGAGCATTCAACTGTCATTCTGTCAAACGAGCGCAGCCTACAGCTCATGGATACCCAACGCCCTTTAGGGGAAAGTATCCGTGGCTACTAGGAGCTGGTGCTGTTTCACAATCCCCTTGCATGATACGATTAATCCTGATATATACCTTATGTCTGTGAACATAATGTAACTTTTCAAAAATTGAAACCAGTAAATATTGAAAGAAAGTCATTGACTTTTGGTAAAAACAAAAAGGAAATGGTAGCTAGTTTTAAAAATAAAAAAAATTTTTGTTGACTTTTATCTTGAAAATTAAACTGACATTTTCTTATGTTTTTTTCCCCAGGAAATGCCGGGCAAATTTGCTAGTCATTACAATATAATTCAAGGCTTTACAAATTATAAAAACATAAATTAACATAAAATTTGTTACAGCTTCTTTATATACACATGAAAAGGGGGGAAATATATAGAGCTGACAAATTAACAATGGATCATTTTAAAAAAAAGAGTGACAAGTGTAACAGTTACAGTAACAGCTTTTATCGTTATGGTCATTTCACAATAGCCCAAGTCATTTTTGGGGGGTTTTGAGTTAAGATTAGAAATGTGTTTACACAGTCTTCTGTTATGTGGCAAATCCACTATATCTTAATCCAATCAGAAAATAGTTTTTTACTAAATGTACCGAAGTGACATAAAAGTACCTGGTAATACAGATGTTATTTTTAAAAAACTTTTCTCATAACATGGAAAAATGATTCAGGCGATTGTGAAATGACCATGACGTTTTGCTGCAAGTAAGCGCAAGTCATAGCTTTGAAGAAACTATCTTCACTTATACAGAGACTTAGACAAATGTACAGGGTTTCATTTCTCTTTTAAACATTAATTTCAGTTTTGAAAACATTCAAGTTTCAGTTAATACTGATTTTCATTTGGTCAGGTATTTAATTGCAAAGTAACAATGTTAGAAATATAGCATCAGACTGAAGATAGAGATGTGTGGACATTGACAACTAAATTTTCTTTCAACTAAACTATGATTACATATTTTGTTAAATGCCATAGTTTAGAAATGTAAAGAAAGAATAATGCACTTTAATTTGACAAGAAGAAAAAAAAAAGGTTCCAAGTTAAAACTGTTTAGATACATGCACACCTCTTTAAGTTTATTATTGTGATCCTTTATTGACTGGGTTTTCAGTTAACTCTACATTTAGGTATGATGGTAGGGGAGGAGTAAGTGTGTAATGAAAATTTCATTTCTTACATCTGCTTATGTAAATTGGAATGAAACAAAGAGGGTTTAGAAAAAAAAAAAAGCATTGTTCAGAAACTTGACTTGAAACATCAATGCTTGTTAAGGGGAGATAATCCAGCTCAAGACCAACAAGCTGGACTTATTTATATAAAAGCAGTTCCCTTAGGGTTACCCCCCCCCCCTTTGATTTGACTTCTTACTACTTTCCTAAATCCACTTGTCAGGGTATTGCTTTACTTTAATCTTTTTTTGTATTGTCTGCCACTAGTACTTCCAATAACAACTTGGTTGCAGGACCTACTGTTCTAAGGGTTTATAACCAAGGAAGGATTAGTGACCCTAGTGCCTACAAAAAATACAACATTAATTATGATTAATGGCATAATTTTAAAACTTTTATGCTACTTATTATTTAGAGCATTGATTATACTTATAAATGGCTTGTATTGTCAGAGTTTCCTTTTCACTCTCTTCAATTAACAGATTATGGATTTGTCATAGCAATAATGACTTTCATTTTAGACACGACTTATAAATTTGAAAAAAAAAAATGTTTTCTCACATAGGGGCAAGGGGTTAAATATTTTCAATGAGCTAAAGAGGAGAAAAAAAGAGGGAGAGAGAGGGAGAGGGTAAACTATGCTTATATATTCATGCATTTGTATTGAATAATGATTTATAATCTCACACAATCTCTATAAAATTTGAATAGTATTCTGTCAAACGGCAGAACATAGTAGGAACAGTCATGCAATTCAACAGGTTAAGACAAACAAAAAATTGAAAAGAAAAAGAGAACTAGGGAGATGAAAAGCATGGAGTCCATATATATATATATATATTATGAAATGTTCAAACAAAAAAAAAACAGCTAAAAATTCACCAGTTTATTCTTAGAATAGCCTTTCATTATAATGAATGCATAAGTTAAGAATCACATTGAAAAAACTGATACACACATCATCATCTGTAAATCCCACTTATTTGTGTCCTCTCCATTTTCTTATAAAACTTACACAAGCAAGCACTCACTCACAACTATCATAGACTGTCAAAATTAGATTTGGTCCAGGGGAGATGAAACTCCTCTGTTCTAAGGTCTGGCCCTCTTTCTTTCTCTCTCTCTCTCTCTTTAGACAAATGTGATAACAATGAAACTAAATCTACAGCATCATAAATACACAGTGTCATACGGAGTGTACTTCTCTCTCTCTCTCTCTCTCTCTCTGTGTTCACAGTGGTGTATGTTTGTGAAAGAGGGACAGACCTGATATAATTATTTTATAGTAACATATGTACAACATGTTTAGAGACAACAGGGACTGGGGTACAGGGGAAGGGTGGCTGTAAAAGTGAGTATAACAATCAAACTGGTCCATTGTGTACTGCAGCGGCCGCATCATACATATCTTGAGCCTCTTTAGCTTGGGCCCTGCAAGATGAAGAGTTTCTTAGGTAAAATGTTTTTGAATTAACAAAAAAAAACAAAAGCAGTTAAAATACTACAAGTCTTACTTGACTCCAAATGGAGCAGAGTGAAATGTGTCTTATAACACACAAAAAAGTGTATACAATAAAAAGTTATAAAAAGAACAAAAAACTATTGTTAATTTTCTGAATTCTAAGTTACTGTTTTAAAGTATGAACATACATAATGAATTGAATATAATAAGAATTTAATGTCAACAAGCGTTTTTTTTTATTAACTCTTGAATAAAACTGTGTCAGGTTGTATTGATAAAAATCCAACTAACAAAAAATTAGTTTGTGGATGGTTTTAAGTACCTTTAGAAAAAAAAACATAATTTTACTAAAGGTCTGTTGTTATAAGTTATTCATGTATTCTGAACATTGTAAATATTTTTCTTACGCTACGTTGTCCATTTTTACAAACTTTGCAAAATTCCCAAAAAAACCTTGGTGAGTTTTTTAAAACTTTCCCAAACTTGACAAATCAAGTCAATTGATCCAAACTTTCCCAACCCATATGAACCCTGTATGCAAGGCCTATTTAGGTTGGGCCTAAACTATGTAAAATATTTCAAGACATCAATCCAGGAAGAAACAGCAATGTTTAACAATTACCTGGCTCTTTCAATGATCTGAGCCTGTGATAATGTGCTGCTAAATATTATTTACTTTTTAATTATCTTTTTGATGTTTTTTTTCTTTTTTTTATTTCTGTATTCAAAATAAATTGCAGTCAACATACTCCATCATTTTGACAGGCATTGTAACTAGCACATGTAAAGGTAATATAAAAGGATTTTAAAAAACAACAATATGTTTAAAATCTTAAAAAACAGTGTAAAATTTATAGCAATGTTTAACAATTACCTGGCTCTTTCAATGATCTGAGCCTGTGATAATGTGCACTCTGTAGTATCTGGCTCTGGAACCAAACAAGTTTGATCTTCTCTCAGAGACAGGGGTGAAGGGGACAGTGTCGCAGGCGGTACAGCTGCGGCCGGCGGAGAGACAGGCCCGTTGCCATGAGCTTCAGACTGCCGGCTCGGGCATGCTGCTGCCACCGTGCTTGAAGACTTTTTTTTCAACAATCCGGCAGATGCCAAAAAGCTGGAAACAGAAGAGTAGAACAAAAATATGACAATAAAAGATCATACAAATATAAGAGGTAAGGTTTTATATATATATACACAGACATATATATATATTTTGCAAGATAAAGAAATCTAATGTAATGCAATTTACAGATAGAAAATGTCTGTTTTTCTCTGACTCAGCAGGTAGTAGAAGAAGTTGTATTCAACAATTAGAAACCTATGTAATGTAAATGTTTTTCTATTTGTAACAGAAACTATATTCATTTAAAGATAGCTTAAACTATGCAATGAATCATAAAAATATGCATTCCTACAAAAAATATTCAACTACCAATCCAATGACAGGTAAATATTTAGCTTTTTTGTGAAACAGTTTAAAGTAGCTTACTTTAGATGTAATAATTAAACAAGAAGAATATCTGGAAGTAATTTTAAGTAGTAAAGCCAGTGTTCACCATTATAAAGCAGACAACAAACTAATGTTTAGGACTAAGCTAATTATCAATATATATAATTACAGCGAGCCGTGTGTTTATATGTTCGTTTATATATATATGTTTGTCATGTTTATATATATGTTTGTCATCTATAAACTCATAGACTTAACATATTGGAAAAAAAGTTAAATACATAAACTGGAAAAGATCTTTTTTTATATCAACTGTATTGCTTATTCGAAGATTTATTTTATAAATAAATGCATTACTAAATAAATTATGTTACGGTTATAAACTGTAGCACCATTTAAAAATTTCAGAATAAAATTAAGGGTTTTTGTGCTGCTAAATATTATTTACTTTTTAATTGTTATCTTTTTGATGTTTTTTTTTTAATTTTTTTTTATTTCTGTATTCAAAATAAATTGCAGTCAACCTACTCCATCATTTTGACAGGCATTGTAACTAGCACATGTAAACGTAATATAAAAGGATTTTAAAAAACAACAATATGTTTAAAATCTTAAAAAACAGTGTAAAATGTATAAACTGTTGAATAATTTTTATATTTTAAAAAACTCCTATATATTAAACAACAATAACCATATTTTCTTTTTATATCCATTTGGGTAATATACATAACACTGTTAGTGTAATGCCTAGGTCAATGAGATATTTCCAGAGGATCAATATAATATATATCAGCAAATGTTAGCCTTTATTTCCTACTCAACAAAACTACTCGACATGGTGCAGGATCTCCCAATCAATAAAACCAGATTGTGCTTCTTACTATTGCAATTCGGATATAAATAGTACAAATAATAAAGCTAAGAGAGTATGTGTTTTCAATAATCCATTATTTCTTTAGACCTAAAAAAAAAAAAAAAAAGTTTAGAAGCTTGAATCCGAATTTTGAGATAGGTGATATAATACAAAACATTAATAATCACCTAGTAAAACAGTTGTGCCGAACCTTAATGTTGTCCTTTCCAAACCTAATTTTGTTGGAGTTATTACCCACTACCAACATACAGCTAAAGATGTTTCTTCAAAAAATACAGCAAGATATATAATAGGGCTTTTTTTCTGGGAAAATATCTGGATATTATAAATTACAAGCACTTGAAAAAAATCATGATTGGTGGGTGTAATAGTTAGGGAAGGGCAGTAGCATACACACATGGGATCTTAGCCAAAACATTTAACAAGGAAGAGGGTATTATTAGTCAATACATACAATTATTGAATTTGGTTATAATGGTAGTTTGCCAGAAGTTCCTCTGATATAGGCATTCATACTTCATACTGCATTAATTACCAATACCAATAACATACTTATATATACTATGACTTGTATACCGGTAGGTGGGTTACAGAATGATTATATATTTCAGTTGGACCACTCAGTACATGAACAGGTAGACATTGATAGCGTTTAAATTATAAGGGAATGCACATGAAATCATTTTTAAAAGATTTTCACAACATCAAATAAGTGTTCCTGATTAAGGAGTAAAGGGCCAGTCTAAACATACTAACTAAATGTATTGAGTCAAAATCTGACAGACACTAAGTTTTAGAGACAAACTCAGCTTACCACCTAAATTCTATCTTTTTTTTCAACAGCCCAGTTTCAATATTCCACTATAACATGTTGCACACAATACCCAGGTAATGAAAATGTTCAAATGTTTTCAAAACAAAAACTTGTATTTAAAATTTTTTATCAGACCTGCCAAGTTGAAAACTTCAAAATTAGTAGTGAGCCACCTCAAAATTCGTATTTTGACCCCCAAATTCGTATTCCTTAGACCCCCAAATTAGTAGTCAATTAGTAGGAATATTATAAGCATTTTTACTCAACGTTTTACACTGTGTATTTATTTCACTCATGAGTCATACTGAGCATACTCATATCCATTTCAAAGAAGCCTAAGAAGCTTCATAAAGCTTACACTATTGAATATAACATAGAATAGGCTCATAGGGGCCTACTATTTTAATTCAATAGTAAATTAAATGAGTTACTAGAACTTTAGAATTAGACTCAATTTCAATAAATTTTTAATTAGAGTCGACTGCTAGCCAAGAATTTGAAAGAAACCCTTAGCCGGGCTTGGGCGCTTGGCTTATCCACCTAGCCTAGCCTTAGTTATAGTATAGTCATCAGCATGATTAGCGCAATATGCTTCATGGCTTCATTAGCCCTACTCTCTTGCCTGGCCCTTGGAGCGAAATATAATGCTATTCAATTTATTCATTTGTTGATAGAAACGATACAGTATCCCAGAATAATCCCAGTTTTAACGAATGTGAACTTTTTTTTAGATAGATCAGTGAGGGACACAAATATTTATTAAATGCAACTTCCGGCCGAAAATCGTTATTTTAACTCTGAGAGCGTCGGCATGTGTCCCATTCGCATTTTTATATATACAAAATTTGTATTTTTCTTAGAAAATCAGAAAAAAAAAACGTAGTTTTTTGCTTTTTAGCGAAAATCGGAGAAAATTCGTAGTTTTTTTGCCCATTTCGTAATTTTGTAGTCGGACCTTGTTTTTCGAATAAACTACGAAAAATTCGTAGTTCTTGGCAGGTCTGTTTTATTAAGAGAAAAAAAAAAGAAAGGCAAACAATAGCCAACTTCTACTCATTTCTTTGACCATAACAATAACCAGTTGGCTAGGAATTCGGTCAAAACCAGTAATTTTCTCTGGCTCGACAATGGGATCATCGATTTAAAACGTCCATTTTGTCGGATCGACGATGCCGTCGTCAATTTGTTAAAATAAATTAATTAATTTATTTTCGTAGCTATTCTTTTTATTTTATTTTGAACAAATCTAGAATGATTTCCCTTTAACATCCAGATTTGTGTGTTGACATTGTGTTTTCATTCACCCGTGTGCATCCGTGTGTGCTGGGCTGTGATCATAAATCATAAAAACAGGCTTTACATTTATATTTTAAAAGAATTATTTGTTTCTAATAGTTCCCTAATAGTTCTAATTTGTTCCTAAATATTTGTTTCCAATAGTGAAAAGAGGTACATATTTTAAGAAAACAATGTAGTTAATTAATTTGTGGAATTTATTTATTTTTTTGTGAGCCTTGGATTGTGTGTTATGTGAGACTTTGGTAATTTTTTTTAAATTTTGGTTTTAAAAATAATTGTTTAAATTACATGTTACACACTATTTTATATTCTCTGTAAGAATATTTTAATTTCCTTTATTTCAATACCAAATATGATATTGTCTGATTAAAACCAAACGAGTTATTAAGATTTGAAGATGGCAATAGTAATGACAAACAGGAAAAAGAGGATAATTCCATCAAAATACGAAGATAATTGCGAAGAGAAAGAGTTAATAAATCCATTTATAAAAAAGCTGTATTTAGTTTGCTGTATAGTATAACATTACCCTTGCTTTTCTAAGAGTATAGAAACACTGACTCTACTTCTCTGGGGAAAATCATTGTATCCTACCCTTAAATGTAGCTAATTTCTAGTCTTGCAATAAATATTAAAAGAAACTTTCCATACAAGAAAACGCATTCTTTAACCCTTTGAGCCCTTGCATTAATCGTTTAATAGACCAAGCCCCAGCTAAAGCGGGATTGCGATAGTACAGCGATAGTACAGCTACGTGGATTGGTTTAGTATTGTCATAACAGCCAATCAGATGTTTTGTTGTAGCGTGCGTAGGTTAAAGTTTATCAAAGATGTCGGCTTCCTTGTTTACATTGAGTTTGTGACGAAAATTTTCAATTTTTTTTATCATGAATCGTGACGAGCCTCAACCCGGTTCATTGGACAAAAGGATAACATACTTCCTTGTTCTACACAAGAAATTATTGATTTTTTAAAAAGATTTGTCACACTAAAGTTGAATTATGGCGCTATAGTTCAGGTAGGCCTATTCTTTACTTTACTTGCAAGTTCGATTTCATGTTGTTATCTTTGACGGTTTTTCCTCAGTGGTCGTTCAACCATGATATATTGCGAAATAGGCATAAAATGCGCAGGAGCCCAGGCGGTAGGGTAAATTAGGCAACCGGAGGGGAGGGCTCAAAAGGTTAAAGAAACTGCTTTGGCTATGGTCAACTGCCAGCTAAGTGAAATAACTCTGAATTTTTTTATATATAGATATGTGTGTATTGTATAGCAAAACTTGTAAACAAGGTTTCAAACAACTATTTGAATGAAATTTTTAAAATTTTGTTGAAATACTTTGCATGTATAAGTTTCCTTAACAAACAACTATATACAGAACTGTATTGTGCATGATACTACATTATAACTGAAGTGCATACAACTATTTATCAAGAGAACATAAAGGGATGAAGCAGTCTGAATAGTAAAAGCACAGCCACTTTCCCATTAACTTGGCACTGGTAAGGTATACACCAAGCTGAAGCATTGTACAGTGAGATAGCAAGACACACAGGCTAAGTTGGGGGAACCAAGGAACAAGTTCTACTTACTTAAAATTTGCCCCCAAATCACTGCCATCACGGTCATCTCTCTTCACAATATTTGCTCTAATTTTCAACAACACGCAATGTTAGTCACTTGGTATAAACACTAAGAATTGTTAGCAGCTAACATACATGAATAGCAGCTTAAAATGAACACTAAGAATTGTTAGCAACTAACAAAACACACACATGAATAGCAGCTTAAAATGAGCATTTTCAAGGACTTGACTAGCCGAATTTTCATCTCTCATAACAATATATTACATTAAATAAGATTCACATCAAATTACAATACTTCATTGAACAGGTTGTTTCAAAAGCCTCAAAGTCTTTCCAACTATTTATTAATTAATGTTATCTATAGAGTGTTTACAAGAGCGAACGTAGCTAGAATTAAGAGGGGCAACTTTAATGTTAGATCTGGCTAGTGCTGAAAGTGATTGCGGTTAGCTTGCAAAATTGAAAAGGTTTCAGGCGAAAAATTTTCTATTGCCATTTTTTTTAGGGAGTGTTAACCGTTTTTTTTTGGGGCTGCCACTGTCTCCTGGTACAATCTAAACATTTACAAACTCCGTAGCTCATGCACTCAAGTTTATGTGAATTTTGACACACTAAATTACCCCCAGTTGAAAATCATAACGGACAATGAAGAGTGATGCACACTGTATTATAAAATAGGATAATGTTAAGTTTCATTCACAAAGCTGACTCATGCCTAAATAGTTTGACTCAAAACCTTACCTCTGATTGTTAGGACTAAGCCTTTCATCCAACTGTGCAGAGGAGACACCACCAGATGAAGAGTCTGCTGAAAGGGAAACCACTACATCAACACTGCTGCCTTCATTACTCTGCCCTGATAACGTGGAGGAAACATGGGATAAAGGCAACAAGTCTGATGCCTGCGTTTCAACTTCATTTGCAAGCAGAGCTGTTTCACACGATGTGCTAAAGAAAACAGAATTACAGTTGGTCAAAACATCAACTATATATATATATCAAATAACTATATAAATACATTGTCTTTATTTTAAAAAATTGTTTAAGCCATAACTATCATTCTTTTTAATACTTTCTTTTATCCCAAATTATTATTTAAGTTAACAGACTTATTGAAAATATGGTGTGAAGAATATGGGGACCGTTACCAATTAGTATTAAAACTGTAAAAAATTATAAGCTCTGAAAGAGTATATTGTGGATGAAAAAAATTGAACTAAATAAACATTAATTCCATTTCAATGTGAAAATTGTGAACGTGATAAATGACCTAAATAATTCTTAATTACATTTCAATGTTTATTCCTTGTAAAAAGTAAGAATATGATAACCCAGACTAAGCCTTAAAGTAGGATCCAATCGCTATGGTCCGTACCTTGTGACCTGAGAATCTGTTAAAGCCCCTGTGGTGGGTGAGCTGCTGAGATGCGGCGGTGACGAGTCTGGAAGTGGCGGCTGCTCATCGTTATCAGTGGATGAGTTGAGGGCCTTGATGTCTAGCTCTTGATTGTGAGATGTCGAGTCAGGAATGCAAGTTTCATCTTCAGCATCTTGTACATGCAACTCACCAAGCTCAGAGGAGGATACACCTAGCCAATGATTTAGACAATGAACAATGTGGAACTTTTGCAAGTGGGGATATTTGTAAAGAACAAAAAATTGCTTCTAGCATTATGTATGAATTAAAATCTAATAATCATATTGGCAGGTCAATGAACTTTTGAACTCACCTGTGACTACTCCTGGTACAGAAAATGTTGGTAAATCACCTTTCAAAAGGCTGGTTGTGTTGGATGATACAACTGATAGAATAAAATAGTGTTTCGACGTATTAAATTCTGTCTTTAAACATCATTTTACAACATTATAAGTAAGTGCAAGTCAACAAAGACACTGTTGGCATGTCCATTTGTTTCTATTTCAATTACATTCTTCAGTTGTTTTAAATAGAGCAAATGACATTAAAAGTAATAAAGAGAAAAAAAACATGCTCACCATAAGCACTCCCTCTTGAGGTTTCTGTAGTGTCCATCTCAATGGGTGAACTACTTCGAGGACCAAGACCGGTTCTTAAACAAATTATTTTTTACCAATGTTAAGCTTACAGAGTAAAAAAAAATTTTAACTAATTATTATTCCAAAGATAAATATGTTTTTACTCAGACAATGGCGGAAAACCTGACCAAGTAAAGCACATAAAAAAACACAGCTTCTAAAGTGTCTACTCACGAGGATGGAATATCAGGAAAGGCTGTAAAGTCTGCCCAGTTGTCCTCATTTCCTGACTGAGTGGGAACATTAGCAAAGTCTGCCCAGGTCTCCACTTGCCCTGGCGCCGCCCCTGCCATAGGCTTTTCCCAGGGAGAAGATGTTGTGTCCATGGCCATGTGCTCAGAATGAGAGCTGGAATCAACCGACCAAGCGTCTAAAGAAAGTTTTATAAGGCACATTAGTGTTTACTCACCATCTAATAAGAATAATCAAGTGAAAAATGGCACGGAATGGGTTACTTGAACAAACCAGGAAAACCAACAACTTTTTTAAAACCATTATCAAAATGCAAGACTTTTTTTGTATATATTATTGGCCACATGTCAAATAAATTATATCTTAAACTTATAAAACGTTCTTATTCATAGTGACACTGAATTCAAAAGTCTCTTAAACAAAGTGAGCCGTCTGGCTTTTAAGTCTAGGGCGTAACATCAAAAGGAACGGGGGCTAGTCATTTTAGTTTCAAGAACCTGTTAAAGGCATGCTGATGGGCCAGGCCATGTGCTAGGTTTCCCATGAGCACATTCACTACACTTTTTCCCTCCTGCAGATCATTAACAAGACAAAAATTATATCGTATAATTGCACTTTCCCCAATAGTACTAACACCTATAGCCTGGTACACAAAGATATCAGGCTTGGGAAGTTAGGTACTATTGTGTCTATTCCTTCCTGACAACCGAGTTTGGGTGGACGTATCTGCGGTTTACTCACTGCGCCAGCTTTGAACCCCATGGGTTTCAGAAGTGCAAGGTGATACCAGAGTACATTACTTTTTAAGAAAACTTACTTTCGGCATTGTCTACATCCATCCCTTCAGTGTGCTGCTGTGTAATTTTTACAGGGGAGTCAAGTTCTTCACCACTGTCTGTACTATCTTCATCACTACTGTTGCATTTAGCTATTGCAGCCTGCAAACGCCTATTGAAAAGAAAACTACGGTAGCTATAACACACTGCAGATTTAAAGCACTAACTTTCTTTGCAAATAATTTCTACATATTACGCCAAGTCAAGATTAGTGAAATTTTCACGCTAAACTTTTAAAGGTTCACTAGCCCTTACTCAGAGCGCCCTTGGAGGCTTTTATCAAAGGTGATAGCTTTCTCCTCCCATATATCTTCATCACTGTCGTCGTTCTCAAACTGTTGAATCTTCTCATTGCATACCTGCTCAAACAATGCCACATTGGCTTGCTGCAAAGAAGAACCACAACAAATATTACTTGGGCTCAATCCACATTGAACATGACATCAATAAATGTACATTGATTTTCTCTCCAACAATAACACCGAAAGAGGTTAAGAAAAAAAAGACAAACACATTTTTGTTATAAACAATTCCGACTAGTAATAAGCCTCTGGGTTGCCCTTCCTTATTTCCTAGCTTCTCATGATGATTCAGTCAAACTAAGTCAAAGACTCACATTGGCATCTGCGCCTTGAATATCAGCATCTATACTGGAGATCCTATTGGTAAAAGGAGCCCTGTGGAATAATACAATCGGCTGTAGCTTTCAAGGTTACGGGAAAAACTGCACAAATTACAGCTTTGAGGAATTCTATTACTACTACTACTACCTACTACAAAAAAAATTAAATACAGATTTTTTTAAAACTGTTTTTTTCTTTGGCATTTAAGTTTGGATAGCTCCAAGTGAAAATAGAGATTGTACACAGACTGAACTGAAAGATCTAAGCATGGCTGAATGAGACTAAAGTTTTTTTTTAAAGTTAACTTATCCCCCCTGCACACCCTTTCATACACTTACTCAATCTTTTCATCCTGCTCAGCAAACTCTTCATCATTGAAGCCAAACTGATCAATAAAGTTGCTAGTCATCTGCTGCAACTGATAATCCGAGAAAGCCTGGGAAAATAGGGAGGGGCACCCAGGCGCATCATATCATTACAGAGGTCTTATTGGTCATTTTACGTTTCATTTTTTTTTTTATTTTACATTATAAAAAAGAAATTGTATATAACATTCATATTTTGTTTAATCTAACGTTTTAGATCAACTGTCCTGGATTTTTTTCTTTCTTTGCTTTAGCCCAAACAAGATTATTTTAAACAAAAAGACAGTAATGTCCAATTTCCTGCAATATTTAAATGAGAGTTTGAGCAAATCCACAACAGCACTCACCTGTTGCATTGCTGTGTCCTGTGGGAAAGGTAGGTCTTTGAAATCATTGTCATCATCTTCACTGCTAGAGGCAAGCGGATGACCTCTCAACTAAACATAAATATTGCTGAATTCATTACAGTGTTTCCCAACTATTGGATACACTAACAAACAAAAAAGTCCCTACAATTACAACTATATAGAATGGGTAATGCATTTATCAAAATAATAGCCTTTGACTAACCAATTCTATGGTATTCCTTTTATTAACTTCGGCTAATGCTCCAACAACAAAGGAGTCCCACTTTTCTCTGACATCACTTGAAACAGCTGGAAGTAAAAAAAAAATATATAAAAAAATTATTTCAGTAGAATAGAGAGCACACATTTTTTTAATATGTGAAAAAACGTAACTCATAAGTTACAAACAAAAAATTGTCTAGTTTTGTACCATTGAACTGATCTTTGACCATGCTGTTCGTGTCCCCCTTTTCCACCAGACTGGCTATTGAGTTGGCCATCTTCGTTAGGTGTCCCATAAAGCCTCGCCGTTTTCCTGAGGGCGCATTTCTGTTTATAAAAACAAATAAAACGGTTTTTAGAAGATATCAAGGTAAAGCATCACTCAAGTGTGTAGTCCGAATATTTATGAAACATTTCTTAATCTTCACATAGTCTTAGTAGAGTTTAACTACTCTGCAACACGAGACTATATAGTTAGTTCTACATTTATTTTACTTACTGCTGTTGGTCATTAGCTTCCCACTCATTCAGAAGTCGCTGAATCAAATTATAATCTTTAAATAACTGTAAGAAAGATATCATTCTATTAAATAGTGGGTGGATATTTACAATGAAATTATGGAATATTTTTTATATATCAATAAAAACAAACTAGAAATAGCTATAGCAAGCAGTAACATAACTAGAGGAAGCGGATGGATCAGCTTTGAATTTTTCTTAGTTTTAAGAGAGTAATCTCAGCTTCTATTCTTGAAAGAGAAGTTGCCATGGAATACCAAATTTACACTTTCTTAACCTCTACCTACATAAGCTTACTATTAAATCAAATGAAAACTAGCATGTTTAATGGGCACTAATTTCAATACCAGCCCCAAGCACCAATTACCCTTGACATGCCAGTGATATCAATATTAACATTTAAAACTAGAAGATTTGAAATTGAATGACAAACAATGCATACCTGTATTAAAAGGGGATGTTCATGTTTACCATCCACTTCTATAGGGTTATTATTAAGTATTATGAGAAGGCACTGTTCCAATTGAGTGTGTAAGAAGTTATTCCACTCATATTTAAAATACAAGTTCTGAAAACAAACATTTACAAAAAGAGAAACAACATTCAATTACTCTTGACAATAAATTTCAAAGTTTAACTATTAATAATAAAGATTACTTTCAATCAATTGAAAGATTAGTCATTAGGTTGAACTAAATATGTATGTCTTGTTGAATGAGAGTTACCTTTAAGTGTGTTCAAATATTAAATAATTAATTATGGCCAGAATGAAAATATAAGCAGATGCTTACAAGTAAGGTTTGTATTGTTCCTAGAGAGGTTAGCTCCAAATTCACTTCATGCATATTGGCTCCAACCAAAGCTGTAACCAACTTGGCTACCTGAAGCCTTGTGTTACCCAGTGGAGGTTCCAACACGCCAACAGAGGTCGGCATGGAGCTGTAGCGTTGCTGAAAGTAACAAATATGTATATCAAGTTTTCTCTTATTTAAACAACCTTAATTTTTTAAAATCAATTTATCACTAAATAACATTTGATAATGTAAAAAATAGAAATGAAGTTACGACGCATGATACAGTAAACAATGTGGTCTAAAATATAAAGTATCAAGATGTTATGATCTAGACCGGGATCGACAACCTACGACACGAGTGCAAAACTTGGCATGCAGAGCAATTTGCAGTGTCATGCAAAAGACCTCCAAAAAATGGGAATTCAAGTTACTTTTACAACAAACTTAGTGCCAGAGCAGGTTGAATTTTAGACCGTTGGCACAATATATGAATTAGAAATCCTACTTTGGCACACTATTATCAAAAGGTTGCCGACCTCTGATCTAGACATTTTGTTTCTCTAAAATAGATTTCATAGCAAGCTTGCAGACAGTGGGTTCTGTGGACCTGTTTCATGGAATGGAACCAGATCTCTGATCAAAACCAGAAAGTTTGGAAAAATGGGTAGTAAAAGACATACCTTTGCCATTTGGGTTGTAAAATTGTTACTAAGAAGGGGGAAAAAAAACTTATGGTGAGCTGTTTCTATTTACCATTGGAGGATTCTCAAGGAGGTCATGAAAATCTTTTAATCTTGGAATGATGGCTGATATAACATTATTTATGCCTTGTGAAAATCTATCATGGTCACCATTTGAAAGCTGTTCTGTTTGATCCACCCTAGATAGATATATAGAAATACAAATATTAGTCACACAAAAATGATAACACTGAAGCTAAAGTGAAATGATGAAAAAAAACAACTAATAATGGTCTTATCAAAGAATTCAGCAAGTATTCTACAGCCTATATAGGGAAATAAAGTCATGCTTACCCCTGACGCCTCACTTCCAAAAGAGTATGAATAACACACAGGCCATTGACCAAAACAGATTCATTTTTCCCAGAATTGAACATATTAGACAAAAGCTTAGCAACTGTTGCTTCCCTGAAACAAATCAATTACAGATTTGTACTTTAGTACTATCGAAGAACAATAAGCATGACAGAATTGGTGGAAAGCACCTAGTTATCTAAATCATATCTATATGATTAAACTGAACATGATGGCTGATGTGACTTACTGCTCCATGGTGAGCAACAGGGGATCAGGGTCTGAAGAGTCCTGCTGCTGAATAAATTGTTCACGCCCTAACCGCACAATGTCACATAGAGATTGAGCTGCATTACAATGAATCTGAAATCAATTGGTAGGAAAGTATTACAGTTATAATTTTTAAAAATATGATTTGGCCTATAAAAAAACAGTAACATTTGCCTTGAAGTATTTGTGATTAAAGTAGCTTATTATTTCTTTAATGTGTACTTACATCTTCATCTTTAGATGAAACAATGGAATCGACCAACTTTTCAACAATTTTCTGTTCATTCAGCCACTGGTGAAATTTTAATTTTAACAAATCAATACCATTAAAAAAAAATGTTACTGGAAGTTTTTTAAGCAAGGGCGAATCATTTTAAAGATTTACACTTGTATTTAAATTTTTTTCAATTAGCTGGCAAAATAAATAAAAAAGAAAGTCTGTGTACACACCTCTATGACAGCTCTTCTTGTTTCTGATGATTCTATACAAGTAATAAGTCTAAGCAACAAGTCCATGACTGCAGAAGTACCTATGTGGTGCAAGAGACTACCCACAAAATCACTTTTTGCTTTCAAATATTCAAAGATCTGCAAGAAAGTTTGGGCATTATGAGTAGCTGCCTTAACCATTAGTAATTACAAACAATCTGTCAAGTTTTTTAAACCTATGACTAAAATATTATTTTGTAACATAATTAGATAATCACAATTACCATGTCACTCTTTCTTGTTATCAAAAGCCCCATAACCTTGCTGAAAAATGATGCCAGCAATGGATTGAGGGGTTTCTCCCCTTCCAGAAAGGAATAAAGCTTGTCAACCAGACCTTCGTCCCCAGCAAGCTTGTCGTTGATCTGCGTCACATCAGATGTCAGCAGCTCACAGGCCGTGTTGGGATATCTAGCAAAGAAGTGATACCTCTTGAACAAAGGCCACAAAGACAGGCCTGAGACCTTACTCATTATAACAAAAACAAAATGTTTAAATGCAAATTTATCTTTTCACTTTCACAAAGACTAAAAGGAAATTTTTCATGGGAGAGTTTTGAGAAAAACTTGCATTTAACCTAACACAATTATTATGCTATTTCAATAAAGTTTTTTTTTTATGTTTCAGCCATTGACTTACTTAAAACGTATCTTTTCATCAACTTCTACTGGTGGCTCAACAGTAATTAATTTCACCATTTCCTCCATATTTTCTGGTTGAATCAGGCTGCAATGAACAAGATTTTCTTTGTGTAATATTGTGTTTGATCAATGCATGATGATTCATTGAAATAATATTTTTTCTTTACTAGGCAAATACTTAGTTGGCTAAGGGTATTTCATAATTATTTCTTTAGTAAAAACTATCAAATAACAAACCAACAATTTAATAAAATAGATAACAAGTAATAAGTAACAATGAAGACAGACTTACAATTCCACAAGCTTCTTATTTTGGGCTTTACATTCCTGAAGAATGTCATCTTCATCCATCAATTCCCGAAGTGTTACATCCTGAAAATAATACAATTCTTTAAAAAAAATACTTCAGGTGTGAGCATTAAAAAAAAAGGAATATATTCTAACATGATCTATTTCACTTGAGCACCTAAATAATTTGTATAGTTTACAATTGATGGTCACTCAGTGAATTCATTAACATATAAAATAATACACTTACAGAAACAGTAAATGGTCCTGGTCATTTTGTTCTCATATATAATTATTGGAAAGTCCAAAGCACTGAACCATAAATATATGTTACCCTGTACCCCTTAGTTTTACCAGCTTAACATATTGCAAGCCAAGGCCTATTTTGGACCTTCACCGACTCTGAACTGGTGTAATAATGGCTCCAATAGTTATTAAAGTTATGTTATTATTAGGAATTAGTTTCTACACCATTGTTCAAAGTTTGGAGGAAACATGGAGAAGAGCAGTAGAGAGAGACCTAAAGGTTAGAGGCCTGAACCCAGAAACAGACGCAGCGGTCTGAGGTGAGTGGAGATCGCTGGCTTTTGCCTCGAGCGCCAGCCGGCATTGAGAGGACTGAGTGAGTGAATACTCAAATCCTACTTTAACAGGCCGCAAAAGGTTTAATAGTCTAATATTTTAATAAGTTAATAAGTAACTATAGCTACCAACCGTCAACATTTGAGGAGTTAAAAATCAGTTCAATTTATGAGTGTGCCAAGAATAAGAAGCACTTAGTAGTGAAAGAACCATAAGCCATAAGCCTATATAAAATATAAACAATGGCAATCAAACATGTCAATGAGTCTTTTTAAATACTCTGCACAGTTAAATGACATATGACACAAGTCAGCTATTGCGTTTCAATACACCTATGATTTTATATATATAGGGGCCTATATATATATATATACAATTTCATTTTTTTTAAAGTTAGTTTCTTTCTAAGTGGGGCAGATATGCATATATATTTATGAGGTGCCTATATTTATCAAGTGTCATAGTTTACATTCAAATCAATTTTTGTTTCACTTACCTCTTTATCCAATAATGTATCTATGTGTGAAGAGGTCAAGAGATTAAATTTCCAAAACATTGTGATTATCTGGAAGTAGGAAAAAAAATAGTATTGAAAACAAGTGAGCAGATTTGCTGGAAACAAAATTTACACAATAGTAAAAAATAAAATTGGGGATTTCAATTTCAAAAATGAAAATTTCTGCACTAATTTTGATTTGGCACTAAACAGGTTTTCCTAGAGTCTCATAGCGTCATAGTAGTATGCTAAATAGATGCAGCTACAATTTTTACCTGATATATGACAAGCAGCAGTTGTAAGTCTAGACATGTGCTAACCTTTAACTACAAAAGGTTTTTAATAAAACTATTTTCTGACTTAGTATATTTTGACTTTTTCTTTACATTTCATGACGATGTGACACCTTTATTGGTTAAGTTTATGGAACAAATGCCGCCAAATATGACATCTGTGGTAACTAATGGGTTGAAACACATCTACTTACAAGTAAACTGGTTAATGCACACACTCTGTCAGTACAATTGGCAATATATAGTATGCAATCAGGGCATCTACTAATCCTAAAGAAAACTTTTAATGCCTAATTATCTCTTTCAGATCATTTTAATCAATGAGTCTAGTGAATAAGTTCATGATCACAGCAGACAAGGGAACCAACTTATGTCTTAATGATCCCATCAGAGCTGTGGGTAGAAATTACTTGCATTTGGATTTAAACTCAAAATTTGTTCAGCAATCAGTGAACTGACATCCACTCACTGTTTCCCAATTGTTCACTTTTATATACACTTATTTATTCTACAAGCAAACTATCTGTTTTATCAGAATTAAAGTGACAATGCGCCTAAAAAATCAAATAAGTGATTGTTTTAATGTTGTTGTTTTTTTTATTTTTTTAACAGCATATTTAAACAAGCCTCTATATTGAAGATATTTTATTAAACTTTAGCAGTATATTCAGAGGTTTAACAAGAAATCAGAAAATTATCATTCCAATTTAGATCTTATGTTTCTTCTCCCCTAATCTAAGGATTGGTTTGTTCACTGTAGTCTGTAGTGTTATAGTCACATAGCCTGAGCTTGGCCCAGAATAGACATAGGTTAAAAAAAATTCTTAATTCCTTCAGTCTGATTAAACAAAGCCTACAAATTGAAATTGATTACTTTTGTCATAATTTGTTATAATGGTTTATGCTCCTTTAACTGACATCAACTGGAGTAAATCCATGATTGTTTTGTGTAGCCCCAGTCCTAGCATCATCTAAAGCAAGGGTGTGCAGCAGGCAGCCCACTGACCACAATGTGACACACCAAGCTTTTTTAAGTGAAGCATTTAATGGCATTTGTTTAAATTACGTTGCACTTCCTTGATCTTGAGTCCTGGGAGAACTAGGCTAGACCACCTAACGCGCAGTGTAAGACACCCTTCATAATAAACATTTATACTAACTCTCTACGGATAGGTTTATAGCTAGATCTCTGATCTGACAATGGCCTAGTAAAGTTTTAACAAAATAATACTTTTTATAAGAACTCCGTGAATTTCCTCCTAAATAAATGTGTTATATTAGTGGACACATTAGCTTGTTAACTACCAACTTAATTATTTAAAAGTTTAATAATAAAAATACTGCTTTTATTGTATTATAGTAGGCCTATTGTTATTTTTGGATGATTCATGCCATTCATGTCTATAATTAGTTTAGTTGCAGACTTGGAGGCCGAGGCTATATATTCTAAATAGGCTAATTATAATAAAAAGAAAAGTTTATAGCCCATATCCTATATAAAAAACACTGACATAATAACATAACAACTGTAGGCCTAACATCTCTCACTATTAATTATGAACTAAAATCTAAGGCACTAGACTTTAGTCACTCTAGACTACTAGACAACAAAATTTGATATCAAAATGTAAAATGTGTAATTACCTTTGTCTTTAAATTATTCTTATGATGTTATCAATTAGAAATTGTTTTAGTATACTATACCTTATAAATAGGTTACATACATCTACCAAAAGCAACATTATATAAATGCCTACTTCTTGTATTATAGGCCTATATATTAGAATTAGGAGTGTAGCCTACTTCCTACTACTACCTACTACTATGACTACAAAGCCAACATTAAATCTATAAATTTATGGGAATCCTACTTATTAATTACATAGGACATAGGCCTAACTAAACAAAAGGACAACACTGACACTGGTGATGAATAAATATAGATCTAGATCTAGACTAGATCTAATTATAATGACTATTAGTAGTATTAGGTCAATGAACATGATTTAACATGAAATATGAAGATAAACAGATAACACTAATACTCTAATACTAAAACAAACACACAGAAAAGATATTGATCAATGCATAAAATCATATCATACTAATGAGCTGATAAGTTATCTTTGGCCTTATTTATTATAATTTGCCTACAGTAGTACAGTCAGTACACTCCTACAAAACGCTTGCAAAGATTTTGATTATGATATGAATATGAAAAGTCAACACAAATAAAAAAAAAACATGCAAGTTTTATATTTGTCATTTGCTTTGTTTTTTTGTTTTGCAACAGACCAACAGAGTAATTATAACAAATTAGCACATAAAAAACAGTGAAAGAAAAGGGTATGGAGACGTTTTTTTGTATTTGTAAATATCATCCACGAATGAATGAGCATTAAATTAAACTGAACACGATTCAAGCAAGAGCAAGAGAGGAAGCACAGCACAGATTTGGGTTGGTACAAAGGATGCATTCAACACAAAGGTACTTACTTATGGATTGAGAATACAATTCAAATTATTAACCATCAACATAGAATGTAACCGTTACAACATTTGTAATGAATCAGATGTTTATGTATAAGTTTTATTAATCCCCGAAACAAGTAAACATAGGCGGGAATAAAGTGCACAGAACAAAATGGCTTCCGACTAGTAACTCTCGTCTCGTGACTGCCCATAATGATTCGTGATTTTGCGAGAGTGTATGCGGTGTCAGCAGTAAAAACACTGATCTATATTTACAACACACACTCAAAAAGATCAGTAGTAATGAGTAAATTAACGTCTAAAACAAAATCCTTTACTTGGTCGTCCGCGAAATTTATCTTCAAAATGCGTCAATTTGCATCCCTCCTTACATATTTGTCTGCTGACGCCCCTATGATCCCTTTTATGCATCTTTGTTATGCATTAGTGAGTGGCATTAGTATTACTAGTAAAGTAGTAGGCCCTATTAGCCTTTTGAAGATTCTGTCCTTTACGAGTTACGACCCCACTTTATAGGCCTATACTCACAAAGTATAGTCTAAATATAAAGAAAAGGGATTAAAAACAAAAAATGCCTGAAAGCCCCTAAAAAATGTATTTTATAAAGAGATAATAACTTATAAAATCTACGAAGAAGCCGGCTGGTCCAGCGGTTAGTTCACCGGACTGTCAACCAAGACACGTCGCGGTTCTATCCCTGCCACCGACGGATCCCTGTCGCCCTGCAGTTTTGGGCTTAGTGGACGTAATAATCTTCTATCTAGAAGGAACGTCTGTAAACTTATAAGAAGAAAATAAACGTTGGTTTAATTAATAAATTGTATCAATTATCGTCGTTGGGCCCTATAGGCCTACTATATGCAATGTGGCGTATGCCAGGTTTTAACGCTAAGAGAGAGGGGGGGCGAACTTTTAAGAAAAAAGATCAACTAAAAATTCGTACATATCAAGTCTTACAAGAATATAGTGTGCCTCATGGTAGGCCTACGTACACTGTGTAAAGGTGCAGTGTCCGAGCAACTATAAGGGAAAATTCTAAAAAATGTATTGCAACTATAGGCTATAGGCTACTGCTGATTTTCAGGATGCAAACTGGTATCGCAAAGCATTTGTATCAATGCTAATGCTTCTACATTCTTCTGATATTATTAAAAGACGAGATAAATCAACAGAAGATAATTAATGTAGGCCTAGACAATTTCTAGAGATAAAAAAAATATTAATTTCAACACTATAACTTAGGCCTACTGAGTCTCTGTTGTCCCAAAAGAAAACACAGTCTCTTTAGTCTCTATGATACGTTTTAAGAACACGTCTTTTCTTTTCTATTTATTTCCTTTCTGTTTATAAATGACCAAGGCCGAGAGTTATAGGCCTATCATTTAACAAGCAGAATTTCGCCAGAATGAATAGGCTACGTTATTTCTCTTCTTTTCTTCTTTCTTTTCAATTGTGTGGAAATTAGCGAAATTTGTGCAACCAGTTTTTGGATCACTTCACGTATCAGCAGATAAGCAGAAAGGCAGCGTGCTTAAAGTCACATTAAAGCTTTTGGCGAATAAGCTTGAACCCACTTATTATCTCGTCGAGAATGTGAGCCAAAATTACTCTCTTAGGGCTCGTAGACCTAACTCTTCTGTATCACTCAACACCGATACCTGACCGTAAGTAATGGATCAACGCTCAACACTAACGGTTGACCCGTTCCTGTATACGCTAAGAGCCTGCAAGGCAGGACAGTCAAATAATAATAATAATAATAACGGTGCTTATATAGCGCATATCCCGTTGGTGACAGTTCTATGCGCAGACGACAGTTACAGAATACAGACAGACAACGAAATATGTAGTAATACGCTAATTCTGCTGACGAAATAGGTGAGTCTTCAGCCGGCTCCTGAAGGTGTCATAGCTAGGGCTCTGGCGAAGCTGTAGTGGGAGGTGATTCCAAGCGGACGGTCCTGCGTAGGAAAATGAACGTTCGCCAGCGGACACTAGCCTCACACGAGGGATCCGCAGAGTAAGCGCGTCAGATGCCGAACGAAGTGGGCGGGACTGGGTGTAGAGCTCCATACAAGAGCGAAGATAATCCGGGGCGCAGTTATTCAGGCACCTATAACAGAGGGAAGCCAGCTTATATGAGATCCGGTTGTTGATGGGTAGCCAGTGCAGAGATCGGAGCAGAGGATTGATATCATTTGACTGCTTCTTCTTGAGAACTAGTCGGGCTGCGCAAGTGCTCGACCGTCTCTACTGCATCCTTGCAGTTTCCACACCGCGAATCTATTAAGTAGGCCCATTTCGGACAATGCACAGTTCGAAATTGGGCAATCGTGGACTGATCCATTTTGTGAAGCCTGCACCACGGGTTAGCTCGATGCAGCTACACACCTAATTGGCCTTTGTCAGATTCGTACCACCTTTCAGTCTTCCGATCACGGATCGTTTTATTGTTTTAAGGGGCACTTTCAAATGAGCTCGGCTCGTTGAGCGATTGCCAGGGCCGACCCCCCCTACCAGCTAAGGAGTCCGCTACTTCGTTTCTAGAGACACCTGCATGACCCGTTATCCGTGCCTAGAGATCAGATCTGAAATAGCCGATAGCGTACAAGAGGGTTGCTCGGGCAAGTGTCCAGGCCGTCGTTGGCCTGGAGCACTGAAAGCGCATCAGCAACGACGGCTTTATCGGCTACCATATGAAGCATAAAAGCCTGCGTCTAACATTGCGTTACTTGTTATGGGGGGGTGGGGGTGGTTCCTCTGAAAGTTTGACAGTTGTTGACAACGGGAAGGTAGGGGGGGGGGGGAATCCTCGAAAAATTGTTGACGTAATTAATGGACGTCCTCTTTAAATTTTTTCAAATTAATTGTTGGAGCACCAAGGCCAAGGACACACAAAGTGAGATATAGGCCTAGGCTATTGAACTATTTTAAGGCATCAAAGAATATAAAAAAATTCGAAGCTTAAAAATGTTTTTGATCTACACAATGAGTTTATTTGATAGCTTAATGGGTCTTAAATGTATCTGAATGGAAACGACTGATTTTTAAAAAGAATGGATTAGACACGGAAGTAAAATTCTTGAAAGTGTACAATTTTAGTTTTCGATGGCCTCACTTAGCAATAACAAATTTATGAAGGCGACTCAGTCCATTTTTTTAGGGGCTTTTTTTAACCCTTACAGTCCCGGGCGCGTATATAGCGGAACTGAAGACAACATAGATAGAAGTAGGTCGGTACGGGAAGGGTTAAGATTGACTTGTATAAGGGGCAAGGGTGTTAACTCTCAGCAGCAATACGGCCCATTGAGGTTCGAGGGTATAAAGTATAAATCAACAGTGTTGTAAAATTCATCTATTTTTACTCCCTTTCTATTAACTTGTATTTTCGGTCTGTCTGCTTGCTTGGTTGTTAGCAAAACTTTGCATCGATTTTTCGACCACTTCCCGTCGTCCAATCGAGCTGAAACTTGGGCAGCAGACTTGTCCAGGCTAACAATACATTCTATCAAATTTTCAGGATCATAGCTTTTGGAATAGTCACTAATAAACTAATACCTTCGACCAATTTGCGAATCGAAGAAAATGGAAACATGGCTGCCTCTACAGAAAGAGACGAAAGTAAATAAAATTTTCGGATATGTTCGTTTTTACGAAATAAATAGAATGAAAACGACACAATATAGCTGAAACAAAGCGAGTTTCTTTTTATGTTTTTTTGCGGGCCAAAGCTAGAACAAAAAAAAAAAGGATGCGCAAAATTTTAATGTGGAAATTCATAAGGTATGATATTCCTAATATCTAATCTATCTAATCTAATAATATTAAACGAGAAAAAATTGGGGGTATATTTGTTTGTGGGTTTGTTTGTTTGTGTCAGCGTTCTCGAAAACGGGCCCTACGATTTTCGCAAAAACTGTCCTATTGATGTATTCTGGTGAGAAAATGCGTTTTAGATCAATCTCATTTCATTTGAACCACTGCTTGACCCTCAATTTTTGGAAAAACCACTGACCATTTCTAAAAATAGATTTTAAATTGGGCTAAAAGAACAAAAAAAGCATGCCATTGGATTCCCCCTAGTATGGAAGTTAGGGGTTATTAAATCAAGAATGAAACTAATTTTATTTTCTTTCAATTCTCTCGCAGACGAGTCTCATCTAAATGATCTATGCAAAGTGGCTAATGATAAGTGGACCGTTTTCCACCTTCGATCCATTTTTAGTGGGCGCTAGGTTAAAATCTAGTCCTTCAACCAGATGACAACTGGAATGAGACCTATGGTCTATATTTAAAGATACTAAAAGAAGGTGCATAAAATAAAAGTTTTGAGTTGAATATGTTCCTTACAGTACAGAAGACTCATTTACTAAACGTGCCTTTTGGCTATGAAGAGGATGACAATCTCCTGCCCGAGGCATGCCACTATATTTTTTTAAAATATTTTTCATTCTTTAACTATTACAAATAAAGACACTACATGTGTATTTTTTAGAGATGTATATGCAGGTGTGCATAATGAAACAAACATATGCTTAGCTTTAAAAACAAAAATTACATAAGTAGTTTTTTTTTTTAGCATAGAGATATTGAAAGATTAACCATAGCACTAGCACTATCATGTATTAGCTTCTTATTTTTTCAGTTATCTGTCACCACCTATTGCACTTGGTCAAGTATTGAGTTGACTAGTTGACTAAAGATGTATAGCTTCATGTAAGTCATTAGCGATATGTGAAATAAAGAACAAACACACACACACAGACAAATAGTAGAAAAAATATATATTAAATAATGAGACAAGCCTTCAAAGTCTGATGGTAAACTGTTATTATTAGAGATTATATTTAAGTGATGTATAATCAAATGATGGGTTCTTATTAAACCAACTACTGCATCTATATGACATTTAGTGTGTGTGCTGTGTAGTATATGCGTGTGTGTGAGATCTTTAAATGCTAATGTTTCTTTGACTTGTTGAAATGGTAAACTAAAGAAAAAGACAAAGAGATGGGGGGTGGCTGAGGGTGGAGTAGGATGTGTTAAACAAATTTACAAAGAAGTTTCCTATGTACAAAATGGTGATGAAATCATTTCAACATTTCCCAGAAAGTGGTTAGCAAAAAATAAAATTATTACATTAAAATAATAACAAAATTATGATTTTTGTAATATATATGTATATATTTATATATGCCAGGGATATGGTCAAAAATGTTGGTAGTAAAATCAGCACAGATTCATTATCAAAGACTTTATAAATCTAATTTATTCAAATAAACAAAATATACTCTTTTAAAACACATTCTTTTGAAATTGAAGTTTCATACACAATCACACAGAGAAAATACTTGGCAACATTTCATTTTTAAACAAACAAACAAAATTTAAGGAAAAAAAATTAATTACTGGAAGTCAAGACCTGTATGACTTCAGCATACATCTGGCAACATCTCAACATATTATACCTTCCTGGCTTACCAAAAAGAAGTTACACAATTATTTGAAAAAGACTTAAATTCATTGTTATTATTAGATTTATCAACATAACAAATATTCAGTAATAATATACATAATTTCATCTTTTTTTAAACTTCACTAATTTGTTAAATCCTTAAGATATACAAATAACTGTGTGTGACCTTCATTTAAAAAAAAGAAAACTCTTCTAACAGCAAGACTAAGTAATGCTTTTAATATAGATATGAACCAACCAGATGCCTGCTGATCACTATGATGAAATCCCTCTAAATTAAATCAGCAAAAGTAGTCTTTACATTTACAGGTTGATTTTTCTATGCACAAGTGTAAGATATTATAACAGACAGAACCTAAAACAGTTTACATAGAATGTTTTTTTGTTTTTTTACATTTAACCGAACTTCAGAAAATGAATATCATATTAAAAATCGGTGGGAACAAAATTGCATTCAAGTTTTTCTTTTAACAGAAAAATATGGAGAAATGGGCCATTTACAAAATTGTATATTTTTTTTAAATCTTAAAAAAACAAACAAAAAAAATGACATGTTAATATTTAAGAATTGTACTTAAGGTTTAGAAAGAAAAAAACAAATGTGACTAAAGAAAACAGTTTAATACCTGGCTGGGACTAGAAAACCAGACACAGCCAGACAATTGGAGGGGTTAATATAAATTAAAGTCATCATAAAAACATCATGTCAACTGCTCACACTCAAACCAACAAAATTCTTTACTTTAGACTGCTGAGTAGCAGTTGTCAAAAATAAAATCATACACTGTCCTGTTCTTGTAGTCTTCACTCTGACCCTGAACTCAAACAATTATGTCATCCAACTAGATTTTTAACAAAAAAAATGATATGTTTTCATTATTTGCATTTATATTCAATTAAAAAAAATGTACAAACAATATAAAAAAACCAACACTGTTTCAATCTTGATATAAAGTTATATAATTAAATTTGTCAGTCCTTCATAGCTTAATATGGAAATTAGTTGAAGAACAAATATTATTATTGTTTTGTTTTTTTGTACAATGTGTTTGGATGATTGGCTGAAGACAATCATAGCACGGTGGTAAGTTATCAGAAGAAACAGGCATGAAACCACATCCATTGATCAAAGCTCCGGGAGAGATGAATTCAAGGTAGGACACAAAACTTTTCTACCTTAATTGACCAGCTAGCAGCTGTTTCATCAAACTGCAGCAGGCTGAGAGGGACCAGACGCAAGGGCATTCACTCACTCCCACACTGAACCAAAAGAGCAGACAAGACAAAAAATATCAGGAGTTGAAGGAGGCATTAAATTAAGATGTTCAATTTGTATCACACTAGGGAAGGTAATGTGGCTGGAAGTAAGTCAACACACACACAGACAGAATCAAGGTCATTCTTTAATTACATAAATAAGATTTCTGAGTCAAAAAAAAAAAAATGAATCAAAACAAACTTGTCCACAAGTTTTCCATAGAACAATCTGTGCACAAAAAGTTAATGTGAAGAAAAAGCAAATCTTTGTTAAAAGAAAGGGAGAAATGTCCATGAAATAAAGAGCTACTTGGTTATGCCAGCAAACATTTCAACAATCATAAATATTTTAGCAATACCTGTAAGAACTCTCTGAACAAAACAAACAAACAGCAACACACCATCAGAAAAGTTTATGCTTTTGAAATATATATTGGTATGAAGTGAAGACTTAGAAGAAAACAAAACACACACACACTCTATGACTCAAGGATTATAACTAATCCTTCCATAACATCAATAGAACAATAAGTGATATCTTTTTGCAAATTTCAGTTACATTATTCAATATAACACAATTTAAATTAAAATTACATTTTGAATGTCTTGAAATGTCTAAAATAAACCATAAAGATTTTGTTAAAAATAATAAATACCGGTGCTGCAAAACAAAATATAAATAATTATTATAAGAATGCAGCAAAAAAATGATCTTCAAATGACAGAGCTACAGTAATATAGAATATGATACATTAATTCTTTAAGGCACACTCAAAAGATTGATATAGTCCTTATTTTGATCAAGATAAACACACAAATTAAAAAACATATATATAAAATATAAGCATATATTATATGAAATTGAATAGAACATTAGTATTTACTGATGCTGAAGATTATTGGATCACAAGAAATGTCAAATCACAAGCAGTAATGGCTAACTTCATAGGTTCATTATCAGTCTAGTAAAACAAAATATAATAATTAAAAGAGCTAATTAATAATATTACACATATATATACACAAACAACTAAGGAACACGTTATACTTATTGAAATATTTGTTTGAGCTCATGAAAACAAAAATGTTTTTTAAACCAACAGAAAATGTCATTAGAGCCAGCACTAGATGTCATATTATTTTGGCCTGATTTAAAAACCTTTATTAAAAAGTCTTTGGTCCTGCTTAACACCAATACCCCTCTTTCAATAAAAAATATATACCATGCTAGAACATTTACTGCGACAATTGTAACAGAAAACAACACTGGGGGCAAAAAGTAAAAAAACAACAACAAGTAAACAAAAACCTGAAGTAAAAAAAATAACCAGCACTCTTGATAGAATGACGACAGCAAAGTAATTTCAGAAAAAAAATGTTACAAATCTACATCAATTGAGCACTAAGTTAATTTTAAATCTACATATTAACAGCAACAATAAACAAAGACAGTAACATTAAAGAAAATCCAATAGAATTATTAAGTACCTAATTATAACGAGGCTATGCACATAACATATGGAAAAATAATTATACAATCACAATAAGGAGGCAAATAAATGTGTTGTGTAATTACAAAAAAAAAAGTCACAATATTTCAATAAAAGATACAAAATTTTGCTACAAGCTGCTACAGAAAGCATTATGCTTATATATGGTGCTAGAGTGAATATTGTCTCATTAGGCTCCCAGCACTAACTGAACTAAATTAATAGCAATTGTTTAACACAGATCTTATTAGCTCAGTGTGAAAAAAAAAAGTGCCCATTCCCCCACTCCTCTCAGATAAGCATTTAACTACGAGTCAGCATGAATAATTCAATCATTTGGCTGCAAAATTGTTCCTTTGGCAATTCCATTAGTAGCGAGAATGTTAAGTGAATACAAGTGAACACAGTGAATTCATTGGCTAAATTTCAATTATGACAGCATCAGCCATGCAATTACTCAGATCTAATTTGTTATTGAATACACAGCGGGTACTTCAAAAAGTGGATCTATTTTATCACAAAACAAACTTTGGTAACCAATGAATGTTTCAACAAGTCTGACTGGCCTATGCCACTGATATAATGGGGAAAACAAATGCTGATGGATAAACAACAGAATAATGTGGATAAGGATTGATGAGCAAAACTATATGTGTACAGAATAACTGCCTCAAGCTCCAAAGAGAAACCATGACTCAGAAATCAAGAAATGCAAACACGACTTAAAAACTGTCAGCACAGTTAGTGTGGGGAGCAGAAAAATATTAAAGCCATCTATATTTGAATGGACAGTAAAAGAGGTGAGTGGCCGAGGATAACACCTGGTTTGAAATATTGTCAGGCCAACAACATTATCCCCTACCCACTCCCCACCCAAAAATAAAAAATTTTAAAATAGTACAAAAACTTCTAAAAAAAAAAAAAACACTTCAGTTGAGAATAGAAATTTGAACAAAAATGGTGTTAAATACATGGAGCCTAATTCATTAGTATTTAGCAAGCAAATATTACGCAAGTGAGCACATGATGTCATTAACTAAAGTTTGATTTCAGTCCTTTGTTACCTCTATCTAATGTCTCAATGAAAGAATTAGTCAACAGTGGAGATCAGCCGCAGGTCTGATACTTCCAAGATACTTTCTTTTTCCTCCGAATGAATACGAAGTATTGCTTTAAAAAGCTCTGAGGTCTCTCTTTTTATGAAAGTAATTAGAATCGTTTGCTACTGGTTATAACTCCGTTGAGCTCTTGGGTCGCGCTTTACCGCGCCTTTGGGCTAGCCTGGAAGCACCAACTGGTTCAAGTGCGGCCTGTTTGAAGTTCTGGGAATTTAGAGCTTTAAACGTTGCACATACAGAACCCTAAAATAGAACAGGAGAAAAATATTGTTGAATACTTGATATGAATACTGTACAGTCAGTTTTTAACTATTCCTTTTTGAGTTCACTGATTTGTTCTTGTAAATTTATGCTACCAGCAGGCAGGTTGATCTATAGATCCAGTGAAGCAACGTTCACCAGTTTGTGGCCACTAGATGTGGCCAGCACTATGCAGAGCTGCCTTTACTTTAGCCCAACTAAGGTCAGGTACCCACCAGAGCTGGGGAGACTCAGGGACACCCTCCAGACCCGGGAACAAATCCTAGCCTTCACCAGGACAGTCGGTACAACAGCCGAATGCGCTGTCGCATGGCCACCGAGCCCCCTTGCAGGAAGGTATATTCTACTGTTAAACCAGGAGACTCAAAATTATGATTCAGGGTTCGTACTGAAAAATTGCCTCAAAATTCCAGGAGTTTTCCAGAAGTTTTTCAGGAGTAAATTTTTTGAAAAGCCAAGTTGAGCTCTTTAAAAAAGACAGACACCTTGCTACACAGCTTGTTTTTGTTTTATGACATTACGGGGACATTTTATAGCCTACATCCCAAGTTTGGATAAAAAAAAAAAAAGAAACATGCAGTGGCATCACTGGTGTCATCAACGTTTGCGCGCGGAAATAAAAAGTGGCAAAGATGGTTAACGCCTCTAGGGCTTTCAGGGAAAAGTGAAAGTACAATCTAAGAGCAGTAATTACGATTTTTTTAATAAATAATCAATCTCCCTCGAAAAATAAGGAGTTTTTAGTATTTTACCAGGACTAAATGCAGTTTTTCCAGGAGTTTTAAGTTCCTGGAACACAACTTTTTGTTTTCCAGGAGTTTCCAGGAGCTGTACGAACCCTGTTCAACAATAAGATATGTGCTTTTGATATTGTTTGATACCGGTATATATTATTCCATCTACCAGTTTGGCTTTCAAGAGAGTTTGAGAGAAAGCACTTGACCACTGTTAAAGTAGCTTAACAAGCCTTTATTAAACACCCACAAAAATGTTACATTGGGGAACCTTATAATACAGATTAAAGATTGTCATTCTTTCATCTCTTTGGGGCTGTAATAAATTATTACACACCCTAGCAGCGAACTCTATCTTACTCACGCTCCGCCTATACAGAAGATTTTTGCATCCTTCACATATTCTTATATGTGGTTTGACTCTAGTCTTGCAGCTTTGTAACTCTAACCTAGTAACCCCATGTTACAGATGTTCACTTACTTTAACTAGCTGTGCATCCTGATGAGTTAGCCTGAGGTGGGGCAAAGTATCTCTCTGAGAGATCCATTGGTGGTTCAGCACTTGTGATGCTGTCAGGCGGCTGTGTGGATCTATGTGTAGCATTCTTTTAACAAGTTCCTAAATAAATGAACAGCAAATTGATCAAACAATCCAATGTACATTTAAAAGGTAAAAAAAAGGTCATTTACTTTTATTTTTTAAAATACAACAGATATTATACATAACATATTTCATTCTACAAATGAGCTAAAGTCTACTACAGCTCAGCATCAGAAGTGGTAAAGGAGATAAACTCCGCTGACCTAAAACTAAAAGAAAAAAAAAATAGCACATCTGCAGTCATTGTAATTAAAGGGAAATAACTCTTGCAGACATTTACTTTAATTTTTAGTTTCAAACATAGGCTAATGTATAATGTATGGCTCTCACAGAATTACTTTTTAAAATATGTGGCGTCTATGGCTCTCTCAGACAAAAAGGTTCCCGACCCCTGTTCTAGAGTATTAACCTTGTTACTATACAGAATTTTTTTTAATTATCAGCAAAAAAAAGAAAGAAACATATATAGATTACCTTTGCTTGTGGAGATACTGAATCCCAGTTGCCACCAACTAGTGAAAATTTGCCTTCACCAATCCTTGCCAAAATGTCATTTGGTGTGTCATTTGGACCATTAGCAAAAGGTGTATGACTGTAAAGAGTGTTTTTTATTAGTATCTGTTAACTGTGTAATGACATGAAAAGTTAATGACACAAACATATCCTAAAATATTTACTGTATTATTTGTTTATAACTCAGGGTTCTCACATTTTTTCTGAAAACAAATTCAAGGCTGTTTCCAGACTATAACAGAGCCAAATTCCAGGCTGCTGGGACACATTATTTGAAAAACGGTCACACGCCTCCTCCCTCTAAGTGACCGAAATATTGCGTGAATGAGGTATTAATCTAAGGCTTGGTCAGTGGGCGTTTATGGCATATAAAAATGGGATTGGCGTTTTTTGTCTGACCTTGATTTTTATAATAAATTTAGATATAAATATAGATTTAGATACATTTCCAGGATGACAGGCTATTTTTCCAGTCTAAAATGTCAATATTCAAGGTTGTCCAGGCCTTGATTTGTTCTTTTGAAACTCCAGACTTTTCCAGACTGTGTGAGAACCCTGACAACTAAGTGTCTAGTATTTAAAATGTGTTTTAAAACACTTACCCAGCAAGCATTGTATACAACAAAACACCCAGACTCCAGACATCACAAGATGCATCATACCCTTGGCGTTTCAATACCTGTATAGAATAAATAGAGATGTAAGAGAACCTAGATAAAAGAAACTGATTAAATAAATTTTAGCCCATGCATATACTGCCATCCCAGATTCCTTTAAAATCATTTTAAAATTCATTTGAACCCTTTTATATCAAACTCTTTTGTTTTTATTGTTTTTTAAAATCAGAACTGGCCATCATACCTCAGGGGCCACAAAATTAGCAGTATAGCAGGGAGTCATCAGCAAGCCATTTTCTGCTCTCAGCTGTTTTGCAAAGCCAAAGTCACAGATACGCAAACTATCAGGTGAACCACTGTCATCTGAATACAGGATATTGGAGGGCTTCAGATCTCTATGAACAACCTGTCAATCAAAACATATTATTCAGGGTTCTTACTACAAAACCATTTTGTAATTCACAAACGTGTCACAAACTTTTACCAGAAGTTCACAAACCAATTTTCACTGGCATGTGTGAAATTTCTTTATGTCATTTGGCAGTGTATATATTTCAGGATGTTTTTAAGTTACTTTAAAAAAAGAAAAGGAATATCCTGAGATTAACGGCTCCTAAAATTAACTACATGGTTATCCACTAAAAAAATGTTCATGCAATTTGCACAATTTTGTGAAATTCACACATTTTCATAAACTCTGGTAAGTTTTCCCTAAACTGAAAAAAATCAAGCCAGGTTTTCCTAAATCAAGTTTTATACTTAAACTACTTTGCAAACTAATTTATTTCTGTGTAAAATTGCTAAAAAATGTACATGTTTAACTAAAATGAATGATTTTTTGTAGAACTTAAGACAAGTACAATAAGGAAGTAAAATAATTTGTTTGGAATGAGAGAGGCTCATAGTTATCAAAAATACCTAAAGTTTTCTCTTCAATAAGCAAACTGCTTCATTGTTCAGTTGATTTGTAAATGTTAAAGGAGTCCCTTTTAGGTAATAGATTAATATAAAACAAATCACAATTGATGACTAAGAAGTAAAGAAAAAACAAAACCAAATACAGACTGCAAGCTGTGTGCAACTTGTTCTTGAATATAGCATAAACTTACCCCATTAGAGTGCAGGTAATCCACAGTCTTGGCCACTACTTGAAGTACAGCACTGGCTTCTCTTTCAGAGAAAAATTTCTGTCTTAAGATTTTGTCTAGAAGTTCCCCACCCCTCATGAGCTCTGTTACCAAATATACTTTATTTCCATTGTCATACACCTGTGGAAGGGACACACAACATACAGATGATACTTTAAGAATAATCTTAGCCTAAGTTTTGATACAGAGTAAACCTGTAATATTCTCTAGATCAGTAAACAGTGCTATTAATTAACAACTTACATCTCTAAGAGTTATCACATTAGGGTGTCGACCAAATCGCAACAATATTTCTACCTCTTCAGAAGGATCCCTCTTATCTTTATCCATTATCTGTTGATGAAACGGTATAAGTACACTACATATTTTGTGTCTCTATCAGCACTGCCACACCCATCAATTAACAAACTACTAACTAACTGTACTACAATTAATGACAAAAAATGTAATAAGTCTTACCTTCACAGCATAGCTATTTCCTGAGTGTTTATGAACACAGCGTTTGCAGACTGAATAGGATCCAATCCCAATGTCCTGTAAAGCAGACACATACATTTAACACAAAATATGAGGCTCGCAACAAAGGAAACATAAAACTTTAATGTACTAATTGTTAAAAGTTAAAAGAAAAAAAAGTATATTGGCTTACTTCTTTTAATTCATACTCTTCACTAAATAAACTTGTTTTTACACCAGGAAGCTGAAAACAACAAACAAAAAAGTTGTAACTTAACAAGGACTAAAAATTGCTAAATACATAATGTACTTCAAAATAATGTTCATCTTTGTTGTATTTAGGGTTTTTTAATCCTTGGGGAAACAAAAGTCAAGAGTACCCATGAAAGTTCTGAACATTGCTCTATCTGATAAGTGAGTGTAATTGATAAATTCACACTATCAGCTTTCTGCAGACCTGCCAAGTTGAAAACTTCAAAATTCATAGTGAGCCACCTCAAAATTTGTATTTTGACCCCCAAATTCGTATTCCTTAGACCCCCAAATTAGTAGTCAATTAGTAGTAATATTTGTAAGCATTTTTACACGACATTTTACACAGTGTATTTATTTCACTCATGAGTCATATCCATTTCAAAGAAGCCTAAGAAGCTTTTTAAAGTTTACACTATTTAACCATTTCGCCACAACAGTCGCCGCGCGTCGCCTCTACTGGCTGACAACTATAGTCGCTGCGCGTCGCCGATTTCGGGTTGTTTCGTTGCCGACAGTACTGCTAGTTTTTAATTGCCTTATAAACTCTTTTTAAACTCTGACCTAGAAGAGCGATAGTGACGCTATTTTTACACGTTTGTTTGGTATTTTTAGCTCGATCGATAGGATTTGGGTGAATTTTTGAAAATAATGCATTTTTAACGCTAGTTCTAAGAAAATTGAAGGTATTTTGGCAATATTTAGAGAAGCATTAGGCTAGGCTTGTGAGGAAAAGGCTGTATTATTTTGATAATGCTATTATAATAGTGATATTGAAAGCATTGTAGAAGTTGAATAGGCTTTGAATAGGATTATTTGAGTCCGATACGAAAAATTCAAAATTTCTTGACAAACTATCGGAACCTATTGATGTATACTCAGTGATTTTTATTATTTTCCTTTTTATTTATTAGTTAATTGTCATCTCTTCTAGTTTGAATTAAACTTTATATTTTTATATTTTAACTGTGAAGAATTTAATTCAGTTGCTTGGATAGTTCTTTTACAGTGAATTTTAAAATAATTTTTTTTTTCCGATTTTTGTTCAATAAACGGAGTTATGCAACTTGGCTTAGGGATAGGGGAGTTATAGGCTGGAAAATGCTTATGGCTGAAATGGTTAATAAAACATAGAATAGGCTCATAGGGGCCTACTATTTTAATTCAATTGTAAATTAAATGAGTTACTGGAACTTTAGAATTAGACTCAATTTCAATTAATTTTTAATTAGAGACGAATGCTAGCCAAGAATTTAAAAGAGACCCTTAGCCGGGCTTGGGCACTTGGCTTATCCACATAGCATAGTCGGCTTAGTCATAGTATAGTCCATTCCATTAGTCATTAGTAGGCATTAGCATGATTAAGGCATTAGGCTTCATTAGCCCTACTCTCTTGCCTGGCCCTTGGAGCGAAAGATAATGCTATTAAATTTATTCATTTGTTTATAGAAACGATACAGTATCGCGTATCCCAGAATAATCCCAGTTTTAAAGCATGCGAACTTTTTTTTATATAGATCAGTGAGAGACACAAATATTTATTAAATGCAACTTCCGGCTGGAAATCGTAATATTAACTCTGAGAGCGTCGGCATGTGTTCCATTCACATTTTTATATACGAAATTTGTAAGTTTCTTACAAAATCTTAACAAAATCGGTCTTTTGCTTTTTAGCGAATATCTGAGAAAATTCGTAATTTTTTTGCCCATTTCGTAATTTTGTATTCGGACCTTGTTTTTTGTATAAAGTACGAAAAATTCGTAGTTCTTGGCAGGTCTGCTTTCTGTCTACCTTGAACCTTATTAAATAAAATAAAACTGCACTTTATAAAAACTTACTAAAGCTTCAATAAAAAGATGTTAAAAAACTTACCTTAGCAAGATTGTTGTTGTTAGCAACAACATGGTCTGTGGCTAGTTGGGGGAGTTCAGATTCTAACAGAGCTGGTGCTATAAAACTAAATCCCCTGAAGAGTTCATGAGCAGTGGCACTGGGTGGAATGCCAGGTGAGTCTGTGAAAATAAATACATCAACATTACCATGGCTATTTAAAAGCATAAACATACAAGAAAATAATGAGTATCAGATTGCAGACATATCCCCTCCCCCCCATCAGGACTGCTTAGTGGAAAATGTATAATGTGAAAAAAAAGCAGATATGTTTATAACGCCATTCTGCAATGCACATGTTACTATGCTGATATGTTTACAAAGCCGTTCTCTAATAAACAAGTTACTAGGTGAAATAAATAAACATCTATTGAGATCAATTTTATCTTAAGGATTAAAAATATCTTAGCATATTGATTTTGTCTTTAATATGAGGAACATTTTAGGAACAAAGAAAAAACCAGAACTTTATTGTGAAAAGAGGAGCAGTGGGAGGAATGTCTGAGACAGAGACATGTGTTGTCTGGGCAATGTGTCTGTATAGTTCGATCATTCCCTAACCTTTAGGAGTTTTGGAAGTGAACTCTTTGTCAAAGTAGAAAACATCATCTGTCTGGACCACAGCGGGTTTAAAGGGAGGCTGAAGCTCTCGCTTGAAGAGCTTGACCCAGTTGATGGTGCTGAAGAATGGATGCTTCTTGATTTCCTCTATACCGGTAGGAGCTGAGCCTTCACATCAACAAGAATACAACATCAGTCGTACAACAATGATCATTATAATAAACAAGAAAAAAAAAAACAAGCTACTCAATTGAAACATTAAGATTGGAGTAGTAATTACCTAATCTGTTTGCCGGGTTTCTCTTAAACAAAGCCCTCAATAAACTTTGAGCCTCCCCACTAAGAAACGGAGGCATGCCTAGCTTGGCCCTGGAGAAAAATAATTGTTTTTTAAAGCATTATTTCACAAACTTATCTTGAACTAAATTACAGTAACAAAAATTATAGAGTCACAAGGCAATGATGTAATTACTTCAATATTTGTGTCATTGTTTCTTTTCTGTTAGCACCTTGAAAGGGTAAAGCACCTGTAAGCATCTCAAACTGAAACAAGAACAACAAAATTGTTTACAAACCATATCTGCAACACAGTATTGTGAACAGCATTAAAAACAAATGTTAGAGCTACTATCTATAAACAGTTTATATAATAAGACTACTAATGAAATATTCTTCTCTTGACCAGGCTGTTGAATTTGCCAATGATTTCACAAAACATTTTTAACAAAATTCTACTCATACACAATAATACACAATTCTAATTAGCATTTAATGCATAAAAAATGTTTTATGCTAACTCTAAATATTTACCATGAGAACACCATATGACCACCAGTCTGCTGGCGTTCCATGGCCCTTTCTGTTGACAACTTCTGGTGCCATATATTCTACTGTGCCACAGAAAGAGTAGGTTTTGTTTTCTTCAAAAATGGATTCTTTGCTCAAACCAAAATCTGTTAATTTGATATGTCCCTCTGTGTCTAGAAGAATGCTAAAAGAATAAATTGGATACAAATTAATGTACATAAAAGTTTATTAAACAGTCGATGCTCATAGTTTTTTTAAAGGCTTTGTTTATCATTGCCAATATTCTCAAACATAATACAATACAAAACAGACTCAATATATAGAAAACTTTAATTATTCTGTTTTTGATATTATACAACCTTCAACTCACTGAGCAGCAAAATGCAATTTATTATTATTAATTTATGATTTACATCATAATACTAAAAAAGGTGTATACACAATTTATGATTAACTAAAACATTATGTATACAGAGATAGAAAGAATCAGGGTGAAGGGACACATCCTTTCTGCTTAGAATTTGTATTTCAGAACTAAAAAGCTAGTTAAATTGTTATGCAAGTGCTTTGTACAATTGAAAAGAAGAAGAAAAAACAACTAAAAATCAATGTGTAACTTACTTCTCCGGCTTGAGGTCCCTATATATAATGCCCAAACTATGTAGATGATCTAATGCTAATGCCAATTCAGCTAAATAAAATTTAACATCCTCTTCTGTGAACATGACCTGTGACACAACAGTAAACTTTTCATTTCAAATTTAGACAGGTTACAAAAAGAAAGACTAACCCTAATAAAAAAGACTTTAAACCTAGATCTGGTGATCAAAGTCATTGCACTTATTAATACTTGATAAAATAATGTGACATTTACAACAGGACATCAGAATAACTTACTTCTTTTGATAAACGTGTGAACAGATCTCCACCTCTGAGAAATTCTAAAATTAAGTAGAGCTTCCCCTCAGTCTGAAATGCTACAAACAGAAGCACAGGCATTATTTCTCTTTAAAGTTGTTTGCAAAAACTATTGTTATTACATTGAAAACTGTAATTCTATCTACCATTAATGGCAATAATAGAAAAGTGATGTGACTTTGTACCAACCATAATGTAATCTAACTATGAAAGGATGGTTGACATCGGCCAAAATATCCCTCTCCATCTTTGTTCTCTGGCGATCTCGAACTGAAAATAATATATTAGAGTAGAGGAGGTCTTATTTTCTATAACACATTACCCTGCACAGGATAAACACCAGCTGAATAGCATTCACTAAACAATATAAGATCTACACTTCTGGACATGGAGTTACCAATAATCTATTCACAGCTTATGACTCTGTGCACCAAAAATGTTCTTATTTACAACAAAAAATAAAAATAAATAAATAATGTAAAATTGCTGCTTAAAAAAAGATAGAAATATAGTTATATTTTATGAAAATCTCACAAGTAAAATGAAACTTTTTTAGTTTACAATAAAAGAGAATACAGTGTTATTTTCATGAAAAGCTAATTTTTTTTACAGAAATAGATAAAACTTAAATGTTTTACTTAGAATGGTATAAATAACTTAAAAATACCTTTAAGAGTAGCTTTCTTCAATACTTTCATTGCATACAGTGTACCAGCATCAGGTACTGTAATTTTCCTAACAAGAAAAACCTGAAAATTTAAAAAAAGATGTGTCAAACATATGGAATTACAAGTTTTTTTTTGTTGTTTTTTTTAATGTGCAGGAAAAAAATATATATGTAAATTAAATTTTCAGTAGATGAATAATTGCTACTTTCCTACCTTTCCAAAAGAACCTTGACCCAAAACTTTCAGAAGTTCAAAATGACTGGGATCTGCTTTTTCACCACCTTTGGTTAATGAGGTAATTTCCACTTCATTTTCTGACTCCTGTAAAACAAAAAATTCGTAGTAGGCCCAGGTATAAAAAATAAATTGTCATCTAGAAAATGCAGAAAAAAAAAATGACAATGTGTATAAACTTTTTCATCAAGAATGGATACCTCCAAAAAATCTATTTACCTGATCATCAACAAGCATATCTTCTGTGCTTCCAGCCTGTGCATGTAAAAAAATTAGAAAACAAAATCATATATAGGAAAAACAACATTTTGAGGAAGCAAAAATTGAACGAATATGATTAAAATAATAATGCTTATCAAACTAAATCAAGTTTTTATTATTAAGTCTTGTTTGAGTAGGTCTTTGCCTATGCTAAAAGGAAATGCAGACAGCTTTTTATTTAAAAGTGTGTTGAATTTTTTTAGTGTAAAAATTTTAAAAATAAAGCAAAAACATTTAATATAGAAGCTAAGTGCTAATGATTGGTCATATTATTAATGCAGTTACAGAATAACTAATTATCTTCTGTAACGAATGAGAGTTTAACAAATAAGATAAGATAACTTATAGGCTACTGTTAAAAAGATCTAGATGAGATCTTTCCAAGTGAACCCTCAGTTGTATTTCTAAGTGAACTAGGATGGAAGCTATGATTTTTTTAATGCTTGAAAATGGGACATTTTTTTAAAACTATGTAATAAATAGACATGAGCGTTTTGCAAATCAACTTTTAAAGGTATGTAATTTATTAAGGCAAGGCTAATTATGCACATTTTTAAAACCAACTGAAACTGTTGTAAACCGATTTTAAGAGAGCTTTTTTAATGTAAACAAATCATCTTATTGCAGCTGCCCAATTTATGAAGTATAGATAATAATTTGTATGCTTTTTGCATAAACTATTTTAATTCCCATGCTATACACTTTATTTGTAGTACTCTTAACTGTTCTTTTATTGGAATCCTAAAATGATCAATATTAAAAATGAAAACAAACAACAACAACAATGTAATCGTAATCAACTAAAAAGCTATGAATAGTTTTCATTTGCTATACTATACACATGAGGGGCTTGGTGGCCAAGGTGCAGTATGTTCGGCTGACATACCGAAGGTGCTGGGTTCAAATCCTGGTGAAGGCTAGGATTTGTTCTCTGGTCTGGGGGGGGGTGTCCCTGAGTCTACCTAACTTTAGTGTACCATGACCACAGAAACTCGTGAACGCTGCTTCACCTGCACCATGGATCAATTTGGTCAGACTGGATACTTTTTGTTTTATACACATGTTGGTTGTTGGTGGTTTGTCTGATGTAATCAATTTTATAATCAGTTAAGCATGACCATACTTAAGAGAAGCCCTTACATTTTTTAACAAAATTACATAGCAGGTAAGAATGCAGTTCTAACATGTGCAGTGACACATAATTAATCAAGTTTATATTCATTGCAGTTTTAGTTTTAGCTAATTAAAACTGTTGAGAAGGGCCTGGGCTAAGGCTAAGAGAATGATCATATATTTCTATTCAAGTTTATATATATTGGCTACGTTTTACAATCACATTAATTGTATAAGCCTTGTAGTAGTTGTAGTAAAGTAAATGTCTTTTTATTTATGTCAGCAGTAGCTATTTAGTTTTAGTTATTACAGGTCATGCGAATGAATTACTTAGTCGGAAGTGACATTTTAATTCTTCCCGAATCAATTACAGTTGAATAATAAATTCATTATTAGTTATTTCTTAAGTAATAAGCCTACCTCGGTCTCGTGGGCCAATTCCATACGACGCCATGGGTCGGCATTAAGTGCCAAAGGCATTGTTTCTGGTGTGTACAGAGGAATTTTGACAATGTTTACTGTCGCCGACACTTGGATAGAAGTAAAGATCGACCAATATGGCTGCGTAGACAACAGCACTGATGGCCAGGAAATCTATGCCATCTCTAACACACAGGGAAAAAAATTAACGAAGTTAAGCTTTTAAAAATCAATAGTGTCTAACGCACAGAATCTCAGTATATTTTTTACACAAGAAAAGATATAATTTCAAAAATGTAATTTGTAATATTATTTCTCAACTATGGCCATTTCTCCGAGTCGCTAAAGCTCATTCGATGTTATTTAGTTAGCACCGGTATCTCTCATACACAAAAAATACAATTAAAAAAAAAAACACACACACATACACATATGCAAACACATATTGTGTGTATGTAACTAAATAACACACATTACGTTACCGGTAGGCATGCTATTGTTGACAGCTCAGAAAACATTTAACTAGTTAAGAAGCCGCATATTTATTAACAATGCAACAACAAAGTAAGGTGTACCATGATGCACTCTTTTAATATAGCCTACTTGTGCTTGTTGAAATTTTATTAATAAAGTTCTAACAATAGACTTGAATGCTATTTTAGATCCCTTAATATTTATAGGACCAATACAGTCTAGTTATAGAAAGATATCAACTGGTAATTTTGGTGTTTTTAGTGATTTGCCAACATCAACAACTGAAATGCGGAAAGATAACGCGCGCACTGAACATGCTAAAATGCAACAGCTCTGAAAGATGCGCTACATAAATAATCATTATTAATAATGATATTTTATACATTATACAGGTTTATAATTACATACCGTAAGTTTTTAAATAATTTCAAGTCCATTAAGCTGACACTTTAAAAATTCTATGGCCTACCTAATTAATCAATATTGAAGCTTTAGGTCTACATGTATTATAAGTAGCAATTTACGTTTTTCGAACATAAATCGTATATTTTTTGGCCCCAAAATTTAATCAGGACAAAGTCGTATTTCTGTGTAGACTATATATTAAATATTTTTTCAAACTTATCAGAAGGTTAATTGGTATTCGCGGCAAAAATTATAAATCAATTATATCGATTAGTGACGAAAACGTCTAACTGGCATCTACCGCAACGACGTTGAGCATCAACTTCCTGTTGCGTAGGGCACGAGTATTACATTCCTAACATTTTTGTGAATAAATGATTCTTTACTAGTCTTTAAAACAGTGTTTAAATTTGGATTTGGATATTGCAACGACTAGTAATGACATAAATAGTTATATATACATTTATTTTATAAAACGTACATCTGGAATACGTTTTATTTCATGCCTCGTACTTGGTTTCATTCACAAACAGGATAAATTAGCCCCGCCCACTCTTGTCTACACCCACTCACATCGATTTTTTCCGCTAGATTTTGCAAGGGAGTGAATGTGCACAATTTCTTTTTTTTTAAATCGGCCTAAAAAGTGCCCCACATTTATATTCACCCTCTTATAATTATTATTATCTACAGTATATTATTATAAACTTATTATATTGTCACAAAATAAAATATTAACAAAATAAGAAGCCCACTGCTAGGCTATGGCTATAGCCTACATGTAGTGAAGTAGGCCTACTTAAATTCGAATAAAAAGCTGTCCTACCGGTATATCGTAGCCCTCTGGCTAGGCCTATAGCCCAACTAACGCGATTTCCGGCCTAAGAGCTGATGTTAACAATATCCAAAGAGTGTATTGAAATTTCAATCCCCCCCCCCCCCCCCAAAAAAAAAGCTAGGCATTTCTAAATAAATTAAGATTTAGACTATTTTAGACCTAGGCCTAGGGGTCTATAGTCACTATAGACTATTTGTTGCCTGAATTTATTTACAAACCTAGACTTTTGCCTTTTCACAAAATCATCCTTGAGGCCCGTCTTTAAAATTTCTGTTCCGACTTTGACGTCCATGGAGTAATGATGTTAAGGGGTGGAACGGGAGGGGGTGGGAACTTCAAGATCCTGTCCAGGACAAACCACGGCACGCCGATAAGGCGTGTCGCGTAACATAGTACGGTCTCCACAGTACATGCACTACACTTCTCTCCCCACTTGCGCAATTCACCTCAGATCATTAGATACCATGGTGGTTCACTCGTATTCCTGCACTGTCGCCATGTGCTATGATGGTTCACTCGTATTCCTGCACTGTAGACATGTGCTATGATGGTTCACTCGTATTCCTGCACTGTCGGCATGTGCTATGATGGTTCACTCGTATTCCTGCACTGTAGACATGTGCTATGATGGTTCACTCTTATTCCTACACTGTCGCCATGTGCTATGATGGTTCACTCGTATTCCTGAACTGTCGCCATGTGCTATGATGGTTCACTCGTATTCCTGCACTGTAGACATGTGCTATGATGGTTCACTCGTATTCCTGCACTGTCGGCATGTGCTATGATGGTTCACTCGTATTCCTGCACTGTAGACATGTGCTATGATGGTTCACTCTTATTCCTGCACTGTCGCCATGTGCTATGATGGTTCACTCGTATTCCTGCACTGTCGCCATGTGCTATGATGGTTCACTCGTATTCCTGCACTGTAGACATGTGCTATGATGGTTCACTCGTATTCCTGCACTGTAGACATGTGCTATGATGGTTCACTCGTATTCCTGCACTGTAGACATGTGCTATGACGGTTCACTCGTATTCCTGCACTGTAGACATGTGCTATGATAGTTCACTCGTATTCCTGAACTGTAGACATGTGCTTTGATGGTTCACTCTTATTCCTGCACTGTAGACATGTGGTATGATGGTTCACTCTTATTCCTGCACTGTCGCCAGGTAGCACAGGTTCCAGACTATAGGTCTGGACATCCAGGCCACAGGACGGGGTTGAGACGGACTGTTGCGCACACTGCTCCTCCCTACCGAGTTTCGGAGCCTCTCGTCAGTGCCATTATCACCGGAAGCACAACAGGGGCTGTCCACCATGCGTTAGTAGCCTTAGCCCACCGCTGAACTCGTAAGAATTTACACACTTCGCCAGAGGCCCATTGGTACGGAAGTGCAGAAGATAATTGCGTCCTACGCTTATCCTTGGCTTGAGTCTAGTCTCGCATTTAGGCTATATGCGTTTGTTCTAGCATTTGATTTGAGCATTGTAATCAGTGGCGTATCGAGGGGGGTGCGGGGGGTGCGGACCGCACCGGGTGACACCCTCTCAGGGGGTGACACACGAATGAAAAAATAAACAATTTTTAAAAACATGATAATTTTACAGAGCACGCACTGCTCGTCTAGTCCGATAACACAACGAATAGCAGATCATAATCAAATAAATGAAAATGACTAGCATCAGCCATCATGAAGTGTCATCACCATACAGCATGCAGTCTGGTCCTTGTTTTAATGAGACTGCTATACTAGATCGATTCTCTTAATATTCCGTAAATACGATTCCAAAGTATGGGTCCTAGATGTCATTGAGGCAAAGCGAATGTGTTGGTGTGTCGCTATCACGATCCTATAAACTGCTATGGTTAAAAGACGCTTGTCACTCTGCGATAGACACTGATTCTTCCAATGCTATCAGTATGCATTCTTTAAAAGAGAAAATAGTGCAGAAAATGGAAGAGGATGATGTGGAAACACAAGTAATATGTCTGGATGATTTGGAAAAAGAAGTTGATGCTGATAATGTTGAATCGAAACAAGATATGGCTAATGTCATTATGAGTGACGTTAAAGAAGAAAATTGGAATACTCTATCAGATGCTTCTTACTGGAATATACCAGTTCCGGATTCATTTTCGGGTTGAAATAATCAAAAGAGGGAGTTCATTGTTTCAGAACAAAGACGGCCCTTGCCGTGTTGTGACAAGACAAGATGCAAAAGCTAAAGGACATGTGCGCCTGCTAACAAAACAATGGTTCGACAAGGTAATGCCCAATGGCGAGAAAATAATGCGTTCAAGGATGGTTTACTCACTTGTCAGTGAGAAATTATACTGTTTTTGCTGCAGATTGTTTGTTGTTGATGTTACCGAAACAACATCTAAATTTGTTACTGGGTTTGATAAGTGGTGGAAACTGAGTCCAAAAATACATAATCATAAGACATCTGAAGAGCACCTATGTTGCCTTGAAAAATTCTAAACATTGGCAGCAGGACTTAAGCTACATAAAACAATTAATTGATGTCGCAAGTATTGCCTTAATGGATAGGGAGAAGAACAAGTGGAGGGATATCCAACACAGGTTGCTAGATATTAGAAATACATTGTTTCTTGCGAATAAAGGAAACTTTCTTGAGATGGTTGAGATGCTTTCCAAATATGACACAGTGCTGAAAGAGCACCTAATGAGACTAAAGATAAGTACATGTACAGGGAAGTCATCTGTATCTTATCTTTTATCTTAGTAGGGAGATGCTAGAGTGTATTGATCGCTTTCATTCTGATTTCCAGATCAGATCAACAGCGTTTAAGGAAGTTGCATATATGTTTGAGGCTGTTCAGCCCAAGATTCTACTGTCAGCAAGTAAAGAATAATTATTGGTCTCCGTTCCCAAATTAACCTCTTTCTACGATGAGCTATCCGAAGATGATCTCTTAAAAGAAATACCACGGCTTAGACGACACCTAAAAGTAGCTGATATTGAACTAAAAAAAGCCATGGACTGGTCAGTAATAGATATTTTGAAATTCATAGCTAAATGGGATTTTATAGAATCTCTTCCAACACTCTCGCTAGGCCTTCAATTATTTTTTAACGGTATGTGTGTCTGTGGCTTCATGTGAACGGAGCTTTTCAAAACTAAAGCTTATAAAAAGCTATTTACCATGGGACAATCAAGACTTTCTGAACTGGCTATGTTATCGATTGAAAGGGATGCTGTGAATGATATAGACTTTGTTGAGGTATTTGGCAAGTTTGCAGTTTTGAAGAGCAGGAAAGGAAAAATTTAAATAAAGTAAATAACTAACCGTACAGTTATTTCAGTTGCTTATTGCTTTTACTTTCTAATATTAAATTAATATTGTTTTTGTTTTTGTCATATTTGAACTGTAGGCTTGTTTTAAGGAGACGAAAACTATGGTGGAGGGGGGGGGGGTGACACCCAAAGTTTACCGCACCGGGTGACACCAGCCCTCGGTACGCCACTGATTGTAATAGATTATTATTGTGCTGTATTTTTCAGAATATAATGCCTTGTGTATTATTACTACAATACTACTTTATGCTACCCTCTGCCCTTCTCTAGTGTTTCTAGGTTTAGTGTTATATGTGTATGTTATAAATATCATAAGTAATGCACACTTTTGATCCCATAGAATTCGCAATGAACTTGTCCTGAAAATTGTGGACTTTTTCCTCGGGTACGGGGTCTCCACAGTATAATGAAGAAGAAGTGATTGAACTATTGGTTGTATTATCGTTAGTTATGAATATTCATAAGTAATGAACCTTGTAGCTCTACAAAAGGCTAATACGTTTCACTTAATTAAATTAATTGAAGTCTATTTCAGGCGTAAATATAGGCCCCTACATACTAACACTAAATTCTAACACAATAATAGAAAAAAATTGCAGGTCAAAACCTAAAGATAAGCTTAATGCCAATAATATAAATCCAGTTGACTTCGTTCTTTCTCATGTAATAGTAATAGGCTTACACTTTTACCTGTGTACATTCATGCAACAGTTTCGCTACATCAATCATTTTATTCACCGTCTCAGTCGTTTAACTCTTTCTGGGGCGGGGCCAAGCACTTGAATAACAATGGTAAAAGTTTAAGTGCTAAGGGGTTAAATATATACCGGTAGGCACATTACTGATCAACTGTACCAGGAAGGAAGGAAGACTTGCCATGGTTTGTCTGTCGAAAATGGAGGCCTAGATTATACGAGTAGTTGTAAATGACAGATGTCATTTTTACGTAGGGTGAAATAATTGGAGATAACATAGGCCTACACGCTCATTTGCTAGGAGAGAAGCAGTGACAAACGTTTAACACACACACAAACTTCCTTCTCAAATAAACATGTTATTATGCTGTTTCTTTTCTTTTCAATTTTGAGGTTTTTCTTTTGCACAATTCTTTTAACAATTTTTTGGATCACTCCATGTATCAGACCGATAAGCAGAAAGCCAGCATGCGAGAAGCACCAAGAAAAAAGAAATATTGTAGAGTAAACCAGCCAATGCATATCTATCAATTTCACGCCTTTTTTTTTTCACTAAAAAAACACACACTGATATGACGCCCGAATTTCATCATTTGGAATGATCTAGATCTAGGAAATTTTCAAATTTACTTTATTTTAAAGACCCCGACTGACAAGTCAGTAGACTAGCTCAGGTGCTTTAAAACAAGTATGGATTTGTTGGTTTTATAATACTGTGTGTTGAATGCAGGGGTGTAGCCAGCAATTTTGTCCAGTAAGAGGGGGGGGGGGGCTGAACATTCGCGCGAGAAAACATGTACAAAATTCCGGAGAGTGATGAAAGGTGAACACTCGAGTGACAAACATTTATCAAATTTTTTTGCGAATTTAGTACATATTTTAATATAAAAAAATCTGTTGCATGTTTATTATTAGTCTATATTTAGAATTGTATCGATAATTATCTATTTAGATATAGTCTATATTTTACTATAGCTCAGAGATTATTTATTGTGTAAGAATTGGATTAATAATTCAATTAAAGCTTTTTTTTAATATATTATGGCGTAGAGATTTTTTGCGTACACCATTACGTTTTCTCGTAGTCTCTGCACATTTCTAGTCGTCGTCATCGGCATCCGTCGGTCTCCAGAGACAGACGAGAATCGATGGTGTAGCTTCATGGGGATGTATCCAACTGCACCGCCGAGAATGGTTGTGTAGGCTCTGGATCAAGTCCCTTTTGCAAAGGTCTTTGAAGCGCACATTCGGGCGCCCTGTCTTCCTATGACTTTCGACCAACTCAATATTTCTAGTACCGTAAGCATTTTCCTTTGCATTCTGAAAACTTTGGGGAAAATACCTTTTAGCACTTTCTGCTCCAAAACCTATATAAGCCTCGCAGAGGTGTAGTTTGTTGTTATTGTGATTCAGCAGGATGCTAAAAAAAAAAAGCCAGTGATTATTATTTTCGACCAGTGTTATTTTAATGCAATTATTGTAAAAAAGTTCAAGCATTAGGCTACCTTTTTCTTTAACACGTTCATAGAGTGGCTTGAGTGTATTAGTTCATTGGGTACTCCTGAGGTCGGCAACGTTTTCATACTAATGTGCCAAGTAGGATTTATAATTCATTCAGCGTGCCAATATCCTAAAAATCTTCCTACGGCACTCATTTTTTTTGTTGTAAAATACACTTGAATTGCCTTTTTGGAGTTCTTCTGCGTGCCATTGAAAATCGTTCTGCCTGCCAGATGTGGCACGCGTGTCATAGGTTGCCGATCTCTGGGGTGGTCCATAGATCTAATTGTGTATTTGACTGCATGAAATCCAACTCATTCTAAAAATCACATGTTTCTTTAGAAAACATATTTTATACTGACAGTCGAAAAAAAGTAGTCAAGCTAAAATACAAAATGAAAGTTACAAAAAAAAAAAAAAAAAAAAAAAACATAAACAAGAAGGACATATTTAGTATAGCAAATATTTCACACAGTTAGACGAGATTGGAAGAAAAAGAAATAAACTAACCCTTAAAAACAAAGTTTTTATTATACTCCCTTTCTTTGTAAACTAAGTTTACATTTAATTTATATTTTAAAAGATTAAAATAAATATAAGTGATATCATACCTTATGAATTTCCACACTAAAATTTTGCGCATCCTTTTTTTTTATAGCTTAGGCCCGCAAAAACCATAAAAAGATAACTCGCTTTGTTTCGGCTACATTGTGTCGTTTTCAATCTATTTATTTCGTAAAAACGAACAAATCCGAAAAAAATCTTTACTTCCGTCTCTTCCGGTAGAGGCAGCCATGTTTGACGTAAAATATAGGCCTACTCTTCGATTCGCAAATTGGTCAAAGGAATTCTTGACTATTCCAAAGGCTATTATGCTGAAAATTTGATAGAATGTATTGTTAGTCTGGACAAGTCTGCTGCTTAATTTTCAGCTCGATTGGACGACGGGAAGTGGTCGAAAAATCGATGCAAAGTTTTGCTAACAACCAAGCAAGCAGACAGACAGACAGTACGAGTTAAAAGAAAGGGAGTAAAAAAGGACTGTACAACTCTAGCACATGTTTAACTAGACTGTTTCGGCTTTTTACTTGGTCCTGTACCTTTTTTTCTTCTTCTGTATAGAGTATAGACCAAACGTGTGTTTATGATGCTTAAACCAGAGAGAGAGAGAGAGAGAGAGAGAGAGAGAGTGTGAGAGAGGCTTTTACGGTTGACAAATCGATTTTGCAGCAACCTGTGAGAGCTTTATACCTGAAGGGTAGACAGTAGCGTAGCCATAATTGCATGGTTAAAAAAAAAAAAGGAGGGGGGGGGATGCAAAAAATGGAAGGTAAGTGCCGGGCAAATAGTAAAAGATTGCAGGGTGCGTTGGAGGCAATAGCAGTCACATTTTGAATAAGCGCATAATTTTATCCTTGTAAAGTAAAGTACCCTTCCGACCAAATTGATCCATAGGGCCAGTGAAGCAGCGTTCACCAGTTTCTGTGGCCACGGCATACGAGGGGATGTGTGGCCAGCACAATGCCCAGCCGCCTTTACTTTACCTTAACTAGTGTCAGATATAAAATATTTTTTGACGATCTCATTGGTTATAAAATTTATTTAAAAATAGGATAGGATGCCCCAAGCTGGCACTCCGCTTCATAGTTCAGGTATAATGTGTGTTTGTTGGATGCGTGATTGTTGAATGGTTAATGGGATTCTGGACTATTGTGACATCAACAGTACAAGAAAACCATAAAAACACAGTTTTTATTATACCCCATTTCTTTATAAACTAAGTTTACCATTTCCACTTCACTACAAAACTAAAATTTCGAAACGGTAATGTCGGCAAATACATATCTAATTATAACGATTGCGCATTTTTCTTTTAAATGCATGAAGCCACGATAGTGGCTTTGCTTTTGCGCATCCTTTTTTTTTATAGCTTTGGCACGCAAAAACCATAAAAAGATGCCTCGCTTTGTTTCGGCTACATTGTATCGTTTTCATTCTATGCATCTATTTATTTCGTAAAAACGAACATATCCGAAAAGTTTGCTTACTTCCGTCTCTTCCGGGAGAGGCAGCCATGTTGGATGTGGAATGTATTCCTCGATTTGCAAATTGGTCGAATGAATTCGTGACTATTCCAAACGCTATGATGCTGAAAATTTGATAGAATGTATTGTTAGTCTGGACAAGTCTGCTGTCCAAGTTTCAGCTCGATTGGACGACGAAAAGTGGTCGAAACATCGATGCAAAGTTTTGCTAACAACCAAGCAAGAAAGCAAGCACGCAGACAGACAGAAAATACAACTTAATAGAAAGGGAGTAAAAAATGCAAAAATATCCCGTCGGACATAATTGATTCATCGGGCCAGTGAAAAAGCGTTCACTAGCGTTCTGTTGTCACGGCGTACTAGGGGATTGTGTTTCCACCACAATGCCCAGCCGCCTTTACTTTACACCATCTTAAGTCAGGTACCAATATGAGCTGTGTAGGCTCAGGGACACCCTCAAGTCCCGGGAAAAAATCCTAGCCTGCAACAGGATTCGAAACCAGAACCTTCGGATCGCCATTCGAACACGCTGCGCTCTACCACAATGCCCCATAATTTTAACCTAAAACTATGTTAAATTTGCAACTAATATTTTGTTATAATTATCAATAGCTCAAACATGAAATAGATTAATTAAAATCATCTAAGGTTCAGCTCCCAATTTATTAAACGAAACTTTTATCCAGCAAAAAAAGTCATAACGGTTACACCCCTTCCCCCAACTTCCTTTATCGGCTTAGGGAAAGAAAAGTGACTCTGCTGAAAAACATTATTGGGGGGGGGGGGAATGCACGCAGATACGCCGCTGTGTAGGCCTACCATTGGCTCCATAGTATCAGAAGACGATTAGATTTGCACCCTCGTGGTTTCACCAGCTTTGCAGTAATTGCTGTGGCTTTGGAGTCCTTGAGAGACAGACTAAATTGCATCGCTGGCACTTGAAAGTGTGTATATTTCTTGTTACATCACTTGAAGTTAAGGGATATCAATTACTTTATAGGCTACCTGTAAGTTGCTATTTAGTAACTGTTCAACACTTTCACTAACAATCTCTTCGAGGCTTTGACAAAGTTAATAACACTCTCCAGGAACAGTAAAATATATAGATAAGTTTATTTACACTCACACATTTTTATGTCCTCACAATTTATATGAACATCCATAGGCAATAATATATATATTTATATTCACTCAATTGCATTGCAATTTACATAATGGAATTTACAGAATAGATTCACTGAGATCTCCAATATTATATCCATTACAAAAAATATCCACATAACTCCAGCTCATACCATCACAAAAGCTGGATGCCCACTACTGACCAAGGTCGAGTCTCTCGTAACCTTCCCTACTGATCCTCTCTAACCTTTCTCCTTCAACACGTAAACTCACAAAAAATCACTATTGTCAACTCTTTGTCATAATATAATTGTCCTTTTTTTCTATAGTCTGTTTTTACTATCTAAAGTCAAGGTTTACTCTTCTTTTCATTGGCTATCTCTCTTTGACCATACACAAAGTATTATACTCTGTTTCAATCACTGACGCTACCCCTTCACCACACATACAAACCATGTTTTTAGATGCATTTCAAACTTTTTTTTTCTTGTTACGTTTTAACGTTAACGTGTAACCTTATTCAGAACTGAAACTGATAACGCATTTTTATTTTTTTTTAGAACTAGAAATTAGAATTGAACCCACATTTAGAAGTTCGGGTTCGGTTCAGTGAGACCATAGATTCGGGTTCGGTTCGGTTCGGTAGGACCCTAAGTTCGGGTTCGGTTCGGTCGTGATGGTAAAAAACTAAGTTCGGGTTCGGTTCGGTAATAATTTAAGTTCGGGTTCCGTTCGGTTCGACAACTACTGAACTCTTACAATGTTTGCGTTTTAATAAAACTGTTATTTATATAACAAAACAAAAAATTTATTTACTAAAAATAAACAAAAAAATCTTAGAATAGTAGCCTACAACTGGATTTTCTCCTGATTTAAAATAATATTTGTTTTCTGCCACATTTTCAAAACTCACAAATAATTATGCCTAGGTTGATACAAATAAAAAACAACAACAATAAGTGTTATTTCTGGTTCTTCTGTTTCTATAAAATACAAATAGTATATATATATATATGTATTTCTGGTGTAAGCGACGTATTTCTGGTGTAAGAAACGTATTTCTGGTGTAAGCGACGTATGTCTGGTGTAAGCGACGTATGTCTGGTGTAAGCGACGTATTTCTGGTATGAGCGACGTATTTCTGGTGTAAGCGACATATTTCTGATGTAAGCGACGTATTTCTGGTGTAAGCGACTAATTTCTGGTGTAAGCGACGTATTTCAGGTGTAAGCGACGTATGTCGTAAGCAACGCATGTCTGGTGTAAGCGACGTATTTCTGGTGTAAGCGACGTATTTCTGGTGTAAGCGACCTATATAACAAAATAGTATCTGTGACCTATTCCCCCCCCCCCCATCTTTGTATTCTTTATTTTCAAAAACAGGGATGTAAAAAATGAATTTTAAAAATTAGAAATGTAATTTAGTTTTATCAATTGTTACCGTTTCAATGTTTATATTTAAAAGAAATATTAGTTTTTGAATTGTTTAGGGTAAGCCCGTGCAGCAAATACCAATGCAGAAAAAAACTACTATTTTATTGCCCCCCCCCCCACGCAAACCATGCAGGATTTTTCATTAAAAATGTTTGCTCCCTCCCCCTTTACACCATTAAATGTGCTACCACTTGCCCCTCTACATTACACAATTTGTCTCTCTTCCCACCTCGCAATGTTCTTTGTCTCACACTCTGCCAGTTTATCATCTATGACAGATAATCTGTATTTTTGTTTTCACTCACAATAAGCGGCTGGAGTGCTTACCACGTTGTCTAGTCAACTTATGCTGTGTTGTCAAATGTGAGGTTCAATAAACACCTCTTCATCCCCCCCTACGACCATTTTCGAAAAAAGGGCCTTTTCGGAAAAAAAAAAATAATTTAATAATTTTAACAAGCCATGTAGCACAATTTATACTGTTTCTAATAATATTATTTTTTTTTTAAATTGCATTTCAACAATTTTATTTGTTACAATATCATTAATGAACCTTGTTAGATGTATTTAATTTTAGTTCAATTTAATTTGATACGAAGTTTAGGTCACACTCTAGCAGGGGTCGGCAACCTTTTGCTAATGGTGTGCCAAGCTAGGATTTTAAAATCATCCAGCGTGCCAACAGCCTAAAAGTCAACATGCTCTATTATACTTGTTTTCTTATAAGACAAGTAGGTAATTTAAATCCGTATCTAGACAAGGGCCAAAAGCAAAGGAACTCTCTGAAGAAAATCGTTAAAGCGTTTTATATTTAATTAAAAAAAATAATGTGTTTGTGATTATCATCCTTTTTATTAGCATTTATACCAAATACAAAATTATATTATCAAACTTTCACATTTATGGTAACTATTTTGTAAATGTTATCATTTAGTTGTCAAGATACATATCTATCAACTGATAATATTGATTATAATATTTTGTTCTCAGTTTAACTGAGATATGTTCTTTCCTTTATTTAGTATGAGGGTTGCACGGAATGACGTTAAGCGGAATTGCTACAAAGTAATTATACAAACTGGGAAGTTAATGTAATGTTCAGAACATGTGCATAATATATTATATAAGTCCTATAATATTTATAAAATTTTCAACTACTTTTTGACAGTTTGGTCATTATAAATTTATAATTTGTAGGCCATTTAGTCTTTTACAAAATAAAAATTAAAAAAAAACATAATATTAGATATATTAGCGGAAATAAAAGTAGCTAATTATCTCCCTTTAACTAAAATAAAGATTCTAAATTTGATTCAATTGTGATGCCAAACAAGTAATGTTTTGTAATATAACAAATATTACTGACTTATTATTATTTCCTAAACTAGCGTTGTGGTATTCATTGCAAGATTTAATTATTAGAGGTATAATAAACGGTGCTGTTAAAATCCACAAAAATCTTTTATGCATAGCTTATTATACTTAATATTTTAGACCTAAACATTTTAAATGAGTCGTAGTCCTAACCTATAGGCCTATGTTAATAAATTGTTGTTATTGTTTGGTTGTTGTCGTTTGGTAGAGGTGTAAACATTTTATTGACATAATTATAGGGGAAAAAAGGAATTCGGTATTATTGTGCTTGGAGAATGCAAAAGTCGGACGGGAGAAAATGCGCTAAATTCTAAATGCTCAGGTGTGTGACGTTATAAACATCCCCTTACGCTATTTTCTCTATATTTTTCAAAGTGATCTCTATGTTTTAAAGTGAATGCGGAGTGAAGAGCGAAAAGAAAGATAATTGAGAAAATATTTACAGTCACTCTTTTATTAGTTTTTAAAATTGTTTTCCCTGAAAGTCCAGACAAAGCATTTATAAAACAGGCAGTTTGAGATATTAGAACAAGTCTGGCACGGGTGGTAATCTAGTTCCTGTGAAATGAACAAAATATATCGACGGTAGTTTCCCTTGAACAACTCAAAATTAGGCGAATGAAAAATAAAAAAAAAAAAAATTTAACATTCTAATGGAAGAAACACATCTAGATCTACAAGCGACACAGATGTTTTACTTGACTTTATCATGCCGGTGACCCTAGAAGCATAGATCCGTAATATACCTCTTCAGTGGACGTGATCTTGGGCGCCCCCTTCACCCTCCACAATAATTGGGTCCACGGTTTTTGCTTTGGTCAGCTTAATTTTCTCTTTCCTTGTGGGGAGAGGGGGGGATTCAAGGTTGGTATGAATTATTGTCAAACACCAGCAAAAACATGCTTTTTGTTTACGGAAACACACCGGACGTTCACGAACACGTTGAACCTTGAACTATTGAAAAGGTCAGTCCTCATAATAAGACTTGTCCATACGGAAACAAAATCATGAAAATAAAACAACACCCCCGAAAACTAACAACAAAATACATACACTCTTTATCTGACACGCACAAACTCACATATAAAAAGACATATACAAAAAAAACACTTTAACATGAGATTGATCGTGTATTAATACTATTGTTATACGTTGTCACTGTATTTCTGGTAGGATAACATATGGGCTCGATGTCATTTGATGCCACCCTGATGCCCAAGCCCGCCTTCCTCCGATTTCTGCTAGCATTTAGGGTGTGTGCCCACTGTGTGCCAGGCATATCATGTTACCACATCATCAGATTGTTCAATAACAACGGTCAACATAATTTCGGACACCGCAAACAATCGTTAAGCCAGAAAATTTTTTAGAATTCTCATGTTTGTATAGTGATATGGATGATGAAGGTGGATGCACGGTAAAGTGAATGAGATAGAGGGAGCAGGAGAGAGAGAGAGAGAGGGAGAGAGAGAAGGAGAGAGAGAAAGAGAGGGGGAGAGAGAAAGCGTTACATTAAAGAGCATATATTCTGGGGAGGGATAATGTGATCCACAAAAGACGGCTATTCCTTAAGTAAAATGCACCCCCTCCCCTGTATGCTTAATTCATTTGATATAATTAATTTAGTATTTTCTGTCTCTTAAAATTATATTTCCATATAAGTTGCCTACTTTACTTGATACTTAAGACTTGTGAAGAAAATGTAACCATATTAATAAAATAAAATTTGAATGTGTGTTTGTGAGTGTGTTTGTTTGTGTGTGTGCAGTGGTGTAGCTATTTATAACAAGAAGAACTACAAAAAACGGCTCTCATTGACCCCATGCATTGCCCACAACTGATATAGTTCTATGGGCATTATGTAAGCTTACTCAATCTGGCAAAGTTATTGTGCTATTCTCCTAGCCCCTTCAAAATGAACCGATCTGTACATCCATGGCGAGACTCTTTCGACCTCAACACAGGTCCACTCATCCACTAGCACGATCCACTTATCTCTTGTATCCTTTATGTATCACACTGATAAAAATATATGACGTTTTACCGAAAGAAAGCTTCCATGGGGGGGGGGGGGGTTCCGTTGGAGAGCTTGTCTCGTGATGTCTTCAACTGACTTTCTGAGAGAGTGGCCAATCTATCTCCATTTCCGTCTACCTATCTGTTGGCTGATGGGGGGTCTTGTTTTGTCATCTACCACAAGTCTTCATTTTTTACCCTGTCCATGCGGTTTATCTTAAGTATCTTCCTGAGACAGACGGTGTGGCGAAGATCTTGCGAGGAAGAAATGAAGCTGTGCTGCATGGCATGGGGTGAACTAAAGAAATCCGCACAGAACCGAGTGCGTTGTTGCTGGGGCACTTTGTTGCACAAGCAATTTAAGGAAATAAGTCAAGTAAGTCAAGAAAAAAGCTGCTTTTGGTAAAATGGCAAAAAAAAATTTAAGGAAATAAGTCAAGTAAGTCAAGGAAAAAGCTGCTTTTTGTAAAATGGCAAAAAAAAAAAAAAAACAAGACAAGAAAAAAAGGCACACTTTGGCGTTTACGTGACAAAACTAGAGTTAATTAGTTTTAGATTAAAATTTGAATGTCGAAAAGACAATGGTTTTAACACACCATCATGTCTTACTTTCTATTTACGTATGTTTACTGATAAAAGAAAAACATTCTAGTTGTCATAGACACCAATTATTCAACTCCATGGGCGCATAGTTCATTGTTACCACCATTTCTTGGAATCTTATTGGTATTCTTTTCATTTTCATTTAATCGACACTCTACACTCTACACTATAAATAAAATGGTTATGTGGACTTAACTCTACGTGTTTGATTGCAAAGGAAAACTTATTATATAGATATCAGCATAATTCATTTGGCTTTCTCTGGAATCATTGTTACACCACTAGCTGTATCTGAGAGTAATACTGAACACTGTTTGGGTGAGTTAAATTCATAAACATACACATACACTTAAATAAAAATATCGTTAGTCTGTAACCAGGGCGGGGTCAACCATTAACAAAAACAAACAAACACAACAGTGCTTAAGGGCCTTGAAGAAACTTTCCATAAGACAGATTTAATAATTTTTACTATGCCCATACGATGCGATAGTGCAAAAAAGGGTAATTGATCCATGATCCAACAAAAAAAAAAAAAAAAAAAAAAAGGAGCAGGGCGGAGAGGGTTAATTTATAATTTAATATCATATTTGATATCAGCATGGAATAAAATTGACTATAATATGGTTCTTCCATTAATTTAAGTCACTTTCTTGATTGTTGTATTATAAGCTTACTTAAAACAAATTATTATTATTATTTTGTTTTCATTATTAAAGAACTGTTAATTACTTATATAAATTAAGGGAGTACAATAACCTTTTTTTTCCGGCCATGGTTGCAACTATAACACCAAAAACACTCTATGGGTTGTTACAATTCACAGAAATACGAAACAAAACTACATAGGCTAATCAATACGCATGCGCGCTAAAGCGGTATCGGTAGTGTTTAAATAGGCCCACTTAAACCAACGATTCTGGCAGAGATAGATAAAGAGAAACGGATCGATACCACAACAGGTCTTTAGTGTCGCCATTATCCAGTGCTAACAATAGAACGCGATTAAACTGGCTTAAAAAACATCTCTCTCTAGAGATGTGTGAGGTTCAGTGCGCGAGTGGGGTCATGACCTTGCGTGCATGCTCCAGTTTATATCTCTCTTTTCCCGTATAAATCCAAGGTTTTTGCATATTTCTTTTTCTATGGTGCATATGAAAGGTTTAACCGACATTTATTGAACAATAGTAAATGTTGGTGATGCAGAGTGACATGGAATGGCTTAACGATTTATTATTATCTATAAAAAAAAAAGAACAGACGAGCCTTCCTGCTCCTAGGTCCAGTGTTACGACCACAATCCCCTTGTGGTCAGAGCCGTGTAAATGTTGTTGATACTTCTCGTTCGTCCTAGGGTAGACTTTGGTTATTATTACTTATATTTCAGTATTACACGAACTCTCCTTATTGTCCTGGGCACAAACTCAGGATTTGCGTTCTAACAGTTCCTTTCCTTGACGTTGTAGTTGTAAATAAATATTTATATTATAATATTGTAAACAATGAAATAAAAATAGTAACTTGACGAGGAAGCTTCAGTGTAAATGTTGTTGATAATTTAATTCAGGTGATATGTGCAAATATATACAATATGAAGATTATATATCGTTAGATAAAAATAGTGCCAACACAAGCGGCCACTCTGTACAAAACTCTGCACAAAACTCTGCCTAGACTTAAATACTCGCGGAGGAAAGCGGGGAACAGACCTATTACTAGGAGGGGAGAAAATAATGGTATCATTACAAAACTCATAATAAAAACGATAGTTTTAACATGATCTCCCCTGTACGAGAAATAATAAACTATTCCTAGCCATTCCGAGAATTTGAGGTCGGCACGAGAGTGGATTCTTAGAACAGTCCAGGTCCAGCACCGCCCACAAAACTCCTCGCGTTGGAGAGAGAGAGAGGAAATAAGTCATGTGGTTTCCAGCATTTGGAATTTGGAACCACCAATATGTGACACCAGGTTGTAACGATTTAAAGGGGTGGATCAAGGAAGGGGGCCACACCAAGATCCTGTCCGAGTCTAGCCACCCGGCGGCTCGCCGATAGGTCGTGTCTCGTAACATAGGGTACGGTCATCCGCAGTACATGAACTACACTACCCTCCCCACCAGTGCCCTCACATAATTGGGGGGGGGCAGAGGGGGGCATATGCCCGGGGGCGACACTTCTAGGGGCGGCAAATATAGACTAAATATAGCACTAAACATAGCAGTTACATTATGCAAGGGGGCGTCGCTGAAACTTTTGCCCTAGGGTGCTACATAGGCTTGTGTGGGCTCTGCTCCCCACCTGTGGAGTTCCCCTCGGATCATTATCGTGGTGGCTCGATCGTACGCCGGCACTGTCGCCCGGTAGCACACATCCCAGACAATATGTCCGGACATCCAGGCACCAGGGCGGGCGTTGAGACAGGCTGTTGCGCTCATTTCTTTCAGACCGATTTGATCCACAAGGCCCGCTGAAGCAGCGTTCACAAGTTTCTGGGGTCACGGCGTAAAAGGGGATGTGTGGCTAGCACAAAACCCAGCCGCCTTACTTATCTTCAACCGACGTTCAGGTAGTAATAAATTTGGAATGCAGACTGAGAATTTTATGAACAAAAGTTGCTGGACAATTTTGTTGGATTGCGTATATTTGTTTTTAAAATAAAGCCAGTGCTAGTACTGTGCTAAAAACATAGGCTATGCAGGCAAATTATCAAACCTTTTATTTGTTACTTACTTAATTACTTTTATTTGTATCGTTATTCATTAAACTATGGACGATATTACGATTGCTGACCACCGGATGTCCGAAGTGGCACCCACTATATAAAGCTGCGGTAAGGGGCCCGAAAATGACGACCGGAAAGGGGGGGGGGGCGGGGGGGGGGTAACTATGATATGGATTAATTACTGAGCATGCTAACATAGCATGGATAGGCGCGCTATATAAATCATCATCATCATCATCATCATCATCATCATCCAAGAACATTGTGAAGTCCTGAACTAAATGGTAAAAGAAACAACTTTCAGTATAACTAGCCCAACAACCCGTTTACATTGATATGAATTTTCGTAAGTATATAACAATTGTGTAGTTCTTATTTTGAAGAAAAAGAACAACAACAATGATATGACATAACTTGATCTGCAAGAACTGAAATAAAGACTCGTCTAATGCTTAGAAAGAACTACAAGAACATACAATAAAATAGAGAACTCGAGAACTCGGTGAGCGAATGGTCAGTCGGTCATCGATCCATCACAATTGAAAGAAGAAGAAGAAGAAATGGCTGGGCGGTGTACATGTTTCTAAGGAGACATTCTTGCTTCTGTCCATCATCGTCTCCTCGCTTGACCAGTCTCACGCTGACCCGCGAGTCTCAGAAGTTATTACCGCTAGCCAGCAGACTCGGAGAAAGGGTGGAAGGGGGGGATGTGTACAGCGTAAACTGACCATCGACTGACAACTTGACCTCCCTCTTTCCACCTTTCCCTTCCCCCCTCGCCAGTGATTGAATTATTTTTTTGTAAGCATCGCTCTGACCGCAGCCACACTTTGATCCTTTTAAGTGACGTCAATTTAGACATATCACGAACAGTTTGTGGAATTCCAACTGACGCACTATAAACGTATCACGAGCCGTCATTTATTCTTTTTTTAACGACGTCATTTCACTCTTACCACACATTTTTTTTAATACAAGTGGGTTTTTCACTATATATATATATATATATATGTATCACGGACAGTTTCCCATTTCTAATGACGTCGCTTAACACCATGATTTTTTATTATTACACAAATAACGAACATTTTCTATTTTAAGTGACGTCACTTTATATGAATCGGAAACCATCTCTCCCTCAAAATGACGTCACCTAATACTTATTACAGACAACAAGAAAAGAGAATTTAAAATTACGTCACTTTACACTTTTACAAGCAAGCTTTTTTTCAATGACGTCACAAAACACTTTTTTTTTTTAATCACCAAAAAAATTCCACCGTTGTTAGCGAGAATTTCGTTATTTTATTGATAAAATGATATATGCACAAGCTTAACGGCATCGATTCACACTGTAACAGACGCTCTACAGAAGATTATTGCTTCCAACGCTTAGGCCTATCCTTGGATGAAGCTTGGTCTTAGGTGTTTTTTTTAGATTATTTGAATTGTTTCGTTTTCCTGACTTTTTTATGCAACCCATTTCATCCCCCAATAGTAGTAAATAAGTTACCCATTTAGACCAATTTGATCCATAAGTCATGTGAAGCAGAGTTCACACGTTTCTTCGACCAAGGCAGGCAAGGCTAGATTCAGGGGCATCCTCAAGGATTCGAACCCAGGACCATCGGTACAATAGATGAGTGCGATGCCGGCCAACGCACCCCTGCCCGATAAGTAAATGTTCTTTATAAGAATGTTTACGAATTTTGTTAAAAGGTTTTATGGTATTTTAAAATTGGAATTTTATGCCTAGGGTATTATTATTTATGGGTCACGGTGGTCACGTTCGGCAGGCGATCCCAAGGTTCTGGGATCGAGTCCTGATGAAAGCTATAAATAATTTTTTCTCTGCACTTGAGGGTGTCCCTGAGTCTGCCCAGCTCTGGTGGGTGTCTGGGTATCGGCTGGGTATTGTTCTGACCACAGATACCATAGTATGACGTGACCACAGAAACTTGTGAACGCTGCTTCACCAGTCTTATGATCAGTTTGACCGAAGGTTACTTTACTTACTATTATTACTTTTTTGCATAACATACCATTTAGCTTTTTATAACTCACAAAAGTGACGCTAGAGCATGCATCAATGGTCAACAACGCTAACCACGCATGTGAATTAGTTCTAGACTTTGATTTCTTGGCACCTATCTTTCATCACTCTCAAACCGGAGACAAGTTGTGCGTCTAATTTTCATCCCATGATATAAGACTTCCACCTTCTGTTGCACAGAGCGATAGAGGGTTTAAGCCAGGGGTCTCAAACACGCAGCCTGCGGGCCGCATGCGGCCCGCCACGCTTTTTTCATGTAGGGGGCCTACTATTCGGGAAATTTCAGAAATTCAGACAGCTAGTACTGATACACATCAAATTTTATTGTTAATTTGATATACGTAACGTACCTATTATTAGTGATAAGTATTAAAATAAGTTAAGATGCATGAAGTGGTTTTTTTTGTTACTAGGGGGTGCGACCCTTGACACATCTCTTAAGTGATAAAATGGCAACATGCCTTTATCCGAGTTTGATACCCCTGGTTTAAGCAGACAGAAAACACACACACAATACACACACACACAACACACACAACACGCACACAACACACACAATACACACACGAACACACACAACACACGAACGTAAAGAGACATCCAAGAAAACCTGCCTCCGGAGTGCTGACGGAATGTCTATGTAGAACTGCAGAACTCAGCAGCCTGACTCTCAATCAGCAATAGAAATAGCAATAATGGCAGTTCTTAACCCCCTCCTTTACCCCCTGTACAGAGCAATGGACTATAGACAAAACCATCGGAAGTAGGCGGCCCATTTTGACTAGCAGTAAGTCATCATAAGTTTCATGACGCGTAACATCCTGTTAAGAAAGCATGACGCGTACAATACGGGAGTTCATCTATGACGTCATCTTGGTCGGAAGTTCAACAAGTGGAAATTTCCGATTGCAAGATTAGCATTTGATGTCCCAAAATAAAATCTATATTGATTGTTGTATTTAATTTTAATGCGACCGGAAATGTATGCTTTATTGTCTTAAGCACTGAGCTATATATACATGGAGTGCTCACTCACTTAAAAATGCAGACTTTTATATATAAATACGTGGTGCGTATGATTTTGACACACATACGTAATCACTAACATCTATAAAAGGCATTTTTGAGCGACTGAAACCTGCCATATTATTATTACGCCTTTATGGCATTTATTTCGTCAGTGAATTATAACTGAGTTATGATCTAAATAAAATAAATGTATAAGTGTATATATATAATACAATACTATACTTTTGGCATTCAACACATTCAATCAAGAAAGGTCATTTAGTTGAGTTCATTTTCATGGCTGCATTTCTGGAAAGTGTATTGAGCAAAATCATAATGTAGCCCAACATAATTAACTGTATGTATGTTAGTGTCTAAAATCGGCCATAAGCACACGCACCACTTAACTATAGATAAAAGTCTGCATTTTCCCGACATCTTTTGCTTTATTATAAGTGTATATATATATATAAGATAAGAATGGGCATTTATTATAGCGATTCTATCCATGCTATTAAATTAGCATGCTCAGTGCTCTCTTGGGGTGAATTGCAGTGGCAGATGTATTAGCCAAAGAGAAAGCAAAATTAATATTTTTTTTAAAAATCATACTACTAACTTTCCAATTAAAAAAAAAATTTTTGGCATTCATGCGTATTTAAACATTTACACTTCAAATCCACAATTTCCTGGGAATCCGGTACCAGGATGCGACAAACTGCTGTGGTCACACACACACACACACACACACATACACACACACACACACACACACACACGCACATTGTCATATCTACTCAGACAGTCAGGGAAGGTGCCAGTTAGAGCTATTTATAGATGAGCGACCTGGGAACACGACGCTGTGTGAGTGAGTTAGTTAAATGTGTGCGCAGGTATCGTTGTAAATGGGGATTTACAAATATGAGTACATACGCAAAGTATTATTGATTGGCCAGTTCGTTATGCTAATAGTCCTACGTACAGTAATTCTTGCCTAGTTGTTTTACATGAGTGCCGTTTGGTTCATATTGAAAGGTCATATCAGTATATTATTATGTGAATCTACCAATAGTGTATAAACTTTAATATTATATCTTATATGTTACAGACGCTCCTTCTATACAATAAGAATGTCTGCGTCCTACGCTCATCCATGGTCTGAGTCTGGTCTTGGATTTTGATTAGTGTTTTAAATTATGTTAAGTTACTGGTATTCCGGGTTTGTTCAGGCAACCTATTCAATGCCCGGATGCCACTCGGGAAGAAAGACTACTTATACGCATTTGTTCTTACATGATATAAGAAAATGAGTTTTTGTCCTTATTTTTATATGAGCATTGTAACTGATTATTATTGTGGTTAATTTCTAAATTAGATTTATTATGTATTATAACTACTTTACTCTTTGCCCTTCTGTCCTCTAGTGCAGGGGTCGGCAACCTTTTGTTTATAGTGTGCCTAACTAGGATTTCTAAATCATTCAGCGCGCCAACAGCATGGAAGTCAAGCTGCTTTACTATTTTTTTGAAATTTTTGTAAGACAATTTATTTAGTGCCCGCAGCAAGACCAAGAGGGAAGGCATTGTAGCTTTATAGAAAAATCATTTATATTTAAAAACAAGTTAACCCGGTTTGCTTTTATCATCTTTTTAAAAATTATTCATAGCAAATATACAATTTTATTACTCAGCTTATTAATGTATTAATACATTCTTTATAGTTCCATCTCAGTATAACTGAGATTTCCGCATATATATACGGTAATTTATTACTGATCAAAACAAAGCGGCTATTAACCCTTCCCGTACCGACCTACTTCTATCTATGCTGACTTCAGTTCCGCTATATACGCGCCCGGGACTGTAAGGGTTAATGAAGAATTAAATTCGAACGGAATAGATACAAAGTAATCATACAAACTGGGTCGTAAATGTAATGTTTAAAATGTACATATAATTTTTAGTCATATAATATTTTATAATTTTCAACTATTTTTTTTTATAGTTTGATCATTTTAAAGTTATAAATTGTAAAACCTTTTTTTTTTTAAAGAAAACAAAAAAAAAGAAACATAGAAATAGTAACATAAAGAAAATGAGTTCATTTTAAAAAATATAACTAGTCTTGCTTATAAACTATTATTTCTTCATACAAATTCAGCATCATGCTCCTTTTTTCAATGTGTAATTAGATGTATAAAATTAATTTACGTTGTAAATAAACATTTTTTGCATTAATAAATTCAATTTAAGGAGTTCTTTTTTTTCACATTTATAATTACAACAATTACAAAATATACTGCTAGATGTTTGTTTTAGAAATAATTATATTTATGCATTAATTTAGATATTTATCGCTTAATTAAGAGATATGAGCATTAAAAACTCTTCTGGATGTAATTGTTCAATGTCAGGTACATATTTAGTCACTTCTGAGCGGCCAGGTTTAAGTGACCTCTTGGTATGCTTAAAACAGCTTTTATGTGCAATAAAATAGGCCTATGTTCACTAGTGTAAATTAAACCAAACGCTGAAAGTAGAGCAAATGGCTTGCAGTGGACACAGATGACTTTCCTAAGCAAGTCCAATAACACAAGGGCGGAGACGAGACCTCTGTCTGCGGCGTTCAGGAGATCGGTGGTGATCCGCAGTAGCGCTGTCTCAGTGCTGTGATTGGGGCGATATGCCGACTGGAACACAGGCATAAGCGAGTTCAGGGACAGGTGGACGTTCAATTGCTCAAGGATGATGCGCTCCAGGAGCTTGGAGAGGTAGGGGAGGTTTGATACTGGACGGTAGTTCCGGCATTCATTCACATCAAGTCCGGATTTCTTCAAGAGTGGGCGGACGATGGCGGATTTAAAACAGTTAGGAACGATGCCTGTGGAGAGGGAGGTATTAATGGTATCGGTGATGTACGGCAGGAGCTTGTCCAAGCACTGGGTGAACAGAAAGCCTGGCAGAGGGTCAAGCTCGCAGGTCTTGATGGGGGACTTCATAATGATGCGCTTAACATGGTCGATGGTGACAGGTTGAAAGCAGGTGAGAGGGGCGCCAGAGAAGGCGGGAGAGGGTGGGGAAGGGCGATAGGCATCATGATCCAGAGAACTACGCAGATTCTCTATCTTATCCTTAAAGACTTGTATGGGCTCTGCTCCTCACCTGTGGAGTTCCCCTCGGATCATTATCGTGGTGGCTCGATCGTACACCGGCACTGTCGCCCGGTAGCACAAATCCCAGACAATATGTCCGGACATCCAGGCACCAGGGCGGGCGTTGAGACAGGCTGTTGCGCTCATTGCATTCAGACCAATTTGATCCACAAGGCCTGCTGAAGCAGCGTTCACACGTTTCTGTGGTCACGGCGTAAAAGTAGATGTGTGACCAGAGCCTTTACAAGCTTATGTAGCGCCCCAGGGCAAAAGTTTCAGCACCGCCCCCTTGAAGACTGTAACTGCTTGTTTAGTGCTATATTTAGACTACATTTGCGCCCCCCCCCTGGAAGTGCCGCCCCCGGGCATATGCCCCCCTCTGCCCTGCCTTATCAAACCTTTTATTTGTTACTTACTTAATTACTTTTATTTGTATCGTTATTCATTAAACTATGGACGGTATTATGATTGCTGACCACCGGATGTCCGAAGTGGCACCCACTATAAAGCTGCGGTAAGAGGCCCGAAAATGACGACCGGAAAGAAGGGGGGGGGCGGGGGGGGTAACTATGATATGGATTAATTACTGAGCATGCTAACATAGCATGGATAGGCGCGCTATATAAATCATCATCATCATCATCATCCAAGAACATTGTGAAGTCCTGAACTAAATGGTAAAAGAAACAACTTTCAGTATAACTAGCCCAACAACCCGTTTACATTGATATGAATTTTCGTAAGTATACAACAATTGCGTAGTTCTTATTTTGAAGAAAAAGAACAACAACGATGAGATGACATAACTTGATCTGCAAGAACTGAAATAAAGACTCGTCTAATGCTTAGAAAGAACTACAAGAACATACAATAAAATAGAGAACTCGAGAACTCGGTGAGCGAATGGTCAGTCGGTCATCGATCCATCACAATTGAAAGAAGAAGAAGAAGAAATGGCTGGGCGGTGTACATGTTTCTAAGAAGACATTCTTGCTTCTGTCCATCATCGTCTCCTCGCTTGACCAGTCTCACGCTGACCCGCGAGTCTCAGAAGTTATTACCGCTAGCCAGCAGACTCGGAGAAAAGGTCGAAGGGGGGGGTGTACAGCGTAAACTGACCATCGATTGACAACTTGACCTCCCTCTTTCCACCTTTCTTTTCCCCCCTCGCCACTGATTGAATTATTTTTTTGTAAGCATCGCTCTGACCGCAGCCACACTTAGATCCTTTTAAGTGACGTCAAATTAGACATATCACGAACAGTTTGTGGAATTCCAACTGACGCACTAAAAACGTATCACGAGCCGTCATTTATTCTTTTTTTTAACGACGTCATTTCACTCTTACCACACATTCTTTTTAATACAAGTGGGTTTTTCACTATATATATCTATATATCTATATCTATCTATATATATATATATATTATTATATATAAATATATATTTATATATATATATCACGGACAGTTTCCCATTTCTAATGACGTCGCTTAACACCATGATTTTTTATTATTACACAAATAACGAACATTTTCTATTTCAAGTGACGTCAGTTTATATGAATCGGAAACCACCTCTCCTTCAAAATGACGTCACCTAATACTTATTACAGACAATAAGAAAAGAGAAATTAAAATTACGTGACTTTACACTTTTACAAGCAAGCTTTTTTTCAATGACGTCACAAAACACTTTTTTTTTTTAAATCACCCAAAAAATTCCACCGTTGTTAGCGAGAATTTCGTTATTTTATTGATAAAATGATATATGCACATTCTTAACGGCATCGATTCACACTGTAACAGACGCTCTACAGAAGATTATTGCTTCCAACGCTTAGGCCTATCCTTGGATTAAGCTTAGTCTTACGTTTTAAATAGGTGTTTTTTTAGATTATTTGAATTGTTTCGTTTTCCTGACTTTTTTATGCAACCTATTTCATCCCCCATTAGTGGTAAATACCATTTAAACCCATTTAAACCAATTTTATCCATAAGTCATGTGAAGCAGAGTTCACACGTTTCTTCGACCAAGGCAGGCAAGGGTAGATTCAGGGACATCCTCAAGGATTCGAACCCAGGACCATCGGTACAACAGATGAGTGCGATGCAGGCCAACGCACCCCTGCCCGATAAGTAAATGTTCTTTATATGAATGTTTACGAATTTTGTTAAAAGGTTTTATGGTATTTTAAAATTGGAATTTTATGCCTGGTGTATTATTATTTATGGGTCACGGTGGTCACGTTCGACAGGCGATCCCAAGGTTCTGGGATCGAGTCCTGATGAAGGCTAGAAATAATTTCTTCCCTGGACTTGAGGGTGTCCCTGAGTCTGCCCAGCTCTGGTGGGTGTCTGGGTATCGGCTGGGTATTGTTCTGACCACAGATACCATAGTATGACGTGGCCACAGAAACTTGTGACTTCCACCTTCTGTTGCATAGAGCGATAGAGGGTTTAAGCCAGGGGTCTCAAACACGCAGCCCGCGGGCCGCATGCGGCCCACCACGTGGTTTTCATGTAGGCCTACTATTCGGGAAATTTTTGAACAAAAGTTGCTGGACAATTTTGTTGGATTGCGTATAATTTGTTTTTAAAATAAAGCCAGTGCTAGTAATGTGTATTAGAAATTTCAGAAATTCAGACAGCTAGTACTGATACACATCAAATTTTATTGTTAATTTGATATACGTAACGTACCTATTATTAGTGATAAGTATTAAAATAAGTTAAGATGCATGAAGTGTTTTTTTTGTTACTAGGGTCGGGTTGTTGGGGGGGGGGGGGGTTGCGACCCTTGACACATCTCTTAAGTGATAAAATGGCCACATGCCTTTATCCGAGTTTGATACCCTTTGGTTTAAGCAGACAGAAAACACACACACAATACACACACACACAACACACACACAACACACACAATACACACACGAACACACACAACACACGAACGTAAGGAGACATCCAAGAAAACCTGCTTCCGGAATGTGCTGACTGAATGTCTATGTAGAACTGCAGAACTCAGCAGCCTGACTCTCAATCAGCAATAGAAATAGCAATAATGGCAGTTCTTAACCCCCTCCTTTACCCCCTGTACAGAGCAATGGATTGTAGACAAAACCATCGGAAGTAGGCGGCCCATTTTAACTAGCAGTAAGTCATCATAAGTTTCATGACGCGTAACATCCTGTTAAGAAAGCATGACGCGTACAGTACGGAAGTTCATCTATGACGTCATCTTGGTCGGAAGTTCAACAAGTGGAAATTTCCGATTGCAAGATTAGCATTTGATGTCCCAAAATAAAATCTATATTGATTGTTGCATTTAATGCGACCGGAAATGTATGCTTTATTGTCTTAGGCACTGAGCTATATATACATGGAGTGCTCACTCGCTTAAAAATGCAGACTTTTATATATACTTACGTGGTGCGTATGATTTTGACACTGACATACGTAATCACTAACATCTATAAAAGGCATTTTTGAGCGACTGAAACCTGCCCTATTATTATTACGCCTTTATGGCATTTATTTCGTCAGTGAATTATAACTGAGTTATGATCTTAATAAAATAAATGTATAAGTGTATATATATAATACAATACTATACTTTTGGCATTCAACGCATTCAATCAAGAAAGGTCATTTCGTTGAACTCATTTTCATGGCTGCATTTCCGGAAAGTGTATTGAGCAAAATCATAATGTAGCCCAACATATTTAACTGTATGTATGTTAGTGTCTAAAGTCGGCCATAAGCACACGCACCACTTAACTATAGATAAAAGTCTGCATTTTCCCGACATTTTTTGCTTTATTATAAGTGTATATATATATATAAGATAAGAATGGGCATTTATTATAGCGATTCTATCCATGCTATTAAATTAGCATGCTCAGTGCTCTCTTGGGGTGAATTGCAGTGGGAGATGTATTAGCCAAAAAGAAAGCTAAATTAATATTTTTAAAAAAATCATTCTACTAACATTCCAATTAGAAAAAACTTTTTTTGGCATTCATGCGTATTTAAACATTTACCCTTCAAATCCAAAATTTCCTGGGAATCCGGTACCAGGATGCGACAAACTGCTGTGGTCACACACACACACACACACACACACACGCACATTGTCATTTCTTCTCAGACAGTCAGGGAAGGTGCCAGTTAGAGCTATTTATAGATGAGCGACCTGGGAACACGACGCTGTGTGAGTGAGTTAGTTAAATGTGTGCGCAGGTATCGTTGTAAATGGGGATTTACAAATATGAGTACATACGCAAAGTATTATTGATTGGCCAGTTCGTTATGCTAATAGTCCTATCACGTACAGTAATTCTTGCCTAGTTGTTTTACATTAGTGCCGTTTGGATCATATTGAAAGGTCATATCATTATATTATGTGAATCTACCAATAGTGTATAAACTTTAATATTATATCTTATATGTTACAGACGTTCCTTCTATACAATAAGAATGACTGCGTCCTACGCTCATCCATGGCCTGAGTCTGGTCTTGGATTTTGATTAGTGTTTTAAATTATGTTAAGTTACTGGTTTGTTCAGGCAACCTATTCAATGCCCGGATGCCACTCGGGAAGAAAGACTACTTATACGCATTTGTTCTTACATGATATAAGAAAATGAGTTTTTGTCCTTATTTTTATATGAGCATTGTAACTGATTATTATTGTGGTTAATTTCTAAATTAGATTTATTATGTATTATAACTACTTTACTCTTTGCCCTTCTGTCCTCTAGTGCAGGGGTCGGCAACCTTTTGTTTATAGTGTGCCTAACTAGGATTTCTAAATCATTCAGCGCGCCAACAGCATGGAAGTCAAGCTGCTTCACTATTTTTTTGAAATTTTTGTAAGACAATTTATTTAGTGCCCGCAGCAAGACCAAGAGGGAAGGCATTGTAGCTTTATAGAAAAATGGAAAATAGAAAATATAACATTTTATTACTCAACTTATGAATACATTCTTTATATTTTATATAACTGAGATTTCCGCATATATATAATTTATTACTGATCAAAACAAAGCGGCTATGGATGAAAAATTAAATTCGAACGCAATAGATACAACGTAATCATACAAACTGGGTAGTAAATGTAATGTTTAAAATGTACATATAATTTTTAGTCATATAATATTTTATAATTTTCAACTATTTTTCTTAGTTTGATCATTTAAAGTTATTAATTGTAAATCCTTTTTTTTTTAAAAGAAAACAAAAAAAGAAACATAGAAATATTAACATAAAGAAAACGAGTTAATTTTAAAAAATATAACTAGTCTTGCTTATAAACTGTTATTTCTTCATAAAAATTCAGCATCATGCTCCTTTTTTCAATGTGTAATTAGATGTATAAAATTAATTTACGTTGTAAATAAACATTTTTTTGCATTAATAAATTCAATTTAAGGAGTTCTTTTTTTTCACATTTATAATTACAACAATTACAAAATATACCGCTAGATGTTTGTTTTAGAAATAATTATATTTATGCATTAATTTAGATATTTATCGCTTAATTAAGAGATATGAGCATTAAAAACTCTTCTGGATGTAATTGTTCAATGTCAGGTACATATTTAGTCACTTCTGAGCGGCCAGGTTTAAGTAACCGCTTGGTATGCTTAAAACAGCTTTTATGTGCAATAAAATAGGCCTATTTTCACTAGTGTAAATTAAACCAAACGCTGAAAGTAGAGCAAATGGCTTGCAGTGGACACAGATGACTTTCCTAAGCAGCTATTCCTTTCAGATTTTCCGCAAATGGTCACATTTCGATGCCCATTTTTAGGATGTTTAAAATGAAAAAAAAAAAGTCAATATCCCTCCATTATAAAAAGATCTAGATCTAAGTAGTTTGATGTAAGATGATGCCAGTAAGGCTTGATGTGGTATGGGAACACGAGTCCATAAATTTTTAAAGTCTTGCATTTGCTTAGAAAACTCCTCATTGAGTACTTCAATGTAGTTCTGAAAACGCTCATCTATCTTAATTTGCCTTTAATTAGGGAAAGGGTTAAATGTTTTGAAATTGATTTCACGACAAGATATGTCCAGTGTCAATGCAAATCCATTCCAGTGGTCCAACACTTTTAAGTGCATTTCGACTCCGTCCTTGTCAATGCAAGTCCTACTCACTGAAATTTATCGCCATGTCTATAAAAGTACGTCTTCAACTCTCTAGCTTGATGTAACAACTAACCTTTATTCTCATTAAACAATCCTTTTATAGCACATTGCATTAGCAAATCACAACCATTCACTCCCTGTTCATACACCTCCACGAGACATCCATGAACCAAACTCATTCTGTCCAGCCTGTCACATACACAATAACACAGAGCTATCAGGTAACTTAGTCCGATCAACACAGTACAATAATACAGTCCAATGTGTGCCTCTAAGTCTCAGTCAGTTTATAATTATTCCGTCCATAACACACTAACATTACACAGTCACTATTACTGCTAGTTCTCATCATTCAAAACTGGAAATATAGTTTTTTATTTATTTGCTTCCCGACAAGAAACGAATCCAAGACTTTATCTATACTCCGTATCACTTTCTTCTTGAAGAGACATAAGAAACTATCAAATTGACTATCATAACAATAGATCCAATTACAAATCGCAAGTCCAATGATGAGAGCTTTGCATACAAACATTCCTGAACTAAAACAGTCGACGTCCAGTGTGATTCTCATGTAGTTCGCCTCGCCGCACCAATTAATTATGCCGACGTACCTTGTTTTGACTTGCATTAAAAACAATTCTTGGAGGTCTCTCGCGTGTGACTAAGATCGCTCTGCGTGCTTTAGGTTGACCACCCCTGCTCTAGTATTTCAAGGTTTAGTGATTTAACTATTTGGTGATTCTACTTGAAACATTCACATTCAAGTTCAATTATGAAATAGTTTGATACCTCATCAAGTCGTTTGAAATATTTATTTCGAGTGAAGCAGTCCCTAGACAGAGGCGTATGTGCTTACGAACAGACGTAGCTAATGCCAACGACTGCAATAAGATGGACCAATTGCTATATTTTAAGATCTTATATTATTTTCTTTTTTTCCGTGCGCATCCAATAACACTGTCTTAAATGACTTCTACGCACCTACGTCTGCCTAAAGCAGCGGTTCACAACCTGTGGGTCGCGACACCTTTGGGGGTCGAACGACCATTTCATGGGGGTCGCCAAGGATCATAGGAAAACACTGATTGAGGCTTTCCACAAAATTAGATGATCTACATCACAGTATTCTTCGATGGTGCCACCTCACAAACCTCCCCAGTGTGTAGCGGAGTCAAACAAGGTTGTTTCCTGGCGCCAACACTCTTTTTTATGGACTTGGGAATGGCAACCTTTTGATAATAGTTTGCCAAAATGAGATTTCTAATCCATTCAGTGTGCCAACAGCCTAAAAGTAACCCAGCTTTATCACTCTATTTCATATAGAAGATACTTGAATAGTTTTTTTTGTTCAGAGTCTTCTGCGTGCCATTGAAAGTCGTTTTGTGTAACAAGTCCGGCACGCTTGCCGTAGGTTGCCGATCCTTAATGTAGACCTTTGGATTATATTGTGCCAAATTAAGATTTGTAATTCGTTCAGCGTGCCAAGAGCCTATAATTTATCATGCTTTAGCACTAATTTCTTATAGACAAGGAGTCTTCCGCGTGCCATTGAAAATCACTCTGCGTGCCAGTCTTGGCACGTTTCGTAGGTTGCCGACCCCTGGTGTAGACTGTAGACCAGGGGTCGGGAACCTTTTTGTCTTAGAGAGCCATGGATACCACATATTTTGAAAAGTAATTAATTTTTTCTAACTACTAATAGAGCCGTATATTATGTTTAAAACTAAAAATTCAAGTAAATGTGTGCATTTTGTGTAATTTCAACACTAAAAGTACACTAATTATGTCTCTGAATTCTTCTGATGCTAAGCTGCAGTATAATTTAGCTCATTTGTAGAATGAAATATTGATATGCAATTAATATGTAGATCAAAGGAGTCTAAAGAAACATTTGTTTAATAATCGAACATTTGTCTGCGAGCCAGATGCAGCCATCAATTGAGCCACATCTGGCTCGCGAGCCATGGGTTCCCGACCCCTGCTGTAGACTATTACTCTTTTCTTTTCATTCTTCAAACCTTATATATAAGGTTTTTCAAAATATACCTTGTGTAAGTCAATGACACATAATTCTACTGATCTTTGAAGTAAATGCTTATTAATGAAAACAAGCTAGTGGCTAAAAAGGTGTTTTAAAAATTACATTTAAAATGTAAAAATATTAATTAATTGATTATTCATTTTATGTATTTTTATTTGAGTACGGTATTTTTATACGCATATACAATATTAATTTTTCTCAAAGCAAATTGTATAGTAAAGAATAGTAAACAAAAATGGTTAATAAAAATAAAATCATTGTCCCAGAGACTAAAACTATGACTATTATCTCCCTTGATTTTTTTAGTACGCAGTTGTTTAGTTGTTTTTTATATGGAGTTCGTGATAAACTCAGAGCTTTTTAACTTTAAAATAATATTAATAATAATCATTTCCTATAGAAAGCAATACCGCAGTTCAGAGCACTTTATGGCGTTAAAAGTGAAGTGAAGAAAATAACTTACTTTGTTGACCTCTTTGAAATCTTTAATGAGTAAAATTTATTACTGCAAGAACCAGTTAATTTTCGTAACAAACTTTAATTTGTATGAAAAGATCGGATCATTCCAAATAAAACTTTAGCTTTGGCATAAAAAATTGGATGAAAATAAAATGTACTTGTAGTTTAACTTTTCTGCTTTCTTTGAGGAACATGACATAATTTAACCAGATAAAAGGATTACGATAATGGTTTTTACGATAACGATTTTTTTGTGAAAGAACACTTGCACATGCTTGCAGACGACATTTCATCGTACTTTTAAATTTATCTGACACTTTATTTGCAATTTTGAGAAGCTCATGCACAGTCAAATTTGAAGATGTTCCTGAGATAACACAAGTGAAGTTAATTTAATTTATTAACAACTGATTTCTCTACAATGCCAATTGAAAAATTCAGGATCAGGTGTTTGCAGGCCTATAGGCCTACTATTCTGTCTGATACTGTGTTGCGCCTTCTTCTTCCATCTCCAACAGCATATCTTTGTGAAATGGCCTTCCAGTTTGTTGATTATTAAATATAAATACAGAAGTAGAATTGTCGTGAAAGATGATCTTCATTGTGTAAGCCAATGAGAAAGATGCAATCTCAATTTTAGCACTGAGGTTGTGTTGTAATTAGAAATAAATATTTCACAATTTATAATGTGGAATGGATTTTTTTTTTATTAATCACTGTGCTTAAATTATGTTCAATTCGCAACACTAAAAATATATCCTGTATATGAAAGTTATAAGGTAGCGACCAAAAAAGTTTATGGTTGGGGGTCGCCATAACGCAAACGCTGTATAAAAGATTAAGTATAAATAGAACTATATACATAGCTTATAATTTATTAATACGGCTTTACATAAATATCAGGAACATCAAAAGCTTTTCCCAGGTAAATAAACGTTTGTCTTTCAGTAGAAATCGTCACAATTGAGAGATAAAATCAGCATTTTGACGTCATCAAATGTCACCGCAGCTTTCTTTTTCTTCTCCTTTTTCTATGCCATGCGTCTGCTTCTGTGGATCTAGAGTTAATCCCCTTTGTTTATGCAGTTTTCAAATCCCCCAAAGGAGTACCGTTACATATTAGTATTCACAATTTGTCGCTTATGTTTATAGATCTCTTCTGTATGGGTATTCTTCACCCCCCTTCCCCCCCCCCCCCACTCGCCATATTCTATCTGCCTCTCTCTCGCGCTATCTTCCTGTCTCCTCGTCGCCTCGCTGTGGCTCTTACCAGATACTAAGTGCGCCGTTTATAATTGATTAATAAATGATGCCTTGTGTCCTGGCTTAGTGGAGGACACTCTTACCGACCCGTCGCAAAGCCCCTCTACCCCCCTCTACCCCTTTACTCCCCTCCACTCTACTCTCTAGTTCTCTCTCTCTCTCTCTCTTTTTATCCCCCTCCTCAATAACTCGACTAGAGAATGTTTATAGATTTCTTCATAGCTCCAGTGATGCGGCGATTCATGCGATGATCACTGCTACACCCCGAGGCACACTAGACCGGACCCTCCCATTGAGGGATTAAAGTAGAAATCGTGGCATCCGACATCACTAATCTTATATCATATCTTATATATTACAGACGCCCTGTCTATAAATAAGATTATTGCGTCCTACGCTCAACTGCGGTATTGAGACCAGTCTTGCATTGTTAGTACTGTTTTAAATGCTGCTCAGTTATTGGTTTTGATGGTTTGTTCATGTAACCCATTCCATGTCCGAATGCCACTCGGGAAGAGTGTAAACGAGTGTAAAAGTTTGGCGCTCATCGAAACTTTCGCGCTTTGTGCGGCCGTCCCTTCCCCACACCTCTAGTTAGCTTATGTTGGTAACACCCATGGTTCTAATGCAATTGTTTAAGCTAATTCCTAACTCGTGGTTCAAACGGTTAATAGGTAAATTTGCAGTTAAAACTATAGAAATGCAGTCTTTTTATCTTGACATTTGACATATTCTATATATGATATTGTATTGAATAAATAATATACACGATTTATTTTATATTTTTCTTATTATCTAAGGCGGCAATGTATTTGAACAATAAGAATCCGGTTCAGACCTGCTTTGTAATTGTTTTTGTTTTTAGGATATGCAGATATAGGAAGAAAAATTTTCAAAACAATTCCATCAATTTTTCTTGCTCATTTTTGTGTTCATTGGTTTTTGTTGCCCACGACTAGTTCGCATTCTTTTCTTCCCATAAGTCCACAAACTGCCAAACAATCTTTTTTAAGCACCTTAAATCAACGCAACTGGTCAGGATTAATTGATGGTTTTGACAAGCGTCACAAAGTCACGGAAACCGGTTTAACCAGTGGTTAGGTTTCCCTCACCCTACTTTCATACTCACCACGTCTGCCCAACCCTTACTATTTCTCTATTCATGGCGCAGTGCCATCAAGCGTCTGGCGATAAAACGACTTAGACAAACCTCACAGGTGCAGGTTTAAATATAGAACTGGCGGAATTTCCGTTTTAAAACCAGTGTTAATCTACTTACTTGGGGCCGGTGAGGAAATAAAGAGGAAAATTGACAGCAGAAACTTCGCGAAGACAATGTCCTGTAAGACAAAATGGGAAATTTCCGATGTGAAACTAAAATTAGAATTTTCTGATTTCCATTAAAACATTTTGTTTATCGGATATGAAAAAGGGAGGTTTGAGGGAAGCACTTGGAAAGTCAATATAATATAGAGTAAAATAAAAAGTTTACCTTAGAGATTCTATAGCAGATTTTAATGGCAACTGCACACGAGGAAATGTCGTGGCTAGCACAATGCCCGGTCACCTTTCTTTCTTTAATAACGGTAAACTTTCAAATGATAGGAGAGCATGTAACAAATAAGATAAGATAAAATAGTTGGTATCCTATAAGAGCATAACGAATTCGGAAATGGCCTCGGGTCTGTTGAAAAAATGCCCGGTCTTACTTGATTATAAACCCGAGAACCCAGAAACGGTAATGCAACACTCTGTCGCCAAACCACAATATCACTAGTAAAAAAATAAATAAATAATATGTATTTTAGACTAGACAATTATTAAACCTTCATTCACTGTTTAATCTGGGCCGTGCTTTGATTATTTGTGAAGTCCAAACATCAATATACGAAGCATATTTGTTTAATCACAGATAATATTTTAAGTTTGTTTATTGTTACTATAAATGCCAAAGTAAGCGATTTTCTCTTATTATTCTATCGGAGTTGACATTTTTGTCCTATTTCAACTGGACGATGATGGGTTAAACAAAAACAAGAACCAAAAATATTGATAGAAATGTAATAAAACAAAAAAAGGAATTGCTTTGAGTGTTTTCGACAGCTTAAAAAATCAGAGAGTTGATCTCTATACAAATACAAAGTTGTTGAATTTTTGGCTTGTATTGACGTAAGTGCACATTTTCAATGTAGGCCTACATGTCGACACTTGTGTGTGTGTGTGTGTGTGAGTGTTTGTTGTTGCGAGATGTAATGTTGGTCGTTTGTTAAATTAAGCGGGTTTGGGTGTGGGAGGAGGCGGGAAAGGGTTGTTGTGAGAGAGAGAGAGAGTGGGAAGGGTGCGTGGGTTTTTAGAGAGGGGTGAGCGGGTGGCTTGTTGCGAGGGTGTCTAGCGAATGGCGACTCCCTTGTCTTTACTAGCGGTGAAGGCTAGGATTTCTTTCCGGGCCTTGAGGGTGTCTTCTAATCTACCCAGCTCTGATGGGTACATGACTTTAGATGGGGTAAAAAAAAGGCGGTTTGGCATTGTGCTGGTGTCATGTATATTGTTTTTCCAAGAATTGGAACACGCAATGTTTATTCTCCTCTCTCTCTCTTTTCTTACTACACGCAATATTAGGACGTTTAGTAGGAAAACGAAAGGTTCTAGGTAATGCTGGGATTCTGTGTTGATCTCAAATTCTCAGAGTCTGGGAACGACTCATTATTTAATAGGGGAAGTTCATATCGTTTTGTTATGAGTTTTGTAATGTTACCATGATTTTCACCCCTACTGGTAGTGGGTCTGTCCCTTGCACCACTCGGATAGTATTTAATGATTTGTTTTGTCTGAAAGACGGAGAGTTTCAAAATATGTTCCTTTGAACGTTTGTGTTTGCACTATTTTATTCTAACTGTACATAATAGATATATTGTATATATTGAACATACCACCTGAAATAAACTATCAACAACAGTTGCACTGAAGCTTCTTTGTCAAGTTACTATCCTATTGTGTTGTATACATTACTATAAGATTTATCTACTACCATAATTTACAAGAAAGGAAATGTTGGAATACAAATACTGAATTTGTGCCCAGGACTATAAGAAGAGTTCGTGTAATACTGAAACATAAATACTAATAATTAAAGTCTCCCCTAGGACTAACGAGAATTATCAGCAAGATCTACACAGCTCTGGCCACAAGGGGATTGTGGACGTAACAAAATTTGGGGGCTCGTCCGGGATATTTGAGTTCTACTTTTCCTGACCTAGGATTGACAAGATTTGGTAGTCTCGTTCGGACCGTGAAACTATTCTTTTTAAAAAGAGGAGAGAACTGGTTTGCGTTTTTATTCCTTGGGAAGTGTGAAGATTCCACGAAGTGTTTAATATTATATTGTGCAAATTTCTGGACAAATCGTAAGTTGGAACTTTATATTTTATTATACAATATATACTACTCTACTATCACAAATATTTCGAACGCTATACTATGGCTTCGAATATATCAAGTGAGGAACTTAATGCCATGTCATTTGCTGAACTAAAAGAATTAGCTGAGTCCTTTGGGATTGAGGCAGGACAGGCAAGACCTAATCGTAATCGTTTGACCAAAGAAATTATGACATGTTTGAACGGGCAGAATGCCATGAACACTGGTAGTGTAGTTGAAGTGGGACAGAACGATATCAATGAAGGTTATGTAGCTCCCAGTGGGGGCGAGGTAATTGCCCACGGAGACGAGGTAAGAAATATGTCATCTAGATCATCAAACAATGATGAAGATGAAGGGTTGAGTGAAAACCTAAAATTCCAATTAGCTATGAAGAGAATGGAATTGGAAAGAATGAGGATAGAAACTGAAAGAGAAAATGAAAGAATTAGGATAGAAACTGAAAGGGAAAATGAAAGAATTAGGATAGAAACTGAAAGGGAAAATGAAAGAATTAGGATTGAAAGCAGAGAAAGGATAGAGATGGCACGCATGAACAGACCTGACCATCGTAGGGACAGCAATGGTATGGATATTAGCGCAATGAAGCAACACTTGCCTATATTCAGAGAAGAAGATGTTCAAGATTTCTTTTTGCTTTTTGAGAGGATAGCTGTAGAGTATCAGTTCCCTGATGATAAGATGGCTTTATTGTTAAGGTCAACTCTCAACAAAGGAAAAGCATTGGACGTAGTGTTGAGTTTAACACCCGAGGAAATAAATGACTATGAAGTAATCAAAGATAGGGTGCTAAAAAGTTATTCCCTGACACCAGAAAAATATAGAAAGCTATTTAGAGACAGAAAGAAGGCATATGATCAAACTCATGTAGACTTTTTGAGACAAAAGGAGAAAATGTTAGAACAGTGGCTAAGGTCACAGAATGTAAGTGAGTTTGATAAACTCAAGAACCTAATATTGTTTGAGGAATTCAATGATTGTATTCGAGTGGATATTAAAACCCACATCTCAGACCGAGGGGTTGAAGATGTGCATGAAGCTGCTAGATTGGCAGATAACTATGCCATAATTCACGCCAGCATAAAGCCATATTATGCTGACAAACCCAAAGTGCACAAACCAGAGCCCAAGGAGGCTAGTAAACCAAAAGAGACAAGTGAAAACAATAATAAGAACAGTGGTGTAAATAATAATAGTAACTTAGTTCATTTCAGGAAGCAGACAGATGTAAATAAAGCAAAGGTGGTATGTTTCAATTGCAAGAAAGAGGGCCACATGAAGAAAGATTGTTGGATCCTTACCAAGAAGCAAGGTGCTATTCTACACTGTGCCAGAGTGCAGAAAGATAGCAAGCAGACAGAAGAAGTGTGCAACACAGGGTCAAGAAACTCAAAAGAAATGCGGCCGGCATCGCCCATAGTTGTGGAGTCGATGGTTTTTGAGAACAGTCTATCTAAGGTAAAAGAGAATAGCTGTACTCAATCTATTATGCTTTCAGAAGGCCGTGAGGAACAGATGGTTCCTGAAGTCCCGGAAGAGGACGACCTATCCGATTTTCGACCCTTTGTCTACGAGGGGACAGTGTCGACAGAAGTCGATGTACTCAGCAAGAAGAAAATACAGATATTACGTGACACGGGTTCTGCTGTCAGCGTGATCCTGGAGGGCAGTGTGCCGTTAACGGATGCCACCAGTACCGGTGAGTCTGTTGTGCTGAGAGGTGCTAGTATGGAGGCTGTGGAAGCTCCACTGCACAGAATAAAACTCGAGTCGGATATTTTTACAGGTAACATCGTAGTGGGAGTGTGGCGCGCACTACCCGTCAAAGGCGTTTCCATGATATTAGGAAATGACATTATGGGCGGCAGAGTCACTGTCGAGCCCATGGTTAAAGTGTTGGAGACAAAGATGGCGGAGGACAAAAACCTACGTCCTGCCAATGAACGCCCAACATGTGCACTGACAAGAGCAATGCATAAAAAGAAGTCGGTAAAGACTCCTGCTACGCCGTGTAGTGCAACGAAAGATGTGCTTGTCTGTTCTGAAGACACACATGCGAATGAAACAGTGATAACAGAAACACCTGACATCGATTTAAGTGCTACGTTCTTTGCTGAACTAACAACTGGTGATGCAACCGAGAACGATAACATTTTGTCACCAAAGCAGAAATTGGTGAAAGAACAATTGAATGACGAAGTAATAATGCAACTCAGAATGAAAGCTGTTGATGAAAAGACTGCAGATGCAATGGCGGAATGTTTCTACATGAAAGATGAAGTGTTGATGAGAAAGTCGAAACCGCTCAACTCAGGTACAAACGAGTGGGACAGTATTCACCAGATTGTAATACCTAAGTGCTATCGTCAAGATATACTGCGTATGGCGCATGATCTTCCTTTCGCTGGTCACATGGGAGTCCGAAAAACGCACCACCGTATCCTCCCCTACTTCTACTGGCCAGGACTGAGAAGAGATGTCGAACAATACTGCAAGACTTGCCACGTATGCCAAATGGTAGGACGTCCTAACCAACGAATTCCTGTCGCTCCACTCCAGCCGATACCAGCGTTCGACGAACCATTCAGTCGTATACTCATTGATTGCGTGGGCCCGTTGCCGAAAACAAAAGCCGGTTTTCAATACCTGCTCACAGTCATGTGTTCATCCACTCGCTTCCCGGAAGCCATTCCGTTGCGGAACATAACAACAGTGAAGGTGGTAGACGCCCTGACAAATTTCTTCACACGTTATGGCCTACCGAAGACAGTACAGTCCGACCAGGGGACTAACTTTACTTCGAACATTTTCAAACAAGTCATGGAACAATTAGGGATAAGCCATAGGCTATCAAGTGCCTATCATCCTGAGAGCCAGGGAGCTCTGGAAAGGTTTCATCAGACATTAAAATCGATGCTTAAAAAGTACTGTTATGAAAACGAGAAAGACTGGGATAAGGGTGTGCCTTATGTACTGTTCGCTGCAAGGGAGGCCACTCAGGAATCCCTGGGGTTTAGCCCATTCGAACTTGTGTATGGACACTCAGTCAGAGGTCCGTTGAAACTTCTACATGAAACTTGGCTAACGGACAGTGAACCGATTGGACTTTTGTCATATGTAGATAAATTTAAAAATAGGCTTTATCATGCTTTTAACCATGTGAAGATTCATTTTCCACAGATGCAGGAGCGTATGAGACAGAACTATGACCGTAAAGCTACAGCTAGAACTTTTGCACCAGGTGACAAAGTTCTTGTGTTTCTACCTTTGCAAAATCAGCCTTTAAGTGCAAAGTTTAGTGGACCCTATGAGATAGAGTCAAAGCTTGGCGAGGTCAATTATTTGATAAAGACTCCTGACCGGAGACAAAAACAGAGGGTATGCCATATTAATTTACTTAAGCCCTATGTTTCCAGGGAAAAGAGTAAACCACGGGAGGTCCCCATGATTTCGTTAGCTAGAGTCCCGACGGATTTATCTAGGATAGAATATAAGTTAGCAGAAAGTAAACTTAATAATACAGATGCCCTTAAGAGTTTAGATACAAGGCTAGAACATCCTCCGGTAGAAGATAAGGAGAAGATTATTGAGCTGGTGCATGAAAATAAGTCAATGTTTACAAATGTTCCCAATAGGACACATGTCATAGAGCACGATGTAGTGTTAACCGATAGTGCCAGGTCTATTAAACAGCATCCATTTGACCCCATCAGACCTGAGCATATTAAATTAGATGTAAAGTATATGTTAGAAAATGACATAGGAGGAAAATGTGATAGCAAATGGTCTACACCCTGTGTGATGGTACCAAAAGCCGACCACACACTGCAGTTTTATAGAGACTTTGGGAAATTAAGTAATTTGACAGAGACCGACTGGTATCCCATTACCGTATCATCGACAAGATAGAGACAAGGTCATAGCTGATACTCTATCTCGGGTGCTACATGATTGACTGAATAACCCATACTTCTTTTTTCAGATCATCTCACTTATTCATTAAGAATGTGTCATGATAACCTATCATTCGTTTGAATTTTGATTATGGAATACCTATAGAATACTTGTATCATACAGAAGTCAAGTCTTTTGAAAGTATTAATAATTCTTATAATCATGTATAATATTGATGTTCTGATATATTTTAAATTCATTTGATTATGGAAAAGAAATTCCATTTAAATGTTGATGCATGATGCAATAAATATATAATATGCACGTATTTACTTGATATGGATGGATAAAAGTAATTGTCATCACATGCAATTAAGTGGGAAAACTTTGAGATAGTTGATTTATTATCTTGTTTTATTTTAGTTAATGAATGGAACTAAATAATAATATGTACAATTTTTATCTTAGAAAGAGATGTAATCTTAATTGGTATAAATTAATAGATAATATTGGAAATCTATTGCTAAATTGTTATATCATGGTAATAGAATGGGAAAAACTAGTGGATATTCACTATGTTGTATAGGTTGTTATATATTCCATATATCCGGGAATGGAGGGAAACAAAGGTACCTAAAGGTGAGCACTCATTCAACCCTGAACAAACTTTTATATTAAACTTTTAAATTTGCCAAAACGCATAATAGTGGATTACATTTTAATATTTAGACTACTGTAGTAATCGTAACTAGAGCGTATTTTCTCCTCGTATTTGAGAAAAGGGGAAGTATCATCATCTTAGGTATGAACCCTGTTAATGTCAAGTTGACACTGTAATTTAAAGGGGAAGTAACCTATAGTTTGATTCGAGTTACGTATTACTTATCTTTTGGTTTGTATATTAGAAGTAAACTGTTGAAAATTGACAGAGTTTGAGCAATGTTATATTTGTTTAAATAGATTAAGACTTTTTGCAAATTTTTGGTGGAAATCCACACAACTGTACATAGTTAAAATAAGAATGACTAGAATATTTTTGAATTATTTGTACTTGTTGAGACATTAGTTAATATTAATACTAACGGTGAAATATTTGTCCATCACGTTATAATCACAATTACCATTGGGTAGTGACACTTTTTATAATTTAGTTGTACCAGTGAGCCATGTTTGCTTAAATTGTCTAATAATCTTCCATTGATTGTTTGTTATTAAAACGATAGTGTTAAGTACGAAAAATGTACCATGTTGAGTATTACTTGGGTAATTATGGTACATTATTTCTTTCATTGGGTGGGGGCGTGTCATGTATATTGTTTTTCCAAGAATTGGAACACGCAATGTTTATTCTCCTCTCTCTCTCTTTTCTTACTACACGCAATATTAGGACGTTTAGTAGGAAAACGAAAGGTTCTAGGTAATGCTGGGATTCTGTGTTGATCTCAAATTCTCAGAGTCTGGGAACGACTCATTATTTAATAGGGGAAGTTCATATCGTTTTGTTATGAGTTTTGTAATGTTACCATGATTTTCACCCCTACTGGTAGTGGGTCTGTCCCTTGCACCACTCGGATAGTATTTAATGATTTGTTTTGTCTGAAAGACGGAGAGTTTCAAAATATGTTCCTTTGAACGTTTGTGTTTGCACTATTTTATTCTAACTGTACATAATAGATATATTGTATATATTGAACATACCACCTGAAATAAACTATCAACAACAGTTACACTGAAGCTTCTTTGTCAAGTTACTATCCTATTGTGTTGTATACATTACTATAAGATTTATCTACTACCATAATTTACAAGAAAGGAAATGTTGGAATACAAATACTGAATTTGTGCCCAGGACTATAAGAAGAGTTCGTGTAATACTGAAACATAAATACTAATAATTAAAGTCTCCCCTAGGACTAACGAGAATTATCAGCAAGATCTACACAGCTCTGGCCACAAGGGGATTGTGGACGTAACAAAGGTCACACAATCCCCTTGTATGCCGCGGCAACAGGCAGCGCGTTCGGTTGGCGTACCGGAGGTCCTGTGTTCGAATCCTGGTGAATGTTAGGATTTGTTCCCGGGTCTGAAGGGTGTCTCCGAGTCTACCCAGCTCATATTGGTAACTGACTTTAGATGGTGTTAAGTAAAGGCGGCTGGTCATTGTGGTGGACACACAATCCCCTAGTACGCCGTGACAAAAGAACGCTGGCCCGTTGAATCAATTTAGTCCGTCGGGATACTTTTGCATGTTTACTTTTGATGTCACAATAGTCCCAGAAACCCATTAACCATTCAACAATCACGCATCCAATAACCACACATTATACTTGAACTATGAAGCGGAGTGCCAGCTTGGGGCATCCTATCCTGTTTTTAAATTATTGTCTAACCAATGAGATCGTCAAAAAATATTTTAACTTCTCAGCAATTAACATTTTCCATTTATTTTCCTTTTTAAAAAAAATTATCAAACATACATCCTGATTGTATTTTGAGTTTATCGTCTGCTTTTTCCCCTTCTCTTTTTGAGATTGCTCGATCCAATAAATTTAATGTTTTTGTTGATTTAATTTAAAACAGAGTTTTTAGCATACATTTGTCTCGCATTATGTACGCAAACAATTAAAACAAACGCGTGCAGCGTCGGCAAACAATGGGGGCCCCCAACAGAGAATCCATTGGGTTGAATCATAAAAAAAAACACCACCGTTATATCGATTGTAATAGAATATTTTATCAAGATTCAACTCCTGACTGGCAGATTTTTTTTGGTGGTCATTTCAAGGTAACATCACCAGATTGACATTTGAAAAAGGACAATACTAAATACTTTGCAAATGATGGTCATGGATAATTTATATTTATCTTAGCATCAGTTTTGAAAGAGAAAAAAAAGAGGACGAGGATGAACGTGATCATTTAAACTGTTTTAAAAGGAATTTAACGACAAATATAAGCTAAAATATAACTACTAAAGAACTAAGGACAATAGTAGATATCATTTAAAAAAAAAAAGAAAATGTAAGAAATGCAGAATGTTAAAATGTAAATAATGCAAAATGTTAAAATGTTAGAAATGCTAAATGTTAACATGTAAGATGTAAGATGTAAGACCTGAAAAATGTTAAAATGTAAGACCTGCAAATCTGAAAATGACCTGCAAAATGTGAATATGTAAGACCTGCAAAATGTTAAACTGTAAGACCTGCAAATCTGAAAATGACCTGCGAAATGTGAAATTGACACCTTTAAAAAGTGAAAAAGATGAGAACGGAGGTAGGGCAAAGGGGTAATGTTGGTAGTAACGATGCCTGCTGAAGTTATGGTTACTAATAAGTTGCAGACGTGAAGTTACAGACGTCACTTTACCAACGATTTTAGTGCAACATTTTAAAACAAAAATATCTGCCATTAAAAAAAATGAAATAAATTTAACAAACGCAGAAATCTGTTTTGTATCCTTTGTGAGTGTAAGCTTAAAACTGTTGTTTTTTCTATCAGCCATTTGCCACTCACCGCAACAGGCATTAGTTGGCAAGCATGTTGTGGTGTCGATGGGTTAACGATTTGTTAACATCACCAGTAGACCTACGCATGAGCCTTACCTTTTAGTTCTACCTTTAAAAGCATAACAGAAATGCCATGTTCGTCTCAATACATAGTTTTACACACAGATCGACAGACAAAATGAAATTATTATAATTTCCCATCACTTTAGGATTTAGTTAGAATTGTATATTACTGTTAGGATTCAAAATAATAAATTATTGCATGAAGCCATAACCTTGCCAAATTAATGATTTACATTATATGATATCTCGAAGACGAACGTAAAATCACAAAATAAAAGAAGTGACTTATGACGCTAGAAAGTATGACGCGTTAGTTTAGAGATGACGTTGGTAAGATATCGAGAAACCTTAGACGACATTAGTTTTTATGGGTCACGGTAGCCGAGCGGCAGCGCGTTCGGCTGGCGATCCGAAGGTCAAAAGTTCGAATCCTGGTGGAAGCTAGCATTTTTTCCCCTGGAATTGATGGTGTCGATGAGTCTACCCAGCTCTGGTGGGCACCCTGCCATTAGTTGGGGTAAAGTAAAGGCGGCTGGGCATTGTGTTGGCCACACATCCTCTAATATGCCGTGGCCACAGATCAGTTTGGTCCGAAGGGTATTTTACTTCTTTTAGTCTTATTGAACAATATGACGTGTTTTTGCTAATCTCTAGACCAGGAGTCGGCCATCTAAGGCACGCGTGCCACACTTGGCACGCAGAATAATTTTCAGTGGCACGCGAGAGACCTCCAAGAAGATTTTTTAATGCAGTCAAAACAACGTACATCAGCATAATTAATGGGTGCTACGGGGTGAACTACACGATAATCACTCAGAAATATTAGTTTATTAAATTACGTCTAGAACGGAGTCTACGAAAAGTCTTGGATAGATTCGTTTCTTGTCTGAAAGCAATTAAAATCAAGGTGTATCTTGATGGAAAAAAACATTTTCGGTATTGAATAACAAGAACTGACTGTTGAAGCTGATGTTTCTGAATGACACGACGACACATTTTAGTGAGTTGAACTTGAATCTACAGACACTTGAAGTGTTGGACCACTGGAATGGGTTTGCAGTGAAACTGGAAATACCTTGCCGTGAAATCAATTTGAAAACATTTAAGTATTTCCCTAATTTAAGGAAAATTAAGATAAATGAGCGTTTTCAGAAGTTAATTCAAGCACTCAATGCGGAGATTTCTAAACAATGGCAAGAATTTCAGATTCATGAATTTATGTGTGCATACCACATCATGCCTTGTTGGTTTGATTTTATCACAAACTACTTAGATATGAATCTTTTTATAGTGGATTAATATGGGAGTTTTTTTTATAATTTTAAACATCCAAAAAATGGGCATCGAAATATGACGAATTGCGGGAAAATCTGAAAGGAAAGTCATTTGTTGTCATCTGCTTGGCATTTGCTCTACTTTCAGCTTTTGGTTTAATTTACTCTAGTGAACATATTTTATCGCATGTTAAAGCAGTGTTAAGCATACCAAGAAGTCACTTAAACTTGACCACTAAGAGTGACTAATAAATATGTACCTGACATTGAATGAGTAGCAAAGAGCATTCAAGGAAAATGTGCTCATCAATTGATACATGCTAATTACATTCAAAAGAGTTTTTATGCTCCTCTCTCTTAATTTCTAAAACAGATAAGTATGTTTTATTATTGTAATAATTATAACAGACTTATATAATAGCATTATATTATGTAATTGTTGTGATTTTTAATGGTTAATAAAATAAACTCCTTAAATCGACTTTATTAATGCAGAAAATGTTTATTTGAAACGTAAATTAATTTTATACATCTAATTCTATGTTGAAAAAAAGAGCATTATGTTGAATTTGTATAAAGAAATAATAATTTATAACTAACTCTACTTATATTAAAAAAATTAACTCGTTATGACAATGCTAGCATCAAATTTGGAAAATTTAATTAAAGGGAGATAATTAATCCGTTTTCTTTGCGTTAATATTAAATTTTTGTAATATGCTTTTTTTTTTATTTTCTTTTAAAAAATGGCTTAAGATTAATAATTTTGAAATGGTCAAACTATAAGGATAGTTGAAAATTATATAAATATTATATGAATAAATAATTTATTTGAACACTTTTAAACATTGCATTTACTACCCAGTTTGTAGGATTACAACGTATCTATTCATTTTTAACTGTCTTCTGTAGTGGTCATAATTCTGAACAAATAATATAAAATAATATATTAGCTGAAATTTCAGTAATGCTGAGTAGAGATGGGCAAAACCGTTCACCATGCTGATCGCCGTTCAATTGAGCGCTAACTAAAAAGATACGGATCCGTTGAACGGTTCCACGGATCACTTAGTAATTTACCCTCCCCCCCCCCCGCCTCCCTCCATAATTTTATATGTTGGATGTCAAGGGGAGAGAAAAACAACTTGGATCCCTTGTTGAAACGCCGTTTTTTTTGTTACTTAAAACATAAAAAAATATAAATAAGAAATAATTATTCTCAATTGTCTAGTTGTAGGCTACTAAACTAATTATAATTAAACTTTTGTTTTTAAGCTATAATTCCTTTTTTGCACCTAATAAGTAAAATTAAAAGGGTAAATGTAAAATACTGTAATCATATTGGCTAATTATAATGCAAAAATGGTATCATCAACATTATTTACAATTGACAGCAATTGTACGATCACTCGCATTCGAAACCAGCATATCGAAATGCAGAACGGGAACCGATCAGTACAGACCCATTCAGTACTGAGCGGGTCTGAGCCGATCAGTACTGAGCGGGTCTGAGCTGATCAGTACTGAGCGGGTCTGATCCGATCAGTACAGACCCATATCAGTACTGAGCGGGTCTGAGCCGATCAGTACTGAGCGGGTCTGAGCCGATCAGTACTGAGCGGGTCTGAGCCGATCAGTACTGAGCGGGTCTGAGCCGATCAGTACTGAGCGGGTCTGAGCCGATCAGTATTGAGCGGGTCTGAGCCGATCAATACTGAGCGGGTCTGATCCGATCAGTACAGACCCATATCAGTACTGAGCGGGTCTGAATCGGTCTGATCCGGGTCAGATACGGATTCTAAGTGAACTATGGAAACCAACATATCGAAATGCAGAACGGGAACGGATCAGTACTGATCCGGGTCTTTTGACAGTGATCGGCTTTCGGATCCGTTCCTTTAAAAGACCCGGATCAGTTGATCAGTTCTTTAGTGAGCGACCCATCTCTAATGCTGAGATCAAAGTATTAAGCTATAAATAATTTAAAGCAATTTAATTACTATTACCAGTATTGTACCTTGACAACTATAATCAAATGTTAATACATGAACAACTAATGTGTCCGTTGATAAATGAAATTGTGTATTAGCTATGAATGGATTAAAAAAAACGATGATAATACAAATGTTCATTTGTTTTTAAATATGAAACGCTTTAATGATATTCTCTGTAATCGTGGCCCTTTTCTTTTGGTGTTGATCTTGCTACGGCACTAAATAAATTCTCTTATAAAAATAATAAAGTTGAGCAGTTTGACTTTCACGCTGTTGGCACGCTGAATAATTTTGAAATCCTATTTTTGCACACTGAAAGCAAAAGTTTGCCGACCCCTGCCCTAGACTCTCGACTCTAGACTGTCTATTTCAATCTGATGTATATCTTTGCTGAGTTAAGAATTATTCTATTAAAAATTTTGAGTTCATACTTTCTTCGGAGCATAATTTTATGTCTAAGGAGTGCAAGAATGAAAGATTGCTTATACTTCATATGTGGCCTGCCCTGAGATTCATAATTCAATACAACCGAAAAAATAACGGTCATAATTACATACCTGTTGAACTAGACCTAGATGCAACCGTTCTGTTTTGTCATAAAAAAAAAAAGAAGAAGATGGATCTTCTCTAAACAACGGTGGTGTATAGACTTTTATCATGTGATGAGCATCTTATCAGAAGCCTTTAGGTACAGTGCATATTACAAGATACTTGTATTACAAGCTTATGTTCTAGTCGGCAGCCTACGACACACGTGCCAGACTTGGCATTTTCAATGGCACGCAAGAGGCCTTAAAAGCATATTCAAGTCTCTTCTACCAGAAATTTAGTATTATAACAGAATGACTTTTAGCCTGTTGGCACGCTGAATGAATTAGAAATCATACTTTGGCACACTGTTATCAAAAGGTTGCCGAACCCTGGTCTAGTACAAGATTAATAGCATTAGTAAAATCACACACTGTTAAAAAACAATTCAGGGAGACTATTAAAAAACCTAAGTAGAATACTACTTTATTAAAGCATTATGTTCCAACTTAGAAACACAAAACAATTGACACACGTCTTAATGCATGGTGAACCTAAAAGGCCAATGTATTCTAACACTTCCAGCCCCATTCGTTCATTTAATAACTAAACATGCCTATGTGCTGCAATCCTGCGAGCAAGAAAAAATGTAGGGGGATTACATTTTATTTCATTTCCAAAAAATGTTGCAGAAAGAAAACGATGTAGTGTGAACGTCAGACGTGAAGATCACTTATTTTAAATTTAAAGAGTGTTGCCGGAAATAAACCGGACGTACTTGTATGCAACGACACCTGACCTATATAGTTTAATTTTAGTGTAGGCTAGTTGTAAACTAACAAATTTTAATTAAACTTAATGCGACTAATACGTCGACTATTATTTATCGCATACTCACTTTTGATGTTAAAAACGGATTCCTCTTAACCTATTTCTGGTAACCTTTTATATATTTTTAAAAGACCAGAACTCCAGAAAAAGTTATACTTGAAACAGACCAAAAAACATTAGTTAAAGTGTGTTGCCGGAAGTAAACCGGAAGTTCAAGGATGTATTGAACCCAACAGGTCAGTGCTCATTAAGACTTGTCAACGATATTATAAAACTACAGGAAGACAAAGAGATAAAACAATTTCCTCAATTTTAATTAATAATGACGTATTCATACACGATTCTTACCAAGCGTCAGCTGATAGGGAATGGGTTGTCTTAACGTGTCGGGAAAACCAAGAATTTTTATAACATCTATAACCATTACACGGCTTTTTCAACTGTCAGTCATTATGTTTTAACTTTTCTAGCATGTAAATCTATAAACAAAACTGCGGATTACTTTTTAAGTGCAACGTTAATTGTAGTCAAAATAAAGGATTTTAACATAGTAAAGTGGAAATAATCTTCCCGTAGACAGCTTCTCGTGACTACCACCTAAGACTAAAGGACCGCTTGCTTTAGTATTTCTGCTATTTGATGACTCGAATGACTTCTTTTCGGAATTCCCTTCCCTTCTGTACTGTACTCTAACGCTTTATTTAATCGCCATGATTTTCTCAATGAAAAATAAAAATTAAAATCGAAAGTTGTATACAGCGGAAACATTTTGGCAAACGTAGGAGCGTACTAGTCATTAGCGTTATTGGATGCGCACGGGAAAAGAACATATAATTTCTAAACCATAGAGCAAGCGGTCTATCTTATTATAGTTTTTGCTACCACCAAACAGTGGTACAAGAACGATAGCGATGAGAAAATTACCCGGAAAAACGCACTGGAGATGCGCAGTAAGTTATCGATTCTGCAATAAGTGGCACTTTTCTCTTCTAGAGCTTCTGTCCCAGAGTTCCAGAGGCGCCAATACTAAGAAACGCGAGTCCCATACTAGACTTATATATATATAAAAACTACTTATTGAAATAGCAAGTGAAAGCTAAAGGTCGTATAATATACACTGTGTTACAGAGGATTCCATTTTAAAGTTTATTTCTGAGATTTGTTTTACTTGTTCGTGTTTACAAGGATTTTATAAAACTTGGTTTGGATATTTATGAAATCAAATAGTGTTGTTGTTTTTAAAAGGTAAGATGTGCTATTTGTTTGTAAACAAAGCTACCTCTCTATGAATATATCTGCTTCTATGCATATCAATAGATGACTAGTTTTGTATATTTCTATGTATTTGTCTGTATATCATACTTCCATCTACCTATTGCATATACATTTTTATCTTATCTATCCAACCCCCCATCCACCAATCTATCTATCTATCTATCTATCTATCTATCTCTCTATCTCTCTATCTATCTATCTATCTATCTATCTATCTATCTACCTATCTATCTATCTATATATATATATATATATCAGTCTGTCTGTTTGTCTGTGTGTTAGTCGTTCGTTCTTTCTTTCTCTCAATTTATCTGTCTATCTATGTATCTACCTATCTATGTTTCTATATAGCTATCTATCTATTCACCCATGCACCTATGTATCTATCTCTCTATCTGTGCATATCACTATATGTATATCTATCCATCTATCTGCTAATATGTCTGTCTTTTTGTTTATCTATCCACCAGTTTTTTTCTCTCTCTCTCTCTGCTCTTTTAAACTGTTTGTCTGTCTATGTCTGTGTGACTTTGTCTGTCTGTATCTCCATGCATCTCCCCATCCAGCTACCTACCTTTCTCTCCCGATCCTTATCTTACAAAGTAGTTTATTAGATTTAGAGTTTTTATCTCTGGTAGAAATAAAACGCTTTATCATAACGACTTTTGCTTTTTTGAAATATTTCTTCCATGAAGTGCCTCTAAATCTAGTGATTCTACAAATAGCCTTGGCGCCATGCATGACGTGTATTATAAGCACATGTGTAATTGTATCACATTTTAAAGTATTTCTTTTTGTAATCGCAAAGCACCAAATTGTAATTTTTATTAGTATATGAAATCTCCTATAATAACTTCAGAAAAATATCTTTATAAGACTTGGCATGTAGCAAAAGTTGTATAAGGTGACCCACTTCCCGTCAACCACATTGCATGGTATACACTACACATTCTATCAAATTTGCCCCCACCACTTCAACTCCCAAAATAATTTCTAATATTAGCTTTGCTTTTCTAAAGACAAATAATAGTTTTAGAGGTAAATTCAATAGTTTTTGACCGAAAAGCGGAAATGTAAACACAAATGCATATAAATCAGAAAGTATTTATGCATGCAACTTTGTTTTTAGGGGTTGTTTGCAAGACAAAAACTTAAAAAGCTGCAGTCATTTGTTGATTTTCTTAAAAATATATTTTAAGTGACTTAACGGGTATAATTTCCAAAACATTATCAAAATAAAATACAACACGCTGTGTTACTTCATGTCTTTGCTACCTGTGGTTTAAAATATAGGCTATATATGATTAATTATGGTGTATATATTATTATAGAGACTTATATATTTCCCATATGCTGCAAATTATATAATGATTATACAAAGTTGTTTTCTTTTTAAATATACCGAACCTTACTCCCTCAGTCTGCTTTGAACCATTTATATAGGCTAATTAACTTTTTTCAATGATATATTGCTAAAACAATCTCTTATAGAGGCGTGAAATAGAAATACATTAAATCTGCCGTAGCCACAGAAAACTGGTGAACGCTGCTTCACCGGTACCACAGATAAATATGGTCCGATGGGATACTTTAGATAGATAGTAGATAAGTAGAGAGTAGATAGATAAATAGTAAAAAAAGATAGGTGATAGGTAAATAGTAGGTAAGTAGACAGATGCAAGAGAATTGATAGATGCTATGCAAATAATTGTGGATATGTTGATAAGACACAGATAGACAGTAGTTAGATATATAATTTTTTTAAAGCTATATGCATTTTCAGCTATAGTCCTAAGCAGTGCTTTTTTGTAAAAAAAAAATAGGTGGATTGCCTAACTTTTAAAGCAGTTTCGCATTTTATATTTTAATTCTTATTGCGCGCAATTTTAAAATAATTCAATTTTAACAAATTAATAATGTAATAAATTAAAAATAAACGTTAAAATACAAGAAAAGTAATAATTTTTTCCCCACATTGAAAAAGGTGCCGGTACGTGGTACCTGTGCGTACCGTCACAAAAAAAAAACACACTGGTCCTAAGCATTTTTAGCTATAAGCATATTTAGCTATACGCATTTTTAACTATAAGCATTTTTAGCTATAGGCCTACGCATTTTTTTAGCTATAAGCACTTTTGGACCTCCGCTGTTTACTTTTATATTAAGTTGGTCAAACTATTTTATTTTGTTGGATCTTTTTTTTTTGTCTCGTTAAGTTTTGGGCTATTCAAACGACGCAATAACTTGCGGTGTAATCTAATAACATTTTCTTAGACTTAATTAGCCCAGAGAATTATAGCCCAGGTCCTGTATAAATAATGAGTTCTATGTATGTTTGTTTCTAACGTTCTCTCAGCTTACAATATGTCGGTCGCTATACAATGAAAACTTTCTATATTATAAGCCTATCATGGTATAAAAAAAAATTGAATAATTCTTTGAATTTGAATATTTCTCTAGAAAGATAAGACAGAATAAAAAACAACAACAAATTAACCCTTCCCGTACCGACCTACTTCTATCTATGCTGCATTCAGTTCCGCTATATACGCGCCCGGGACTTTAAGGGTTAACATGGTTTTAAATACTTATCAATGCGTTTGAATAAGCAAGACTGCTAAACACATGGATATGGCTAGGGCGATATTGTAATCTTTTTTTTTTTCAAAATACATCTGTAATTTATAAAATAGAGAAGATACGATTTTATAGATACATTTTTAATGTAATAACAGGTATTTCTAGATTTATTTTAGGATGAATTGCTAATTCCGTACCCACTTTAATAGAGTCTGACAAACTATTGATATTCTGCAATAGATTGTGATAAAATGTGATAGCTTTTGATAGACTGTAATAGTGTGTGATATAATGTTATACCTTTTGGTAGACAGTAATAGACTGTGATACACTGTGATAGTCTGTGATAGTCTGTGATAACCTATGATATAATGTGATAGTCTGTGATAGATATTGAAAGACTATGATAAACTGTGATAGACTGTGATATATTTTAATAGACTGTTATAATCTGCGATGTACTGTAATACCCAGATGTTGATAGATTAACTGATGGGCTATACCTAGAGACTATAGGCATGTCAATAAATTCATAACATTTCTGTGCTTGTATTATTAATTTTTTTTTTATCTGGGCTAGCATCGCGGCCCGAAACTTAACCTTTCACACGACACGTGAATCCTCTAATTCAACCCCTCCCCCGCCCCTCCACACCCAAACTTTCCACCGTGTCCGTCCAGAAATGAATTAGTCAGGCATGACGTTAGATTGGTGGGAATTATTCCCATTGTAATGCACCCACTCATCAAACAGACCCACCGACCCAACAGAACAATGTTAACCCTTACAGTCCCGGGCGCGTATATAGCGGAACTGAAGGCAGCATAGATAGAAGTAGGTCGGTACGGGAAGTGTTAAATTCTTCAGTAAAGCCACTGACATTTATTTGCAAAGAAAGAAGGAAAACAAATGAAATACTGTCTTTCAACCCAACACAAGTCTGATGACAGACATGTTAACCCGTAGCATGTTTATTCCATAAAGATATATAGACCTGAAATTAGAAACCAGTCATAAAAATCGATTGTGTTTAATGAACTCACGCTATCTAGGGTTAACGTTTGTCTACGTTTAAAGATAACTTAGATTTAACCCACTCACGGCTGAGTGTATTTCCAGTTTTATTCCACGCAAAACTGTGTTTGCAACTGTCGTTGTTTTAAAAGAAGTCAAATCGATTGCCAGTTTTAAGGAAAGTATTGGAAACGTACCAAACAACATTGATTGCATTTGAGCACCAGGTGGTTTTCGTACTTTGTTTGCCACAAACGTCCTAGCGAGGTTAAGTTCATGTACTTGTAAGGATTGAGAAATAAAAAGAGAAGTTCATGAAATAATTTACCACTTGGGGAAAATGTTAATAGAAACTGTCTGTCTGTCTGTGAGTCTGTCTGTCTATCTATCTATCACTATATCACTATATATATCTATTTAGCTATTTGTCTATCTATTTATCTATCCGTCTATCTATTTATCTATCTATCTATTAATCCTCTATCTATTTGTTTATGCTGTCTGTCTGTTCATATGTTTATCTATCAATGAGTTGGCTAGCACTATGTCCCCCCCCCCCCCCTCATCCCCAACCACAGCTAAGTTTTTTTTCCCTTTAACGAAATGCAACTGTGAATCTCGAGAAATTTGGGGAGGGGGGTGCTCGTTATCTAGTAACGATATCTATATGTCCATCTATCTCACTGTGTATCTGTCTATTCGTCTATCTGTCTATATGTCTGTCTATCTATCTGTGTCTGCCGGTCTACAGTTCTAAATGTCTATCTATCTATCTATCTATCTATCTATCTATCTATCTATCTATCTATCTATCTATCTATCTATCTATCTATCTATCTATCTATCTATCTATCTATCTATCTATGTATCTATGTATCTATCTATCTATCTATCTATGTATCTATGTATCTATCTATCTATCTATCTATCCATCTATATATAATATATATATATATATATATATATATATATATATATATATATATATATATATATATATATATAACAATTATCCATCGATTGACCTTTCTGTCTATCTATGGATCTATCTATCTATATATTTATTCATCTATCTATCTGTTCGCCCGACCATTCACCATTTCTTCTATTTGTCTATGTATATATCTTTCAATCTATATATCTATCTATCAATATTTCTTTCAATCGGTCCATTATTCTCGTCCAGTAGAAATGTCACACAATGCCTGGCTTATGATAAAGATTGCATTCGAACGACTCAAGGGAATTCCTAGACCCTTCACGAGCTAGTCTGTATACAAGCTAATTAAAAATGGTTGGTGAGCAGAGAACACGTCTGTATGCTCGGGAGACATACACAATGTTAAAGTAATTGCGAAATAGAACATACAGAATATAGATTTTTGCGAATGTACACTTTCTCTTTAAAAAGCAATACAAAATGAAACCATACAAAGCTCTTGTTTTCAGTTGCCGCACAATGTCTTCTGCTATCTATTATCAATAGGTCTACATGCAATCAAAGACTATAATAAGATGGACCGCTTGCTCTATTTTAAAGCGTATATGTTATTTATTCCGTGCGCAGCCAATAACGCTGTCTTAAATGACTCCTACGGCCGACTTACAGGTTTCCGCTGTATACAACTTTCGATTTTTTTTAAATTTTCCAATTAGAAAATCAAAGCGTTTTAATAAAACGGAAAGATACTATACAAACGGGAATCGGAAATTCAATTGAGAAAATCATAGCTATTAAATAAAACGGAAGCGTACAATACAAAAAAGAATCGGGAATTCCGAAAAGAAGTCATTTGAGTCATCAAATAGCAGAAATATTGAAGCAAAGCGATCCATCTTTGATGCAATCTAAAATCTTGTTTTTGTAAACAAAAAAGTAAAGTAGTAATAATACATAAAAAAATAAAATTTCTAACTTAGAAAAACAACACAATAGCAACCTGTTATAATACTCAGATAAACATAAGGAAACAAACATTTTTCTTATCCCTTATCCGAGAACAAATGCATATAAGTAGGCCTAATCTTTCTTGTCGACTGGCAGCCAGGCAGGGAATGCATTACCCGAACAAACCAGAAAAACCAGTAAGTTCAATATCATTTAAAAATGGAAGACTAGACCCGGGCCACGTATGAACGTAGAACGCAATAACCTTCTTTATAGAAGGGGCATTTGTAATATATAAGAAATTATAAGAGTTGATATCTATTTCGCAGTTCGTTTTTAGAAAACAAAATTTTATATTGAACTAGCGTGTCTCGACATGGAATAACTGGAATCTTTTAAGAGGTAAAATATACAAGGAATTTACAATCTAGGATTAAATAGCTTTAAAAGATTTAACTTACACCATTAGAATGAACAAGTCTTAACGTGTATGCATGCATAAAAGGTCGACAAATAAAAAACATTTCCGGTCGAATTCAATCATTTGTTTCGAAACATGTCTGTGTGCTACTTTACTGGTTGTACTCAAATTTGTTGGGGATTAAAATTTATTTCATTTCCAAAAGATGTTTACAAAACAAAACAATGTATTGTGAAAGTCAGAAGTGAAAAATCACCTTTTTAAACTATCAAACTTATTGCTAAATGCAAAGGAATTTTTGTTATTCGTTTTTATGAATTTGCGCATTTTGTTTTTCAATAACCAAAAAAACGCAACTCTTGACTCATTTATTTTGTAAACAAATAAATATTTAACTTCACGCGACTAACACTTGAGTATTAGTTATCGCCTACTCACTTTTGATGTTAAAAACGGATTCCTCATAACTAGTATTGTATCCTTTGTATAATTCTAAAAGACTAGAACTGGCCGTCGAGGTTGAAATCAATTGTCAAACACCAGCAAAAGCATGTTTTTTTTTATTAGTTTAAAAATAGAACAGGAAGTTCACGAACATATGGGTTCAAAAGTTCACGCCTCATTAAGACTTGTCAATGACAGCAGATTGCGCGATTAAATGAAATGTTATTGGCAATTAAAAGTAACACATTATAATAGATCTTACTGTTAAAACGTTGACTTACTTTCTTCAACTCTCCCATTAATGTCTGGCTCTACACTTCTCGCTTTTTCTCTTTTCTTCTCGATGTCTTTTCTCCACATTCTCTTCTATCTTTAACTTGTTTTTTCTCCTTCTCTATCTCTCTATTATCCACCATCTCATCTCTTTTTTTTCTCTTTTCATCTCCCTTCCCTGCTATATTTCATATTCCCCATCTTTTTTTCTTTTCTTCCTCTTTACTATATTCTCTTTCATGTTGTTTTCTCTCTCTTTTATTCCATCTCGCCTCTCTTTCTCTTTTCTATATTCTTCCATCTCTTCTCTTATATCCTTCCTCTCACTTTCTTATCTTCTCTTATTTGTCTATCAATCTCTTATTTCTTGCATTCTTAACTTCTCAGAATTTCTTATTTTCTCTAAATCTCTAATTTTTCTCTCACTCGCTTTTCTTCTCTCTCTCTCTCTCGTATTTTATCTCACGTTTTTATATTCTCACCATTTCTCTCTCTCTCTCTTTTCTTCTGTCTGCCAAACGTTTCAATAGTATTCTTTTTTTTTGTCCACACGATGACGCCAAAACTAAATCCAGCAACATGTTTGGCCAATGACCTCTTTATATTTGTTTAAATCACTCTTTCTCTGTTCCTAGCAGACTAAGTTTATCCCCCCCCCCACCCCCTTTATTGTTGTTTTTGTAACCCTTTCTAAACCAAAGCCATTCATCATTCCCAATGACAAGGAAGTTCCGTTGTCTCTCGCACAGATTGTCTTTCCCAGTGGCTAAGCAATCCAATATACTGGCACCGAGGTGACGCATTCAAGGTTTTTTTTTAATGTTGTTTTTGCTTATTTTACTTGGTCGGTCGACCCTAAAGCATACTCCTTGAACCCTTTAACTCCTCGCTAGCTTGCTCGAGTCCTTGGATTTCTCGTGGAAACATATTGCTTCCTGCAAGATTCCTTTCGGCGCTCTCCATTTCGGGCAAGCCATTTTCAGTCTTCAGGTTACAGTTCATCAGTTCATCTTAACAGGATCGTATCCACACGTGGTCATTGGTCGACTAATCGGTCTCTTTACCTGGAGGATCCACTGCAAAGCCTTATGGGCGAGGTCCTGGGAAAGTGTGTGTGTGGTCGGGAGGAGTGGTCTGCATGTTGTGTTCAATCCATAAGTCATTTACGCCAGAACATCTACTTGTCATGAGATCTTGGTTTGTCTTCTGCCAGAAATTTGTGAGTCTATATTCAAACTCCACGATGGTCGAGCCGGCACCGTGTTTGGCTGGCGTACCGAAGGCGCTGGGTTCGAACCCTGGTGAGGTCCCTGAGTCTACCCAGCTCTGATGGGTACCTGACATTAGTTGGGGGTAAAATAAAGGCGGCTGGGCATTGTGCTGGCCACACAATCACCTAGTATGCTGTGGCCACAGACACTGGTAAACGCTGTTTCACCGGCCCTGTGATCAATTTTGTCCGACGTGTCCTTTACTTACTTACTATTCAAACTCCCAAGTGTTGTTCTTTTAATAATTGAGATTAGAGTGTGTGTGAGATCTTCGTAGAGACTACACGATGGAATAAAATAATTATATCAAAAGGCTAACGTAAAAATTTAAACTCTTTATTGTCATCGTATGTTCTTTATTCGTCTTAAACACACTCATTTTAGCATCACAGCTTCTTTTTTTTTTAAATGGTGGTTTTACTGAATGGTTCCTATTCTGACATTTTTTGTCCGTAAAAAAATGTTTTTAACAATACTATTATCATTACTCTAAATTGTGTGCAAGAATGTGAATGGAACAGGTATAATAGCTCCCAACTAGTTTTGTGCAAGAATGTGAATGGATTAGGTATAATAGCTCCCAACTAGTTTTGTGCAAGAATGTGAATGGATTAGGTATAATAGCTCCCAACTAGTTTTGTGCAAGAATGTGCATGGAACAGGTATAATAGCTCCCAACTAGTTTTGTGCAAGAATGTGCATGGAACAGGTATAATAGCTCCCAACTAGTTTTGAGCAAGAATGTGCATGGAACAGGTATAATAGCTCCCAACTAGTTTTGTGCAAGAATGTGCATGGAACAGGTATAATAGCTCCCAACTAGTTTTGTGCAAGAATGTGCATGGAACAGGTATAATAGCTCCCAACTAGTTTTGTGCAAGAATGTGAATGGAACAGGTATAATAGCTCCCAACTAGTTTTGTGCAAGAATGTGAATGGAACAGGTATAATAGCTCCCAACTAGTTTTGTGCAAGAATGTGAATGGATTAGGTATAATAGCTCCCAACTAGTTTTGTGCAAGAATGTGAATGGAACAGGTATAATAGCTCCCAACTAGTTTTGTGCAAGAATGTGAATGGATTAGGTATAATAGCTCCCAACTAGTTTTGTGCAAGAATGTGAATGGAACAGGTATAATAGCTCCCAACTAGTTTTGTGCAAGAATGTGAATGGATTAGGTATAATAGCTCCCAACTAGTTTTGTGCAAGAATGTGAATGGATTAGGTATAATAGCTCCCAACTAGTTTTGTGCAAGAATGTGAATGGAACAGGTATAATAGCTCCCAACTAGTTTTGTGCAAGAATGTGAATGGATTAGGTATAATAGCTCCCAACTAGTTTTGTGCAAGAATGTGCATGGAACAGGTATAATAGCTCCCAACTAGTTTTGTGCAAGAATGTGAATGGATTAGGTATAATAGCTCCCAACTAGTTTTGTGCAAGAATGTGAATGGATTAGGTATAATAGCTCCCAACTAGTTTTGTGCAAGAATGTGAATGGATTAGGTATAATAGCTCCCAACTAGTTTTGTGCAAGAATGTGAATGGAACAGGTATAATAGCTCCCAACTAGTTTTGTGCAAGAATGTGAATGGATTAGGTATAATAGCTCCCAACTAGTTTTGTGCAAGAATGTGAATGGAACAGGTATAATAGCTCCCAACTAGTTTTGTGCAAGAATGTGAATGGAACAGGTATAATAGCTCCCAACTAGTTTTGTGCAAGAATGTGAATGGATTAGGTATAATAGCTCCCAACTAGTTTTGTGCAAGAATGTGAATGGAACAGGTATAATAGCTCCCAACTAGTTTTGTCAGGCTCTAAAGCAATGGTTCCAGCACTGCTATCAAATGTAATGTAAATATCTCATATAACTGTAAAGTGATACAGTTATAAAATGTAATGTAAATATCTCATATAACTGTAAAGTGATACAGTTATAAAATGTAATGTAAATATCTCATATAACTGTAAAGTGATACAGTTATAAAATGTGTTACAAATTGAACATAATTAAAGCACATTGATTAATCTCAAGAAATCCATTTGAAATTATACATTGTGAAATATTTATTTCTAATTACAACACAACATCAGTGCTAATATAGAGATTGCGTCTTTCTCATCGGCTCACACAACGAAGATCATCTTTCACAACAAGTCTACTTCTGTATTTAGATTTAATAATTAACAAACTCGAAAGAACTGTTTCACAAAGATATGTTGTTTGGAAATGAAAGAGGAAGCGCAGCACAGTCTCAGACAAAATAGTATATGACTGCAAACACCTTATCCTGAATTTTGTAATTGGCATTGTAGAGAAATTAGTTGTTAATACATTAAATGAACTTCTCTTGTGTTATGTTTTGTCTCAGAAACATCTTCAAATGTGACTGTGCATGACTTTCTATCAAGTGCAATTGAAGCGTAAGATAAATTTGAAAGGTACTATGAAATTTCGTCTGCAAGCATGGGCAAGTGTTCTTTCACAAAAGTCGTCATCGTAAAAATCATTAGCGTAATCCTTTCATCTGGTTCAATGTCAAGTTTCTCAAAGAAAGCAGATAAGTTAAGCAACATGTACATTTTATTTACATCCTATTTCTTTTATGCCAAATCTAAAGTTTTTATTGGAATGATCCGATTTTTTCAAACAAAATTACAAAAATTAACTGGTCCTTGCAGTATACATTTTACTCATTCAAAATTTCAAAGATGTCAACAAAGTAAGTTATTTTCTGCAGATCACTTTTATCGCCATAAAGTGCTTAGAACTGCGTTTCCATAAGAAATTACCATTATTATTATTATAATTTTAAAGTTAAAAAGTTCTGAGTTTACCACGAAGCTAAAAACACGTTTTAAAATTTTTCCTCTCGCCAACCATCTGACTGTAAGTGAAGGGGTTGGTTCGCTGGTGTCATCACGTCCAGTACTCGTATGCACAAAATATAAATATACTTATTCCGTGCTCGTATGTGGATGCATCTGAATGTGGGTGGGCCCGCTTGTAGACTGATAAAATATGTATTTTTCGGTGGTCTTAGACGACCCCCATGAAATGGTTCTTCGATATCTATTAAGATTTAACATATAATGTTGGTATATTCTTTTAATTTCTTTAAAAAAAAAATTCATCGTGAGCGAACCCGATATAAAAAAGAACAATTAAACAAATGTTACTTCATCTAATCAAGGGAGATAATAGTCCTAGTTTTAAGTCTCTGGGACAATAATTTTAGTATTTTTACGACACAATTTGCATTAAAAATAATAATAATAATATTGTATATGCATATACCAGTACAGTTACTAAAATTAATAAAAATACGTAAAATGAACAATCAATTAATTAATATTTTTACATTATAAATATAAATTTTAAAACACCTTTTTAACTACTAGCTTGTTTTCATTAGTAAACATTTCTTTCTTTAAATAATCCAATCATTACTGTACATTTATAATGAAACCTAAATTTTTGGAAAGCCTTATTTTTAAGGTTTAAAGACTAAAAAGAGAAGAGGAATAGTCTAGACTCTAGACTCTAGACCACAGGTTCTCAACGGGGGCGATATCGCCCCCCGGGGGGTGGTGAGAAGCTTTAGGGGGGCGCTGACATTCCCGGGGGCGATTGGGGGGCGGTGAAGGGCAATTGGGCGGTACAAACGTACCTGATATATTTTAACACCTCAGCTATTTGAATCGATTAGTTTTTGTGCTGCTAAATATCTGATATCCCCCAACAGTTTGCCTACATATTATTAGATTAATAAGAAATAGGAATCGCAGTGACTTTTCGATGAATTAGGGGTCAGTATTTGGCCGGTTGGTCCTGTGGTTGGTTCACCGTCTGTCCACCCTGCTGACCGATCACTGTCGCCCTAACATATGCTAATATTAATGATATTTTGATCTCATTTTATCCGAGATGTCCTTAATGTGTTTTAATTCTCTAATGATCTATAGTAGTATAGTTAAGCGGCATAGATAAGTTCTAATCATTCAAACTGGGTAGTTATTGTAATGTTTGAAAGTATACATATATATTCTTTAGTCATATTATATTTATATAATTTTCAAATATTTTTTTTACAGTTTGATCATTTCAAAGTTATAAATTGTAAACCATTTATTTTTTAAAAAAGAAAAAAAAACAGAAATATTAGCTCAAATAAAACGGGCTAATTATCTCCCTTTAGCTAAAAAATGTTTCCACATTTGATTCAATAGTGATGCCGAACAAGTTCTGTTTTGTAATATAACAAATATTACTGATTATTAAACTTAAGGCTTTTGCAACCAAAATTAAAACAAAAATAGACAAATTGCTAGCAACACACCAGGCAAACGATTCGCATTAATGTTGATTTATTTAAACCTTTTGTTAAGGCAATTTTTTTATTTTGATCCATTAATTCTTACAATATATTTCCATTTCAGTTTTTTTAAAGATGATTAATCACACAAAAAGTCTAGTCCGCCAAAAAAAATTGCGGAAACTATATTCTGGATGGGCGGAAGGGGGGGGGGGGAATAAAAGAAAGAGGGGAGGGTGGTGGTGAGCGGAAAAATATTGTAAAAGGGGGCGGTGAGCCGAAAAAGGTTGAGAACTTATGATCTAGACCACAGAATAAATATAGAACAGAATGCGCAATCGCATTTTTTTTCTGTTTCCGGAAGTAATACAGACGCCATACTTTTTAAACGCAGTGGTCCTGGTTACACTATATATTTATGCTGAATTTAAAATGTCTTTTTCATCAAATCTACAATTTCGAACACCCAAAGCTAATGTTTCAGGCAAAAGGTACAACGGCTGTTGTGTAATAAACTGCAACAATGATAAGAAAACGATTGATTATCTTACAAATAAGCATGTCAAACTACATGGCTTTCCTGATCCCGTAAAGGATAAACAACTGTAACTTGTAACCTCATATTACTTAATATTAGTAGCCTTGCTTTAGTCCTAAGCTTGCTAAGAGTAGATATCAGTCATAAATAAAGCCTTTCTCATCTTACTATAGTAGCGTTTCTAGGAACCGCTGCCTTGAATCAAAAGAAAATGGCGGAAGCCGAGCTTCACTTTTAGTGACTGCGCATATAGGGATTGCGCATTCTGTTCTATACCTATTCTGTGGTCTAGACCAGGGATCGGCAACCTACGGAAAGCGTGCCAGACTTGTTACGCAAAACGATTTTCAATGGCAAGCAGAAGACTAAAAAAAAAAACTATTCAAGTATTTTCTATAAGAAAGAGAGTGTTAAAGCAATGTGTCATTTAGGCTGTTGGCACACTGAATGAATTAGAAATCCCACTTAGGCACACTATTATCAAAAGTTTGCCATTCGCTGGCCTAGACTAAAGAGTGTTGGTCCCAGGACACAACCCTGTTTGACCCTGCTACACACTGTATTGTACATGTTGTTGTGGAAAGCCTCAATAAGACCATCAAAAATAAGTGTTTTCCTATGGTCCTTGGCGACCCCCATGAAATGGTCGTTCGACCCGCAAAGGGGTAGCGACCCACAGGCTGGGGACCGCTGCTCTAATGAGTCCCATAAGAGCATTGGGATGAAGGGTAAATGTTGTGAGCTATTTGATCTGAAACATTGTTCTTTTATTTATTGTTTTATTGTGAGCTATTTTATTTAATTTTGAATTTCGCAATAATAATCTCTAAGCGATAAGTCTGATGTATGACGTGGTTGTTAAATACGGAAGTGACGTCAGTCTTGTGCTTTGTCTAGGGATGAATGGCGTGTGTTTTATTATAATCGCAGGGGGTCGGCAACCTATAACACGCTTGCCAGACTTGGCACGCAGAGCGATTGGAAATGGCACCCGCACCCTTCCCCCCCCCCCCCCAAAAAAAAAAAAGTTAATACTTGCCTTTTCTACGAGAAACGGACAGCTAGAGCAGTATGACTTTTTAAGCTGTTGGCACGCAGGATGAATTAGAAATCCCACTGTGGCACGCTATTATCGAAAGGTTGCCAACCCCTGGCATAGATAGTGGTCGCCTGATTTTTTTAAAATTAAAACAATAATAAAGGAAAAAGGCTGGTCATTTTAATGGCAACTCAATGTCATTGTGGGACGCAAAAATCCTCTGTATAGAAGAAGCATCCGTAACGTTTTAGATAGGCAGAATACCCTAATGTGAGTGTTCAGCATCTCTGTCACACTCTTTTGCAAAAAGTTATCTTGTCACATGTGTATGGGCATGTGTGCGCGTCTCAATGTGTTGCACGTGGTTTTATATCAGTAAGCCAGGTTGCATGGTCGACCGTGCACTCATTATTATTATTATGGTTCCCCCCCCCCCGGGGATCTTACCATCCTTCCTGGCAACCTTCGTTTCATCGCTCAGTGTGATCTGTGCCAGATTTCTCTCAGCGTGTACGCCGATTACATTTAAAAAAAAAGGCCCGTATAATTTGTTTTCCAGGTCAGGCGAAACAGGTCGTCAAAAGAGAAAGTCGAAGAGCGGCTGAGGCGGACGAGGAGGAGAAGGCCGTGTGTGTGGGCGGGGGTATGATGAACGTGACTACAATGAGCGCCCCATCCCCCTCGGTTTCTCATGCAGCTAAATATCAGCGACTCCTAAAGATGGATATACTAAACAAATACCGGTAAAATAAAACAGATAGACACAAACACAAACACCTAAACAAAAAGTAAAAGTAAGAAAAAAAACAACATACGCTTGCAGTTATGTCTTTTGTCTTCAGATTCTTACGCTCAGGGCGTATTATTAGTATAGTGGGGTGGATCAAGGTGGAGGGAAGGGGGCGCACACCAAGACACATGGGCGCCCGCAGAAAATTGTCTAGGGGGGGGCAAAATATTTTTAGTAATGTTTTGACCCATTTTCTGCTAGCGTCCCACTTATGGGACACTTCGTAAAATAAAAATTCCTTTTAAATGCGTATATTCCTTATAAATACAAAAATTAGTTTTTTTGGATTGTAAGATAGATAGACTTTAATTATAACTTTGGTTTTCGAACAAAATTTTACTTTTAAAAAGATTTTCATGATCCTGACCTTTTGACTTTATCAAATATGACTGAATTTTGATATAAAACCACATGAGATATGTAATTTCATCATTTATCTATCAATTATAACAATAGAAATCATAGAAAACCCACATTGACTTCGTTTTATCAAGTGTCAAACAAGCATCCCACAAGTAGGACAGTAGCAACGAATGCCCCCGTTGTAAAACGTCCCATTTATGGGACAGTAGCTAGTAGCATGCTAAAGTATTTTTTTAAATAAATAAAATGTTTTTTTTTTTTAACTTTGATGTTTAGAGAGTTAAATATTGAAGCTTCGCTTAAATTTAAGAATTAGATCATAGTTTTGGGATAAGATTTTTAATAAAAATTATTTTTTTTATAAATAATTCTATTCGCTTTATAGATAACTTATTTTAAATGTCCATGTAGTTTTTTTTCTGGATTCAAATGGTCAGTTCATCGTCATCCATCCCTTAACCCGTGGGTTGGTCGCTGAGAGGACCATTGTTGACTTCTGTGTCATCACTCGCGACTGGTCACGATTTTGTGCTGCTGTTTGGGGCGCCATTGAAGGAGAGTCTGAAATTTCTGAGTCAAGAGCGAAATAGAAGCAAGGATCAAATATAAAAAGTTGACGGTTAATTTTTTTAATATTTTCGACACCAACAGAAACTTAGCCTCCTAATTATGCCGGATTTTATCAATTTTTTTGCCAGACAAATTTTTTCTTTTATCAATTCTCGGGCTTAAATTATTAAAACATTGGAAATGCTTACCCAAAACTTTTCACAAAAACAAAAGTCCACACGATTTTCCGAAACTATCTTAAAAAAAACTTTTAAATGAATTAAACGAATTAAATAGTTAGTGCAGCTCAGGCTAGGATCACCACTCTAGGCGAAAGTTAGGACGTGCTATCGACAGTCCAAATAGCTAGTGCAGCACAGGCTAGGACGCACCACTTCAGGAGAAAGCTAGGACGCGCTATCGACGGTACAAATAGTCCAAAGTTAGTCCGAGTTAGCTATCTCCAGGGAGATGCTAGAGATACGTATTGGAATGATTCATGCACGCATCATAGGGTTGAGAGAAACGTGAATGGAGCAAAAAGTAGAGCATCTGAAGATGCATCCCCAAAGATAATGATATCGATATGACAATGGAAGGAGTCGCAGTTGTTACAATTAATTATAATTGTTTTAATAAAAATTTGTTTGTCTATTTTCGTCTAAAAAAATTGTATCAGTCAATCCGGGAGGGGGGAGGGGCAAGATCAGGAAGAGGGGGGGGGGGGCAAGTGCCCCCCCTTGTCCCCCCCCCCCCCTTCGGGCGCCCATGCCAAGACACTGTCCGGGACTAGCCACCCCATCGGCACACTGATAGGTCGTGCCACGTAAGAAAGGGTACGATCCCCGCAGTACACTTCTTCCTTCCATTTTCGGAAGCGCCAACTTTATAATTAACTTTGTGGCTCACTCGTATTCCTGCCCTGTCGCCCGGTAGAACGAGTTCCAGAATATTGACCTGGACATCCAGGCACCAGGTCATCGTTGATACGGGCTGTTGAGCACATTGCTACCTCTCCACCGAGTATCGGAGCCTCTCGATGGTGCAATCATTCTCGGACGTACAGCAGGGGCTTTCCCCGGTGCGTTAGCCCACTGGTGCACTATTATAGGGAGCGTAACGGTGATTTCAACACCCCGCCAACGTTGAGGCCCATGGGTACCGAGTTATAAGGTCTCTTTTGCCCAGGGCGTAACAATAGGTTTGAGCTCAGGGGGGGAGGGCGACACTCCAAAGCTCTGTCCGGGCTGAAGCCACCCACGACACGCCAAAGGTGTGGCGTGCCGTGTGACAGTGATAATTATGAAGCTAGGATTCTTATCGTGGTGGCTCACTCGTATACCTGCACTGTCACCCGGTAGTCGGTAGCACAAATCCTACCTATACTATAGGTACAGACATCCAGGCACCGCGTGGTTCTCGAGACGGGGTTGATGCGTCCATTGATTCCTCCCCATCGAGTCCCCGTGACCTCTCGGCAGTGCCATGGTTCTCAAATCCGCGGCGGGAGCTGTCCCGCATGCGTTCGCCCGCCGGTGTATTCTTAATGGGAACGTATCGGCGGTTTACACACTTCTCAAGTCTTTGAGGCGGAGTCCATGGGTACAGAAGTGGCGTCAAGAAAACATATGAGCCTCCCAACCCCTCTATATTTCCGACCCCACTCATTATTAATGATGTAATACAATGTTTCATACACTAATTGTTAGACCAAAATCTGGACAGGTCTTGGAGAAACGGTCCATCAAGGACGTAACAAAAGTCCTGGGTTCGAATCCTGGTGAAAACTAGTATTTGTTTCTCGGGTTTGGAGTGTGTCCTTGATTCTACCCAGCTCTGATGGCTACCTGCCTTTAGTTGAGGTAAAGTAAAGGTGTCTGGGTATTGTGCTGGCCACACAATCCCCTAGTATGCCGTGGCCACATAAACTGGTGAACGCTGCTTCATTGGCCCTGGGGATTAATTTTGTCCGACGCGATTACTTTTTACTTTTTTTTAATGCGTTCTCAGAAATAGATTTAGATTTTAAATAAAAACAATACTCCTATTTTTTTAATTAAGATAAGATTAGAATACTTTATACATCCAGACAAATGGAAATTTGACTTGATTACATAAATTCCGTCTTTCAGCATATTTAAAAACAATATAAAAGAACCATTTGTACGGAAGCACAATAGACAGTCACGCACACTATCATACCATTTATCATACAAGAATAAGTATCATTTAGGAGTCAACTATCGTATTTTCTGGCTGACTGACGATTCTTTTGAAAGATTCTCACTGATAGTGGAAACAAAAGAGTCCCTAAATCGCTCTGTTCTTGCCCTTATTGAAAGAAGCCGACCACTACGACTAAATGCAGCTGTCGTGAAGCGGGTGTGGTGGTCCTGAAGGATTGTCAATCATAGATAGGCACAAGCTGTTTCACAACATTGCTGAGGATTTCATGTATTTCGGAGTAATACCGTATACTGACTTTTAAACACTGTTTATTTACAGCAAAGAGGAATTTAAAAGCAAAACATTAATTGGTTTCGAGGTGTTATTGATGCTGGGTCTACTGATACGGTAGAGATGAGGTCAAGCTGTGGAAATATTGGGGATAGATTGGCATGAGCTTTAGAAACAGAGTTGAAATCAATGGAGCCATAACAACGCTTTAATCAATCCATTGTTGCCCCAAACAAAAAACATAATAAAGGGTTTTCAATTTCCAGGTAATTGTTAAAGTTATTATAGAGTGCTGCCAAAGCCTATTCACAGATCCAATATACTTTGCGATTATCAACAAATCGATCGGCGTATTTTTTTTACCATGATAATGCATCGAACCTTTTTTTTTTGTTCTTATATAAAACTACTCTATAGCTGCCGTGCGAATAGGCTTATTTGTCCAGGCTATGTACCCCCGGTAGACATAATTACATCGGAGTATGCCCTCTATTGCTCTTTCTATTCGCACACCATGGCGTGGAGATTTTAACAGACAATCGACTATGTCTTCGCGGCGGGACTGTTTGAACAGCGGAGTGGCATCGACTGCATACTGTGTTTAGACGTGACGACATGGCCAAACACCTTTTAGTGGATTCAATGCAATACAAACACAGACACACACACATACAAACACACTCACACACAAACACACAAACACAAACACACACACACGCACGCACGCACACACACCTAAACAATAACAAACATTTTTGTCTAAAGAAGTTACATTATTGGACTGTCAAATCAAGTGAGCTCGCTGCGATCTGAATCAACGTTAGCGTTAGCCTGGTTAACATGTGACGTCTACTCGATGTGGTCAAATGATTGATTCGAATCATTGGACTCTTTAGAAACAAAACAAAATGTCTTAGAACTAGGGCCTACAGCTAAGTTGAAGTGTTTAACACATTTTGATAGCAGGCTAGTCCAAATTGAGAAGTTGCAAATACTATCAAATAGCTTCAATAATTTTGTGAGTTAGGTCTAAAATTAAAAAATTTTTCTCGAAGACTGTGTCGAAGACTATCTTTAAGACTACGGTATCTTTAAAAGTATCTCTAAGACTATCCTTAAGACTATCTCTCAGACTATCTTTAAGACTATCTCTAAGACTATTTATAAGACTATCTCTAAGACTATCTCGAAGTATATCTCGAAGACTATCTCTAAATGCTATATTTCTATTTCTATTTCTATTATAACCCAACAGGTATAATCCTTAAAGATACATTTTTCCAATACATTTCCGTGTAAACCAATCATCATCAATCCCATGACAATTGTGATCGTTGGGGGGAGTGAATGGATACTTCGGCAGTCAACTCAACTTTCTCCACCTTTGCCTATCTTGAGCGGTTATCAATAGTTGAGTCAACTGCAGCCCTGTCCAATACTTTACATTGTCGAACCAGCATCTCCCCTGACGGCCTCTCATACGCCCACCTCCCACTGTGCCCTGAAGGTTTGTTTTTGTCAGGTTATTGTGCCGCAACACATGACCGAACCATGTCAGTTTGCGCCGTTTGATTGTTGTTATACTGTTTTCTTGAGGGCCTGCAATTGAGGATATTCTGTCCCAGACATACGCATTAGTCCTGTGTTCTACGTAGGAGATTCGAAGTATTTTTCTCATGCATTTATTTTCCAAAAGCCTGCATCTTGTTATCGGTTGCTGATAGAAGCGTTATTGTCTCCCATCCATACAGAATAATAGTTCTGACAACTGTAAAACAATACGTTGCTATGAATTAGTCTGTGAAAGAAAATCAAACCCAACAGCAATGCACAGCAATGTACAGCAATGTACAGTTGACTACAAGAAAAACAAGAGCCAATGGGCCGTATTGCTGCTGAGAGTTAACACCCTTGCCCCTTATACAAGTCAGTCTTATAGTCTTTTATGACTGACTTGTAAAAGGGGCAAGGGTGTTAACTCTCAGCAGCAATTCGGCCCATTCGATATTTCATTAAAAAAAACAACCGGATGGGCTTTTACTCGTACGGAAAAATGGGTGGGTCCCAGTCCCTGTCAGAGCTATGAACAAGCACCTGAAACTACATCCATGTAATGCTTTTGAATATTATGTGCTCAGCATTTATACAAACCTTCGTTACGTCCTTGAATGACAGAATCAGCCGTAATGGCAAGATATCTTTCCACATAGCACTGAGTTAAATAAAATAAAAAATTTACAAACATCTAAATGCTAATACACAAAATCACAAACTCAGTTTTGAATTTCACAAACTCAATATCTGTACCTCATTCCTTATTATTTGTCCAGCACCGAGTTAGATTAGATCGCGTATGGCCGACTTAAAGAATTCTTAAGTGGCCATGGCCAGCATTACACCAATGATTTTTGATTTGAAGACAGACGGCTTCCCAAAGCAGGGTTTTATGGGTTTTATGGTTTTATGGTTTTATGGAGCTCCGAGATATTTAAAACAAAAAGTGACCGATCAGGTTTACTCCATACAGGTTTTTCAAAGTAAATTATTGAACATAAGAGTGAAAAAATTTGCATCATCATCATCTGTCCTTTGGGTTCCTTGTGGAACATAGGGCCTCTGTCAAAGCACCCCACTCTTCACGGTCTCTTGCTAGTCGCTTCAATTCTTCCCAGCTCTTTCCAGTTCTTTCAGTTTCATCCAGTATGCTTCGTCTCCATGTTCGCTCAGATTTGCATAACATTATTTTAAACTTTTGATTTTATTACAGATACCGTTCATGGGTCCAGATATTCAAATGATGAACAGCTAAACGGAAACACTGTTGGATGAAAGAGTCAATAAATGTCACACAACAAAGTGTGAAATAAATCTCAGCACAGATCTACATTTTCTTTGTGTATTACCAACTAATAAAATAAAAAACAACAGAGTGATTCAGATTGTGAGGATAATTGATTTCCTGTTATAAGTGAGTACATTCTAGTTGTTATCTCCATTAAAACCATTATTTCTTCTTCTTCTATTAGCCAGTCTGCAGATCTATATGCCCCCATGCAGTCAATGCTATTATTAAAACATTATAAAATAACATTAGGTTTAAGGGAAGTGGCTTTAACAAATTGGTGAAAGTTCTTTACTTTTCTATACACAAATATACTTAGTAATGACGTAGTAAACATGATTTGTTGAACGAATCCATTCTTTGTTCCTTATATAGTAGTAAAGTACCCTTCGGACCAAACTGATCATAGGGCTGGTGAAGCAGCGTTCACCCGTTTCTGTGGCCTCGGCATACTAGGGGATGTGTGGCCAGCACAATGCCCAGCCGCCTTTACTTTACCCCAAATAATGTCAGGTACCCATCAGAGCTGAGTAGACTCAGGAACACCCTCAAGTCCTGGGAAAAAATCCTAGGATTTCAACCCAGGACCTTCGGATCGCCAGTCGAAAGTGTCCCATTATTCCTTATATGGACAATATAGATTGTTTATAATACTTACTACTCATTATTTTATTTCGAATGGCCCAGAAATGATCAAAGTGCACGGGTGAAATATCATCAACTAGAGACACAAGTCAGTGACTGGTCAAGAGTGTTCAGTCCCTCATCTTATCCTCCATGCATTATATACATAGGGCACACAGGGCGCACACGGAAACATTGCGACCACTTTAGAAAATGTATTAATGTTTCTAATTATAGAAATCATCAAAATACGTACTGCGAGAGAAAGGGCTGAACATCCATATCATCACAGATGATAACTAGCGGTTAGCTCACCAGACTGTCAACCAAAATACCCCTTGACACGTCGCGGGCTCGAGCCCCGCCACCGGCAGATCCCTGTCGCCCTACAGGAGTTTTGGGACTAGATGACGTTAATATTGAGTTGTTATCACATGCGCTTAACCGGCAGCAGTGAAACCTCTCACAGATTAATAGTCTTCTAGAGCGCACTGAGCATGCTAATATAGCATGGATAGAAGCGCTATATAAATTACCATTACTATTACTATTACTAATTATAAAACGATCTATTGCAACTAATGAATGGCGGTTATAATTTTTTTATACATTTAAAAAAAATTCTGAATGTCGAAAGCTTTAAATTTAAAGCAAATTAACAAACAAACACATAGTGTGTTTCTTAGTTGGGGGGGGGGGGGGACGGTTATATAAAATATATATGAACTTTAGTAAAGATATTACAATAGGGAAATGTAATAGAAAGTAATATCATGAAGTATTTGTTAAAACATATACATAAATATACTAGCTAAATTGCCCGGCGTTGCCCGGGTAGAAATAAAACAGGCATGTATCAGCTATAGATAAAATTTGTATAAACTACGATGAACAGAAAGCTAAAGAAATCTAATTTTACAAAAATAAATATTTTTCACTGAGTAATCTTAGAAAATTAATTTAATAACAAAAATTGAAGAAAAAAAAAAAGGGTTTAGACTGACTGAAGAATCGAACGCGGGTCGCACACATAACAGTCCGGTTCGTTAACAACTTAGCTAGCCGAGAAATTGCAAAAGTATAATATGAGACGATAAGGTCACGTGTCTTTAAATTAACTAATATGATTGGTTGAACACACAAACATACTTTATATATATAGATATAATAGAAGTTTAGGACATTTACAAATAAAATGATGGGGGCAAAATTATAGTTAGAAATTCGGGACATCTGCAAGATAGTGGGTTGAAATAAATATAATTGCTAACAAAATGAGACATTTATAATAAGAAGTCTGTTGGAGAAATGTAAACAAGAGAAATAGAATTAAATGATGATAGTAAAGAAAGAATAAAATAAAAACTTTTTTTCCCCCAATTTTTTCCCCAATAAACATTTGGCTATTTACACTCGTTTTTTAAACGTTACAAATCGATATCTTGTCAAATTCCACAAATTAAACATAACATATATATCTTTGTTTTCATACAATTATTTCCAATAAATGTTTATCCCCCCCCCCCCCCCCCACAGTCCTATGAAACGCACATTTCCTAACAACAATGTCATTTACAAAATAAAAACAATCAAAGGACAAATACATCTATCTAAGAAATGAAATAAACAAACAACTCAACAGCTTATCACCACAATTAATTGCAATTATAACAGTAGCTAGCAGTCTGGTTTTGAAAACAATGCTAATTGAAGGCACAACGACGTCGCTTTAATACGAGCGTTTCGTAGATTCACACTATGATGGCTATCCTTGTGTGTGTGTCCTGTGTGTCTTGATGATCAGTGAAACAGTTCTAGATTTCTGCCTAGAGATTATATCCGTGTTCTTAGTTGTATGTTAAATGCGCTCTGAGCTTACATTATGTTTGTTGGCAGCGCTATACAAATATTAATTTTTATTATTGGGACATCTATTGTGTGTATGTGTGTGTGTGTGTGGGGGGGGGGGGTCTTATTGACTAAAAAGATGTTATTATTATTGGACAACTAAAACTCAGCTAGCTAGGAATTTTTTTCTCGATTCTGGAGTGTGTTCCTGTGTCTAACCAGCTCTGATGGGTACCTGACATTAGCTGGGATAAAGAAAAGGCTTCTGGACATTGAGCTGGCTCCACAATCACCTAGTATGCCTTGGCTACAGAAAATGGTGAACACTGCTTCACCGGCCCGGTGGATCAATTTGGTCCGACTGGGTATTTTACTAAAGGATGAGATTGGATAATACCTTATTGGATAATACCTTATTGGATAATACCTTATTAGCTTTACAGTTAGTTACATAGAGTTAACAGGTTGTTTTTTTCAAACTACATTTGCATTTTAATTATACTTTTATAAGTAAGTTTATCTCTATTAAATGTACTATTAATGTAAGTTTCAATCATTGATAATTAGATAAAAGATTATTTAAAAAAATAGTTTTGGGTGAATTTGTGCAAATGTTGAGATTTCATGGGTGTAGATCTTGCTGTTGATTCTGTTCGAGACTAACCGCCAAGCGGCACGCCGACTAGCCACCCCGCGGCACGCCGATTAGCCACCCCGCGGCATGACGATAACATTTAGGGTACGGACTCCGTAGTACCTGTACTGAACTTCTCTTCCCACATGCGGAATTCCCCTCGGATCATTATTGCAGTGGCTCGCGCGATTACTTGCACTGTTGCCAAGTAGCAAAATTACAGACTTTAGGTCTGGACATCCAGGGCGTTTTTTTTTAGACGATCTGTTTATTTTCACACAATGTTTCCTCTCCACCGCGTCTCGGAGCGTCTCGGCAGCGCAATGATCCCTGAACGCGCAACAGGGGCTATCCCCCCCCCTCTCCCATTTGTTAACCCACAGGTGTGCTCTTAATGTAAGCGTACCGGTAGCTTACACACTTCGCCACTTTGAGACCCGTGTGTACAACAATGAGATCTGACTCCAGCTTCGAGCATGGGTATTGTGTGGCCAGGACAATGCCCACACATAACATCCCTTATATTGCCTCCCAATCACATTTATTGATTCGTTCAGTGAACGTCATTTCCGGTTTGTTTATTTGTTGGTTTGTTGATTTAGCATTTCTCTCCCCCTTCCTCATCCCATTTCTTCATATCCACCTAATTGAAAAAAAAAAGGTGTTTTTTTAAGTAGCGCTTTTGGCTAACAAAATAATTAGACACCACACACAGTGCAAAAAAAAAAAAAAACAGTAATTCGCCTTGAGCGGTCTGAAATTCTGTTATTGAACGATTTGTCATTTTGCTAATGCTGAGGCGAGAAGGGGACGGAAGCGAAGATTTCCATTTTAATTAGTCTGTAGCGAAAACAGTATTAATCCAAGGGCTATCATTTAGTGGATTCCAAGAGGAGAACACAGGGTGTGTGTGTGGGGGGGGGTGGGGTGCGGGGGGGTTGGTGGTGAAGGGGTGATGAGGTTTGGGAGAGGGGGAGGGGCTTCCGCGCATAAAAACAATTGCAATGAATTAAGGCTTAATTAAATGTGCGTGCGAGCGTGCATAGCATTTTACACACACACACACACACACACACACACACACACACACACACACACACACACACACAAACACACACACACACACACACGATTGACAAAGATGACTTGTGCGTGGATTGGATTCAAGTGAGGAAGAGTTGCGCAGCGTCATCCTCAATCTCTCGTCCAGGCCTCACTTTGTCCGGTGGCAAGACGTCGTCAAGACGACTGGAGTAGAGACTGGATGCAGTGGATGACCAGGGCATTCTACGTCTCATGACATGCTCTATGCGTTCCACCAAACATTGCTGGGATCGCCTTTCAGCCCGTTGATCAGCTAGTGGTTTCTCCGCACTGTCCGTCGAGTTCCAGACTTCACATGCATAGGCGACAAACCTGATTCACCAGGGTTTTGAGGCCCTTTTGGTTACCCTCATCTGGTTTGGCCAGCCAGTCGAAGCCGTTTCTCGGGGTGTGGCCGCTGCGCATGCTACAGCTACTTGGAGCCACAGATGAGAGCTGGGTGCCAGGTGGGGACCAAAGGTGGGTGGAACACGACATGTCCTCCACACCAGAGATGCTACCCCTCCCAAGGCACCCCAAACACCGTATACACACACACACAATTTATACAAACAATCAGACACGCATACAAACACATACTCATATACTTATTCGCACAAATAGACAGAGATATTCAGTAAGAGAGATAGATAGATAGTAAGAGACAGAGAGAGAAATAAATTTAAAGAGAGAGAGAAAGAGATAAATATATATATATATAAGAAGAAAGAGAGAGAAGGTGAGAGATAGTTAGGAAAAGAGATAATGATAGATATAGATAGGAAGAGAGAGAGAGAGAGAGAGAAAGTGGTACAGAGAAAGAAAGAGATAGAGAAAGAGAGAAAGAGAAATGACATAAACTGTCCACCCAAACAAAAAGAACAACAACAACAAAAAGAAACTAAATGCAAGAAATATTTTATGTTGTAAACATGATTAATTATGTAACTACATTAAAACAATAGACGTTTATAAACATAAAGAACCTTGCATTCACAAGTGTTACTTTGCACTACATAAAGTGCGTAGAATGCATAAAAAAAGACATTCTATAATATAAATATACCGTAATCTTCCGATTTAATAATTAAAATAAATATAATGTTATTATTTCAAATAGGTGGCCGTTCGGCAGCGCGTTCGATTGGCGTACCGAAAGTCCGAGGTTTGTATCCTGGTACAGGCTGGGATTGTTTTTGCCGGGTCTGGAGGGTGTCCCTGAGTCTACCCAGCTCTGATGGGTACCTGACCTTAGTTGGGGTAAAGTAAAGGCACCGAAATTCATCCATAGAGTCGGTGAAGCAGCGTTAACCAGTTTCTGTAGCCACGGTATACTTTGGGATTGTGTGGGCGGCACGATACCCATCAGCCTTAACTTTACCCTAATTAATGTGAGGTACCCATCAGAGCTGGGTAGACTCATGGACAGATTCCAGGCCCAGGAACAAATCCTAGATTCCTAGCCTTCACCGCGCCCTCTGTGACAATAAGCAATAGACACATTTCCATTCTTTTGCATCATTTGTTTTGCAATTTTAAATGTGTATACAATGAAATCAGATCGGGTTAAAAATAAAGGAACTTAAATTAACTTTAAATTAACCATTCTAAACGTAGCCAATGTCCCTTGTGCTTAAAAATAGCTTGACCTACAATTACCTCCCTTACCAAGAATAAACAAAACTAAAAAACCAAACAGTTGAAAGATATCAACATGACGTCACAATAAGAGTCTGAAGTGGCCATCTTAACTAGTGCTACTTGTCTCTCTCTCTCTCTCTCTCTCTCTCTCTCTCTCTCTCTCTCTCTCTCTCTCTCTCTCTATTTCTCTTTCTATATTCTAGAACAAACAACTAAGCTGAATAGTCTAACTTAAGTACCGACTGGCTAGAAAATATCGTATGTAGATCGCTGGTTACCAGTTACGTAAATTGATGGCCCAGATAATGTCATGAAATTAAGAGTCCTTACTTAGAATCTCGCCCTTTTTTTTCGGTCTTGGTCTAGACATTTCTATTTTGTGTTGGGGGCTTATAACATAGTCGATATATAAAAAAAAAACAAAGACAAAACTTTTCGCTTAATACATTAGAAGTCTTCTTTAGTACTGGCCCGTTTTATTTCAATGTTGGTCTGAGAATGTACATTGGGTGTGAAGGCATTTATTATATAGAAGAGTTGTAATAAAAAAAAATATCTTTCGTTTCATGCATTATAGTTCAACTAAGAATGTGTTTTGTTTTGTCCATAGCACACCAGATGATTGCGTGGACACATAGTCTCTATAGTCGTTGGCTTGAGCTTAAACTGAACTACGTGTAGAAATGCAATAAAAAAATAGGCGCAACAATATACGTTTCGCCAAGCAAGCCCGATGTCTGGATGACCTAGTCTATAGTTTAGTATTTGCACAACCGGACGAAAAAGTGCAACCGCGTTGTTTCATTCCATGGGGCTTCTTAAAGGAGAATTCATAACTATGTCTACGGCCTACATTTGGGAAGTTGGGCCATCACAAAGCCAATCGCAATATACTGATTATCATGTAGGCATTTTTAAGATGAATACACCTGAAATCAAATACAGGATTTGAACCGTTACGGTTTGGAATGCCAAACTAAGGCCTCAGTCTCTGGACCAATGAATAACACTATTTCCAACTTCTCTTTGGTGTTGAATTGGTGAAAGTAGAGTGATAGATTGATTAGAGAAACAACATCTTCTGCCCCCCCCCCCCTTTTCACCCCAATTTATCAGGATGCCGTCTGTTTCTTCCACGTGCAGTGGAATTGCCGATTCAGCCATTCCAAGATGATCCCACAATGCTTCAGTCAGAACACATTTAAATAATATATTAAAAAACCTGGCTAGTACGTCATTACTCGCGCTCTCTCTCTCTCTCTCTCTCTCTCTCGTTTAAATCTTGAGATGGATTTCTGGGTGTGAAATTGGCGTCATCGACTTTGAGAGGGAAATTCATTTTATCGGCTATATTAGTACATTTCCAAAGCTACACTTTGAAACTGTTCCCATATACTATAAGTCAACTGATGTTATAAATAAATAAGAAGCAAATAGCTAGAAACTGTTGATTTGTCTGACACATTGAACAAACACCGGATAGACTGCCTAATAAACAAAGCCTCTCGTACTACACAGACAGAATTACCATCTCTTGCAGATCTATTCAGTTCAAGATGCCTGTCTATGATTGATCAAATCCTCCAAGATCATGCACACCAGCTTCAAGGTAGTTACATAATATATAGTCGACGTGGTCGGCTTTTTTCAATAAGGGCAAGAACTGAGAGATTTAAGAACTCTTTTTGTTCCACTATCAGTGAGACTCTTTGAAAAGAATCATCATTCAGCCAGGAACTACAATGGCTCAATAGCTGACTCCTAAATGATAGGCCTACTTTTTTCTTGTATGATAAATGGTATGATAGTGTGCGCGAATGTCTATTGTGTTTGAGTACAAATGATTCTTTAATATTGTTTTAATTACCGGTATGCTGAAAGACGGAATTTATTTAATCAAATCAAATTTCCATTTATTTGGATCAATAAAGCAATCTTAGGCTATCTTATCTTATCTTAGCCCATTACATTCCAAAATGCCACTAGGAAAGAAAGAGAACTTACATATGAACAGAACTTATATATGTCATTAAAAACATTGGTATTTCATTAAAGTAATGAGTTAGAACAGGGGTCGGCAACATTTTGATGATAGAGTAGCAAAGTAGGATTTCTAATTCATTTAGCGTGCCAACAGTCTACAAGTCATTCTGTTCTAGAACTCAATTGTTTTGTAGCAGAGACATGAATTATTGCTTTAAAGGGTGTTCCGCGGGCCATTGAAAAAATCGCTCTGAGAGCCTAGTCTGGCACGCGTGCCGTAGGTTGCCGACCCCTAAGTTAGAATTGAAATACTTTATGTTATTATTACTATTACTTTTCTTTTTATATCATATTTTCAGGAGTGTTTTCAAAATCTACGAATTTCTACTCGTACGCTAAGACTGATTAGTTGTGAATGTTCACTCAAAATAAACATTACAGGCTTGTTCATACAAAAATACTCCCTACTACTAAAATAAACAAAGAATGGAATCGTCCATTATTTAATTAGGTAATCGCGTGCTTTACCACAATACATCATGTAATCAAATCAACGAACTTAAAACAAAACACAATTAAAAAAAACACAACCTTTTTCAATCAAGATATTCGATTACAATTTAGAGATTAGTCATAAATTATAGTTGGTTTATTTTTCTTTGCTTAGGTGATTCGATTCGTTGAATCAATTCTTTTTTTCTTTGTTTGGGTGATTCAGTTTGGTGATTCAATTTATTTTCTTCACTTAAGTGATTCAGTTTATTTTTCTTTACTTAAAGTTTAAAGGATTCGATTCGGGATTCGGTGATTCATTTTTCCTTTTTCTTTGCTTAGGTGATTCGATTCGGTCAAATCAATTTTTTTTCCATAGACTATAATACATGGACCGCTTGCTTTAGTTTTTTATGCTATTATCTTCTTTTTTTTTTGCAATTCCCGATTCTAAATGAAGTAATTGTTAGACAAGTTCCGTTTTATAAAATCGCATTTTTTCGACTTTAAATGAATACTTGTAGGCCTATTAATCCTATTATCATTGACTATAATAAGATGGAGCGCCTGCTCTATTTTTAGAGCTTATATTCTTTTTCCGTGCGCACACAACACTGATCTATAAATGTTTCCGCTCTGTACAACTTTCGATTTTAATTTTTCATTGAGAAAATCATAGCGATTAAATAAAACGGAAGTTGTATATCAATAACTTTATTTCCTGTATAGCAATTACTTTATTTAGAATCGGGAATTCCGAAAATCAGTGTTTCAAGTCATCATATAGCAGAAATACTAAAGCAAGCGGTCCATGTATATTATAGTCTATGATTTTTCTTTGCTTAGGTGATTCGACTCGGTGATTCAATTCATTTTTTTTTATTTAGGTCTTAGGTGATTCCTTTCGGTGATTCAATTCGTTTTTCTTTGCTTAAGTGATTCGATTGCTTCGGTGATTCAATTAATCGCCTGTTTCGTGTATTGTAGGTTTATATGTGATTGCGCGCATGTGCATTAAAAACAACAACAACTTTCGTTTTAAAAAGCCCACATCCTAATTACTTTTTAATAATACGATTGAGATATTATTTCCGAACCATTAATGTTTATTTTTAATTCCTTTATTTTAAGTTGTAATTTCTGTCTGTCTGTCTGTCTGGTTGCAATCGTCGTGCAACAATTGGCTTCGATTTTTCGACCACTTCCCGTGTTCCAATCGAGCTGACATTTGGACAGCAGACTTGTGGCGACTAACAATACATTCTATCAAATTTTCAGTTAAAACAACTTAATAATACTACACTTATGACAATATTCATTTCTTGAAAGGAAAGTATACGAAAAATTGTGGTTTCACTTTAAAAATGCCTGTGCAACTTTTTATAGTTTTTCGGCGCAAAACTAGAAAAAAAAAATTATGCGCTAAGATTATTTTTAGAACAATTCATACTGAGTATGGAGATATTTTTGAGATTTGCAACACAGATATTTTCTGTACGTTTCATTTGCAGTAGTCAATCAATTATTTAATTACATGATGGTAAACTTAGTTTGCAAATAAAGGGAGTATAATAAAAACTTCGTTTTTATGGTTTTCTTGTTTAAAAATTTAGTTTACGAAATGGAATGTTTCCATTGATTTCCTTAAATAATCCTGAGGAAACTCACTCATTAAAAAATCCCACCGCATATAAAAAGAAATTACTCACACAAAGATAACCCGTAGTTCTATTGTTTTGTGTTACTGTGTGTGTGTAAGCTTATGGTTTTCTATTAGATTGTGCAAAGACCATAATAAGATGGACCGCTTGCTTTAATATTTCTGCTATTTGATGACACTATTGACTTCTTTTCGGAATTCCCGATTCCCTTTTGTATTATACACTTCCGTTTTATTTAATCGCTATGATTTTCTCAATGGAATTCCCGATTCCCATTTGGTATTGTACACTTCCGTTTCATTTAATCGCTATGATTTTCTTAAGGAAAATTAAAATTAAAATCGAAAGTTGTATACATCAAAAACTTTAATGCAGCCGTATGATTCTTTAGCGACAGCGTTATAGGTTGCGTACGAAAAAAAATAACATATAAGCTCTAAACATAGAGCAAGCGGTCCATCTTATTCTAATTTTGGTTTGTTGTTCTTATTTTAGTTCGAGTGCAAAATGCAAACGAAACTGTGTCTTGATTTAATAAGCTTGAATGTTTATAAATGTAGGTTACCTGGCTGTCTAATGAATTAAAATAATCGCTCAATTACCCTGTGTTAAACTTGGGTTCAGCTTTATGTGCAATGTTGTTGTTGTTTTTTTGTGGTATTTTTAATTCGCTGTAAAAGCGAAAAGCAATTTCAGAACTATAATAAGGAGAAAAAATTACCGGTAATACTTTGATAGATCTAGGCAGCCGGAGTATTTGTATATGTTATATATGGATAGACAGCTGGACTGTATGTAACTCATATAGATCTAAGCTGCTGGAATATATGTGTCATATAGATCTAGGTATCTGGACTGTCTAGTTAAGTCTTATTTATCTAGGCAGGCAGCTGGGCTATCTATGTATGACATATATTTAGGCAGCTTGATTGTCAATTTAAGTCATTTAAATTTAGGCAGCTTGACTGTCTATTTGATCATATATATCTAGGCAGGCAGCTGGACTATCTATGTAAGATCTTTGAAGCTTGACTATCCGGTATTTTCTGACGATGTACGGTATTTTCTTACGATGTCCGGTATTTTCTTACGATGTCCGGTATTTTCTGAAGAAGTCCGGTATTTTCTGACGATGTCCGGTATTTTCTTTCGATGTCCGCTATTTTATGAAGAAGTCCGGTATTTTCTGACGAAGTCCCGTATTTTCCTACGATGTCCGGTATTTTATGAAGAAGTCCGGTATTTTCTTACGATGTCCGGTATTTTCTTACGATGTCAGGTATTTTCTTACGATGTCAGGTATTTTCTTACGATGTCAGGTATTTTCTTACGATGTCCGGTATTTTCTTACGATGTCCGGTATTTTCTTACGATGTCCGGTATTTTCTTACGATGTCCGGTATTTTCTTAGGATGTCTGGTATTTTCTTACGATGTCCGGTATTTTCTTACGATGTCAGGTATTTTCGGAACAGTTATCAACCCTAGACAAAAGAAGACGTCGATTCCCTGTTTGTAGACGTGCAGGAACAAAGACCTCAGCTCCATGTCACTGTTGAGCCCCGCAGCGAATTGTAATTCTCACGCGCCGGCACGTGCACACGGGGGTCACGTGATGAATAAAGTAAAGAAACACCAGCACAAATAAATGTAAAATCATAATAAAGGGTCTTGCATATAGTTGATAACCAAATTACTGCTCATATTCTAAAGCCCAGTTTCTAATTAGTGTATTCACTGGGGTTGTGTGTGAAGTACAAAAAAAGTCAAGATAATCATTGTTGGCTTGAAATGTATATCAGAGCTGGCGCAGCGTATAACACACAAGCTACAGTGGCTATAGTATCAGAGCCGGAAAGACTTAGGGACCCAAACAAGTACACAGAAAAAAATTGGAGTTTAAAACTAAGAACCTCGGATCTGTTGTGCAACGCTCTGTCATTAATCCATTCAGTCCGTCATTTATCCATTCAGTGTGTAATAAGTTGTAAAATGTGCAACTCAAAAAGCGTCGGTGAGTGGTGAATATAACAGTTCAAACTGACCATTAAGTGGTGTATAGAGCAATTTAAAATATGTCATTCAATGGTGATTAGAGCAATTCTAAATATGTCGTTCAATGGTGATTAGAGCAATCAAAATATGACATTCAATGGTGATTAGAGCAATTCTAAATATGTCATTCAATGGTGATTAGAGCAATTCTAAATATGTCATTCAATGGTGATTGGAGCAATTCTAAATATGTCCTTCAATGGTGATTAGAGCAATTCAAAAAATGTCATTCAATGGTGATTAGAGCAATTCTAAATCTGTCATTCAATGGTGATTAGAGCAATTCAAAATATTATGTCATTCAATGGTAATTAGAGCAATACTAAATATGTCATTCAATGGTGATAAGAGCAATTCTAAATATGTCATTCAATGGTGATTAGAGTAATACTAAATATGTCATTCAATGGTGATTAGAGCAATACTAAACAAGTCATTCAATGGTGAATTTATAAGGTCTCAAACTTCGATTTATTATTCTGTTGGCTTTCTTTTCCTATGCAACGCCTTCAACAAAATTGTTTTTTTATAGGGTTTTATTTTCCGTGCAGTCAAGATGTTCTTTTTTTAAACAGTGGATTTAGGAATCGATCTGAGACATCCGTCGGTGACATCTTCAAATCGATTACCTCACACAGAGCTTTCATACCCCACACCATCCCCCACCACACACAACCCACACCTAATAATAACGTGACAGGCGTTGATCTTTTTTTTTACTGGATACCTCATCCATTCAGCGGATACCTCATCCAGTCAGCGGATACCTCATCAATTCATTGGATATCTCAGCCAGTCAGCGGATATCTCATCCAGTCAGTGGATATCTCATCCAGTCAGTGTATACCTCTTAAAGTCAGTCGATGTGACTTGCATACTTATTGTTTCTTCACACAAGTCAGAGACGGGAGCAGTGATAGTGGCGAATCAATAAGGGTCTTCTATCTCTACGATGTACTGAAAGAGGTACATTGAAGTGGCCCATTTGTAACTCGGACTAATCAGCGTAGTCATTCAGTGTCTTGTGCCATAGATTAAATTTATACTACTCAACACAGTCAATTAGTGACTTATGACTAGGATTATCTATCGATTACTCAACTTCGTCATGAAGTGATGTATAATGTAAATAATCTACATTCTATTTGATCTACATTCTGAATGATCTATTTTCTGTATATGTCATTCAATGGTGAATAATCTAGGCTTATATTCTGTATGATCTATACTGCTCTATATGATCTATACTCTTTATGATCTATATTCTGTACTATCTAAATTCTAAATGATCCACATTGTATGATCATTTTCTGTATGATCTTTATTTATATATGATCTTTATTCTTTATATGATCTAGATTCTGCTTATCAGATTATTGGAGAGCATTGAGTATATAGCATTAACAAACACACAAATTCAATCCCTAAAACGCCAACTGGTTCTGAAAACGGGTACACAATGGGTTAACACAAACACACACACATACACACACACACACACACACACACACACACACACACACACACACACACACACACACACACACACACACACACACTCTCTCTCGCATTGTACAGGCAGTCCGTGAGCTGTGTAAAACTTTGGGAATCGATTCACGTGCAGTGCTAATTGTTTCTTGCATGCTTAGACCCATTGCCACAAACCCACACCTTCTTCTGTGTGCACCCCTTTAATAAAGGTTCTCAAAATGTTTAAAAACGTACCCTTAGATCTAAGTGTGTCCCTTTTATTAATTCATATAAAAAAACCTTCCAAAATAGGGATTCTCAAAATATTTGATAACCCTCCTACATCTAAGTGAAGTGTGTTCCGTTACTAATTCACATTAAAAGACAACATTCCAAAATAGGGCTTCTCGAAATGTTCAGAAACCCACTCCTAGATCAATGCATTTAGCAAACTGACAATCGGATAAATTTCAAATAATGACATGCATTTTCAGGCGCCTGTGATTGTAAAGTATTTAGATTATAAAATATTCAAATCGAGTTAACCTCGGGCTTAAATCAAACATATCATACGTTCAGATAATCCCACTGATCATCTCTTTCACCTAATTGTCTTTTACTAGGACCCCCCGCCCTCCCATCTTCCACCTTCTTGCGTGGCTACCGACGTCCTTGTTGTTTTCTAGAGAAAAAAACAACGAACATATCACAACACTAAAACATAAAATTCTCTACAAATTTAGTAGGAGAAATCTCTGTATAGGTTTAACTGATCCTGCAATACAATTCCAGTAAAACGACCTACATTTTTTTAGAAAATCATCCCCCGATAAAATTCCAGCTAGGCAATCTCCTTGAAGGTTAAGGCCATTCTGCAAGAATAAGAATTCCAGCAAGTCTATGTAACACGCTGGATCAAGCCTCCACCACTGCTCCTCTCAGTGCCGGCTTTCAAATCATCACTGACCAATTACCTTCAACGAAAACTCAGTCGAATGTTACTGACTTCCATAGTTATGAACTGTTGATGCACGAACTGTGATTCCAGATATTCCAGAGCATTCGTAATCAAAGTCAGTAGATACCTCATCGTCTAACGGTGTCTCCACAGTATAATAAAGAAGTTCTTTTCCATATTATGGGTTAAAATCATTCCTGCAACCATCAACAATACTGTAAAGCAATCTCCATATTATGGGTTAATATCATCCTTACACGGATCAGGAAGTTAAAAAGAAACTACTACTGACTCTACACCATGTTAAAATATTTCATTTCTATGAAGCAGAAAATTTCTTAAAAATAAAGATAAACACAAAGCTTTCAAGAAAATGTAGACACACGTAATTATATAGATCTAATCTAGTTGTTATTGTGTTGCTATTCAATAAACAACATTTGTCTCATACAGATAATTCCACTCCCTCCCCCCAAAATCCTTTACGGTAAAAAAACATCTTTAGGAATTGTAGCAATTTAACAAGAAAATTGTAACGCCTCGAGCTATAACAACAATAATGATAGTTTACGTTGGCGTTCGTTTTGTTGGATTCTAAATTCTAATAGACATGTATGGCGTCTTCGATATAGCCTAGGTTTAATATAGCCACTCCTTATTCTCGAAGGAGCTGAATCACTGTAAAAATGACAACGGTAAAAACGGCAACTGTAAAATGGGCGACGGTAAAAATGAAAATGTTAAAAAATGGAAACGGTTTCAAAACTAACGGTTGAAACGGTAAAAATGACAAAAGGACTCTGTTAAAAAAAGCTAATAGTCATAAATAAAAAGAGTTTGTTTGTTATAAACGAGCTCAATGAGAGAGCTTATATTTGTATCGTATATTTAGAAACGCCACTGCTTTAGCTCTCCCTCTAGTCCCCGCCATTCCTCTATTTTAATCCAAGGATATGCTGAATAGGATACATTCTTGATTCACTCTTGTTATCTTAATGTTGTTGTTTTTTCAAAGTGATGCGTATGTACGATTAATGTCGTTTAATAAAAGACACGAAATAGAGAGAATTATTTTCTTCACTTTGAATGACAATGTAATGGACTTGAATGTTGACAGGAATGTTTACATACTCATTTGGCTTGCGTGTTAACATTCACAGAATCACCAGCAGAGGAAACGGGGATTTTATTTAAAGGAAAAAAAAATGAAACAGAAAATTTCCACGTTTTAAAAATATCTGGATTTTTATTTGACGTTGACGATTTGTTTTTCTAAGTTTTCATTATTCCAGTACCAAGAAATACATAACTGTTAAATTGGAATACTTGATATTATATTGTATGAATCTCGATGTCAAAAGCATGTATGGGATTGTGTGGTCAGATCAACGCTACGTCCTCTTAACACCCAACTTCAGCTGCTCATTTCCTTTACGATGAAAATGGACCTTTGAATACTTTCTATTTATCAACTTATTTCCAACGATACATCTTCCATCCAGTTTCATACTTTCACCAAACACCATCCTTCTATATTAAAATTATTTATATTTATTTATATGATTATAATTATTATAATATTCTATATTATAAAATAAAAGTCCTTGTTAGCGTCACAATGTCAATATACCATAAGCCAGGGGTCAGCAACCTTTTGATAATAGTGTGCCAAAGTAGGATTTCTAATTCATTCAGCGTGCTAACAGCCTATAAGTCATCCTGCCTTAACATTCAATTTCTTGTAGAAGAGACTTGAATTGCATTTTTTTGGTAGTCTTCTGCGTGCCATTGAAAAAGTCTCTAGCGTGCCAAGTCTGGCACGCGTTTCGTAGGTTTCCGATCCCTGCCATAAGCAACTCTGCTGGTAAACGTTTGACTTCCATCAAGTGATCGATCACCAGTTCATTATAAACTCAAACTGTTTCTATTAGTTGAACGTAGGCTTTCTAAAAGAAATTATTTATGAAGCCTACCGCTGAAAAGTGTACAGTAGATCAATGTTTTGATAAAATCCATCAATTTTCCAACGCATTATAATAAAAAAATATTTGCAGTTTTTACTATAAAGAAGTTTTAAGTAACGATTCGTTGACCTCTTACAAGTTTTTTTTTAAAAGTATAGATGAAAAGAAAAAGAACCGGTTGAGCTGATTTGGTCGAGTCTCTGTAATTCTGTTAAAAGTTATTTTCTGTTTTAAATAAGTTCGTTTAACCTCACCGAGAATCATGGCTGCAAAAAAGAGAAAAAGTCATCCAGGTTCTGCACGCTTGAATGCTACCGATCTGGTATAAAATATCACTGAACTATATGTACACGGAGTGCTTAATCACTTAAAATAAAGCATAAAAATGTTGGGAAAATGCAGACTTTTATATATAGATAAGTGGTGCGTATGATAAAAGTCCTGATTTCAGACACTGACATACATGAATTTAAATATGTAAATTATGACTTTTGGTTAATACACTTTCCAGAACAGCGGCCATAAAAAATGAATTCAACAAAATGGCAGTTGATCTTTCTCGATTGAATGCGTTGAATGCTAAAGTTATATCTATAAGTATTGTATTATATACACTTATACATTTATTGTATTTAGTTAATACCTCAGGTTATACTCAGGCACGTAATAATACCCTATAGTCGTAATAATAATATGACAGGTTTCAGTCGCTCACTAAATGTCTTTTATAGATGTTTATGATTATGTATGTCAGTGTGTTTCAAATCGGTCATTGGAGTACGCACAAATTATCTATATAATTAAAAGCCTGCATTTACCCAGTAAATTTAAGTGATTCGGCACTCCATGTATATATAGCTGAGTGATATTATACACAGATTACAGAGAGTGAGAACACCTCGGCGCGCATTGTTTCGGGGGTGAGGAGGCAAGAATCATATCTCCCCAACACTAAGGGCTCTCCACTGGCTCCCGGTGATAAAGCGAATAGAGCACACAATTATGTCCATTACGTACGGATGCATAAAGAGCATCGCTCCTTCTTATCTTCGAGAGCTTATATCTAGGTATGAGCCATCTAGGGAACTGCGCTCTTCATCTCAGTCACTCCTCAAAACTCCCAGTTTGGATGGACACAAAAAGAAGGAAGTACCTGGGAGTGCGCTCATTTGAATCAGGGGCGCCTTCTCTATGGAACAGTTTATCTCAGACACTGAGAGAATCTGGGACAAAAGAATATTTCAAAAAGAACTTAAAGACCTTTCTCTTTGGCTAATACATCTGCCACTGCAAATCACACCAAGAGCGCACTGAGCATGCTAATTTAATAGCATGGTTAGATGCGCTAAAAGAAAAGCCCATTCTTATCTTATCTTACATATAGCTCAGTGTATAAAATGTATTACACCAAAACCTATTGTCGTATTATTTTTTCCACCAGCTTTTCACTACCAGCATAGATCGACATGGAAGTACAGAAAATAATCATTATGTTTGTCTCCCATCGACAGTTAGTAAACATCTCTACCGGCTTAACAACAGAAAGAGGCACGGGAAAGAGGCAAGGGAAAGAGGCAAGGGAAAGAGGCAAGGGAAAGAGGCAAGGGAAAGAGGCAAGGATCGTATTGTGACAACTGGTCAAACAATTTATTTAGTGGTTGTAGCAACCTAAACAACTTCTGTTGTAATCATTAATTTATTTTGCATTATATCAGAAGTAAATCCAGACTTAAATGGGTCAGGTTGGACACCTGTCTAATTATGCTTAAAAATGTTTTTTTTTCTTATTTGAGATTGTTACATATTGAGACAGTTTAACCATTATTTTTACTAATAATCTACATTTGCAACATAAGATTTGAGCTTCAAATGCCTTATAATGCCAATTTAAACATACATGCCTAGTTCATTTCATATCCTTTTTCCTGTTTTTCTCATGAATATTATTTTATTCATTTTTCTTAAGTTATTTTGCTACTCCTCTGTAACTTATAATCGCACAAGGTTGCAATTTAGCAGTTTTCTTTATCACAATTTTTTCTTTAATCCCAAGCATGATCTTGACGATTTGTTTACATTTTTGAATTTTCATGTGTCAATAGACAATTTTATAAAGCCGTTATAGTAGAAAATTCATATTTTTTTAAAATAATAAAACTATCAGCAAAATTATGCATGGAAAGATAGATAATATAATTTAAAGCAATAACATAACACATAATTGAATTATCTTCTTTGTAAAAAAAGTTATAAGGACATTTGAAAATGTGTTTGTCGGCCATTTTTATGGTTGCTATGGCAAAACAAAATATAAAAAAAAATATTTATTCACCCCAAGTATACATAAAACACAGCTAAATCTGATAGGGTAATTTAAAATTGTCAGGTAAGCCAATTGATTTTTTAAAATTTTATTTAGACAGGTGTCGCCGAACTGTAACTGACGTTTAATATAATTTCGTAAACTATTGATTTTCTTTTGTTCAATGCTTTTTGTCCAATAAGAAATCTATCACTTCCGATCACTTAGAAGAGTGTTCGTAATAACTTTAATGTACAATCGATGCAAGGGTTTCAATGATAAGGAATATATATATATATATATATATATATATATATATATATATATATATATATATATATATATATATATATAAAGGGACTTAATATCCATTGCCATATAAGATGTATAATGTGTATTTTTTTTTTATAAATGTAGCCTAATTATTTTCAACGGACAAATGAATTTTGGTAAATATGAAAATTGTTCTTTGTCAGGAGTAACAACACTAGCCTATGTATGGCGCTTACCATAGATAATTAATACAACAGGCCACCGTACAATCATTGAAAAGTGAACTAGAATACATATATATGTTTATCATGTTGTTGTCTGGTTCGGGCAAGCTCTGCCCTCAATAGCCCCAATAGAGCGCAACCTCTGTAAGACAATGAAAAACAAAAAAAGTCAATTGTTGACCACCTAGCGTACTTCCCTCAATAAATAAAAAATGATTAACACAATGCAAGGGTACAATGATTTTATGTAGGTCAGAGAGTATAAGCCTCTTACAAACTTACATTCATGGAAACGGATCGGATTTTCCCGGGCGTGCCACTTTGGGAATTTCCGTTAATAATTAATTATATTTTTGTGTTGTTCTGTAACACAAGACCTTTGAGATGAGATGCAAACATTTTGTTGTCCTGTTTCTAGTTTACAGATTCGATGCTATCTAACCAGGAATAATGGCGACGGAACATGTTTTCTTTGAATGATGTTTAATAGAATACGGTGCAACCTCCTTTGACTTTAAAGCTGTAAAAAATGTAAAGCATTGCATTGTTTCGCACTTTAAGAAAAAAATCAACTTTTAAAGTCTTGTTTTATCTGGCAGCAAAACGTCGCCAAGGATATCATAATTGTTTTCGTCTTTTATTCCATTTGGTTGAAAATATGACAGCTAAGGGGGAAACATGCGCCTCGAGTGGAAAATATAGTTAGGTGCATGTCACTAAAAGTAAAGCACATTTATTCCTTTCGTTCAAATCAATAAAGGAATCGTATCTAGTATTAATCAACAAAAATGAGAACGGAAATATTGAAAGCAATATGTCTGCCTCTTGTTTTGAGTTTGAAGTGCCAGGATATAAATATTTGTCGAATATTTCTCACCTTAGAGCAGCGGGTCCCAACCTGTGGGTTGCGACCCCTTGGGAGTCGAACCACCATTTCATGGGGGTCGTCAAGGACCACCGGAAAACACTTATTTTCGATGTTCTTATTGAGGCTTTACACATCAACATGTACAGCGAAAGTGTGTAGCAGGGTCAAACATGGTTGTGTCCTGGCGCCAACACTCTTTAGTCTAGACCAGCGAATGGCAACCCTTTGATCATAGTGTGCCGAATTGGGATTTCTAATTCATTCAGCGTGCCAACAGCCTAAATGTCACCTTGCTTTAGAACTCTTTTTTTATAGAAGCTTTAATAGTTTTTTTTCGGAGTCTTCTGCGTGCCATTGAAAATCGTTTTGCGATTTGGTCTAGACCAGGGTTCGGCAACCTAAGGCACGTGTGCCAGACTAAGCACGCCAAGCGATTTTCAATGGCACGCGAGCTATCTCCCCAAGAAAAAGATTTTTAATGCAAGTCAACAACGTACCATAATTAATGGCTGCTGCGTGATGAACTTCATGAAAATTACACTGTCGACTGTTAAAGTTCAGGAAAGTTTGTGTGAATATATTTCATCATTGGACTTTTGTAAAGAAAGTCTCTTCTACAAAAACGTGATAGGGAATATAGAGATATGATGTTGCACACAATGTGTGTTAGACGAGGTTAAGTCTTGGAGATATTTGTTTCTTGTCTGGAAGCAATTAAGGTTTTTCTTGATAAAAAAAACAAACAAAAACATTTCCTATATTGAATTAGGAGAACTGACTTTTGAAGCCGATATTTCTGAATGACAAAGCGACTCATTTCAGTGGGTTGAACTTGCATTTAAAAGGAAGGGGTTAAACAACTAGAATAGATTTGCATTGAAATTGGATATATCTTGCCATGAAATCAATTAGAAAACATTGAACTATTTTGCTATTTTAAGGCAAATTAACATAGATGTACTTTGAAGTACTCAAAGCAAAGTTTTCTAAACAAAGTCAAGACTTTAAATTCTCGGACTCTTGTTTTCACACCTCATTAAACCTGACTGGCTTGATCTCAATACAACCTACTTAGATCTTGGTCATTTTTAATGAATGGATATTTGCAATTTTAAAATGAAGGAAAATACATTTTAAACATTAACAAAGGTGTATTAAAATATCCCATTTTGCGGGAAAGTCTAGAAGGAAGCTGCTTAGGAAAGTCATCTGCTATTCTCACCTGCTTGACATTCACATTACTTTCAGCTTTTGGTTCAACTTACACTAGTGAACAAATTTTACTGCACATGAAAGCTGTTTCAAGCTTACAAAGACGTCACTTAGACTTGACCACTCACAATGACTAAATATGTACCTGACATTGAACAATTATAGAAGCGCTTTCAAGGACTTGAAGCTCATTAATTGATACAGAATAATTACATACAAAAGAGTTTTTATGTTCATCTTCTTTGATTAAGCATACAAATAATTTATGCTAATTATTATTTCTTTCAATGTAAGCGTCTTTTAGACTAGCATTATGGAGCATGGTGGTCTAGCGGCAGTGCGTTTGGATGGCGTACCGAAGGTCCTGGGTTAGAATCCTAGTTGAGGCTAGAATTAGTTCCCGGGTATGGAGGTATCCATGAGTCTACCCAGCTCTTAAGGATACTTTTAGTTGTGGCAGTTTAGCTCGACATTGTCCTGTTCACACAATCCCATAGTATGCCGTGGCCACACAAAAAAAAACGCTGCTTTATCGGCCCTATGGATTAGTTTGGTCCGACGGGATACTTTACTTTACTATACCAGCATTATATTATGCAATTGATGTAATTATTAATGTTTAAAAAATAAACCTTAATTCCGCTTAAGTGTACTTTGCTTCTGTCCATCGTGACGTATCCATCGTGACGTATTCCTATCACAAAAAATACTAAAGCATAAGCAAATCTCAGTATGCAGAGATCAAAATATAAGGAGCTAATAGCAAGTGTTAACCCTTCCCGTACCGACCTACTTCTATCTATGCTGCCTTCAGTTCCGCTATATACGCGCCCGGGACTGTAAGGGTTAAAATTATTTTTTAAAACTATATTAAAATTATTATACACTAGATCTAACCTTTTATGTGAAATGTGTATAATAACTTTTCTATTATATTTACTATAGACCAATGCAAAGAAAAAAAGATGAATATCACAAACACGTTAATTTTAAATTAAATAAAAAACACTTTAACGATTTTCTCTATGAACTCTTGTTACGGCGCTAACAAAATTCTCTTAAAAATGAAATATAGTAGAGCAAGTTAACTTTCAGGCTGTTGGCACGCTGAATGATTTAGAAATCTTACCAAGGCACACTATTAGCAAAGGGCTATCGACCCCTGGTCTAGACTAATCCTATGTTCTTTTCAGTCTTTAAGCCTTAAAAGTAAGGCTTTCCAAAAATGTAAGTTCATGCCAATTAAATGTTATTATCAAAACTGTTCGACTAAAAAAATAAATGCGTACTAATGAAAACAAACTAGTAGTTAAAAAGGTGTTTCAAAAAATATATTTATAATGTAAAAATATTAATTAATTGTTTGTTCATTTTACGTATTTTTATCAATTTGAGTACCTGTATTGGTAAATGCATATATAATATTGAAATAATTTTTATAAAATATAAATTGTGGAGTAAAATTTTTTTTACTAAAATTATTGCCCCAGAGACTTAAAACTATGACTATTATCTCCCTTGATTAGATGTAGTAAGCTTTTGTTTAATTTTCTTTTTACATCGGGTTCGCTCACGTTGAATTTTAAAAAAAAAGAAATTAAAAGAATATACCAACATTATATGTTAAATCTTAATAGGTGTTGAAGAACCATTTCATGGGGGTCGTCTAAGACCACCGGAAAATACATATTTTATCAGTCTACAGGCAGATACATCCACATTCGAGCACAGAATAAGTAGCCTATATTTCTATTCTGCACCGGACTTGCCACTTAAGTCAGATGGTTGTCGAGAGGAAAAATTTTAAAACTTGTTTTTAGCTACGTGGTAAACTAAGAACTCTTTAACTTTAAAATAATAATAATAATAATAACGGTCAATTCTTATAAAAAGCAATACCTCTGTTCATAGCTATTTATGGCGATAAAAGTGAACCGCAGAAATTTTAAAAAATCTTGAATGAGTAAAATTTATCACTGCAGGGACCAGTTAATTTTTGTAACAAATCTTACTTGGTCTGAAAAGATCGGATCATTCCAAATTAAAACTTTAGCTTTGGCATAAAAAAAAATTGGATGTAAATAAAATATACATGTTGCTTAACTTATCTGTTTTCTTTGAGGAACATGACATTGAACTAGACAAAAGGATTACGATAATGATTTTTACGATTATGATTTTTGTGAAAGAACACTTGCACATGCTTGCAGACGAAATTTCATCGTACCTTTCTAATTTATCTGACACTTCAATTGCACTTGAAAGAAGGTCATGCACAGTCAAATTTGAAGCTGTTCCTGAGACAACACATAAGAAGTTCATTTAATTTATTAACAACCAATTTCTCTACAATGCCAATTACAAAATTCAGGATAAAGTGTTTGCAGTCATATACTATTCTGTCTGAGACTGTGCTGCGCTTCCTCTTCCATCTCCAACATATCTTTGTGAAACAATGCTTTCCAGTTTGTTGATTATTAAATCTAAATGGAGAAGTAGACTTGATGTGAAAGATTATCTTCGTTGTGCTAGCCGATGAGAAAGACGCAATCTCAATCTTAGTACTGATGTTGTGTTGTAATTAGAAATAAATATTTCACAATATATAATTTCAAATGGATTTTGTGATTAATCAATGTGCTTTAATTATGTTCAATTTGTAACATTAAAAATACATTCTGCATATCAGATATTTACATTACATTTTATAAAAGTAGCACATTGCAGTTATAAGGTAGCGAAAACAAAGTTTATGGTTGGGGGTCGCCATAAAGTGAAAAGCTGTATAAAAGGGTCGCGGAATTAAAAAGGTTGGGAACCACCGCCATAGAGCATAGTTCTTAGAAAATTTTCCAATCTTCCACTGCCTCAACATTACTCAATCTTTCCACTGCCTCAACATTTGCCAATCTTTCCACTGCCTCAACATTACCCAATCTTCCACTGCCTCAACATTACCCAAATCTGTCCACTGCCTCAACATTTCCCAATCTTTCCACTGCCTCAACATTTCCCAATCTTTCCACTGCCTCAACATTTCCCAATCTTTCCACTGCCTCAACATTTCCCAATCTTTCCACTGCCTCAACATTTCCCAATCTTTCCACTGCCTCAACATTTCCCAATCTTTCCACTGCCTCAACATTACCCAATCTTTCCACTGCCTCAACATTTCCCAATCTTTCCACTGCCTCAACATTTCCCAATCTTTCCACTGCCTCAATAAAAAAAAAACAACATCCGCATTTGACTAGAAATATAATCATTATTACAAAAGAGCATTTATCTTTAAAAAAGTGATTTATACCGACAAAGTGACACGTTATTTGTCCAGAACACAACATATACAACTCACTCTGTTTGTAACCGTTCTTCATTCATCGGCACTGCTGCAGACTTGCCGCAAAAAAAAAAATAGAAAGAAATAACACGCTAACACTAGGTAAAGAATTGCTTGTGGAAATTGACTTGTGCTTTATCGGCCTACAAATCTAACATCCAAATACAAGCACACAAAAAAAACAACAAAAAAAAACACCAATAATACGATAAGAAAACAAAAATGAGTACATTTCTAAAAGAATCATGGAACTGATCTTGGTATTAAGATATTGTATTGTTTGCTAGAAATATACCTCAGGCTTACCCTACAGATGAAAATGTTTCGTCAAAGAAAGTAGTGCCATTGTGTGCATTGATATTAGGCTGGACCCTGTTTAGGTACCAGGGTTCGGTTATGAAATAAACAACAGAAAAGTCTCATTTTAGTGGATCGTTGATGTGGACAGGCCGGACTGTGGTCAAGTAAGTGAATTACTTCCTGAAGGGTAACGACTTTCTTTATAAATGTTTGGCATCGGGAGAGAAATTCATTCCGAAATGGAAAGAATACATTCTTTATATCATTCTCCATCTCTCTCTCTCTCTCTCTCTCTCTCTCTCTATCTATCTATCTATCTATTTATTTATCTATCTATTTTTCTATCTATCTATTTACATATATTATATATATATTTATCTATCTATCTGTCTGATTGTCAGCATATCTATCTTTTTGACTTTCCATACTCATATCTGTCTATTGTCTATCTATCTATGTTACTATCTATCTATTTATCTATATGTCTGTTATTCTGATAAGATATATATTTTTAAAAATAGGTTATAATGTCAAAAATGGATTTTGAAAACACACCCAGAACAAACTTGCGCATAGAAAACACATTTAAAAACAATTTCTCTATCGAAATTAAAATTACTTGTCGTTATAAATTAAAAATACAAATATCATAGCGAATTAGATGAAACACAGAAGAATTCTACAAAATCATTTTGTATTAAATCAAAAATTTATTTGTCTAGTTATTTAACTCCCTATTCAAGCAAAATACATAAACACAGATGTGAAGAAGATAATCCAGTAATATCTACCAGACAAAAGTGTGTCCCAAACATACGCCGCGTACTCAAAATTTCAATTTTCTAAGTCATAGCGAGAACTTTAGTTGAAATGTCTAATTTAAAACGACTTCCCTAGAGAGAAAGAAACACAGAGAGAGAGAGAGAGGGAGAGAGAGAGGGAGAGAGAGAGAGGGAGAGAGAGAGGGAGAGAGAGAGGGAGAGAGAGAGGGAGAGAGAGAGTAAGTGAGAGGTTTAAAAAAAAAAGATGGTAACGTAAATCACTTCCAGTCCCTAAATGAGATGTTAATAAATTCATTGGCCAATAGACTTGACGACCCATTCAGGAAAAGGAAAAACTCTGGTTGTCATGGTTCTCGAAACAAGGTCCTTGTAACAAGGAATCTCAAACTATACTCCACACAGGAAATTTACCACAAAAAAAATATTTTGTCGTTTTTGTATTTTCTTTTAAAAATATCATAGGCCAGTAAGTCGTAAATTTCAATTGAATATTCAGTAAACATGTTTTTAAAACTAAGAGATAGCACCGTTTTTTTTTGTTTTAACTTATTATGTATGATTTTTAAAAGTACTCTAAGCGTGCTGATTGGCTCTACGGCATAGCTATCCCGAGAAGCATCGATACACAACGAGGCTGAGTTGAGGGGCTATTTAATTATTTGTGGCGCTGAGAAGCTGTTCATATTTTTTTTCTTGATTTTTTTTTTTGTTGTTTTTGTTTTTAAAGTTGACGAGTGTGCGGGGTAACGAAGATGAATGGGGCCAGCTGATTGAGTTCAGTCAGATAGAACTTGATGCAGAGAGGGATGCCATATGAGGACTGCTTGCTGTGGAGGATAGGGACAAATGAATTAGCCGTTGTAAGATTAAAGTGTTAAGCGTAGCTAGAGATTTGACGAGATGTATGTTATTATAAATATAAAGACAGAGAGATTAGATAAATTAGATAAAGATTGATTGATGTTCTGAAATAGCTTGAAATCTTGAAGTTTCGAAGATATTATATATAATTATATAGAAAATATGTATGTAGACATGACAGTTATCTATCTATCTATTCATCCATCTGCCTGCCTGTCCGTCTATCTATCTATCTATCTATCTATCTATCTATCTATCTATCTATCTATCTATCCATCTATCTATCTATCTATCTACCTATCCATCTTTCTATCTATCATCTATCTATCTATCTATCTATCTATCTATCTATCTATCTATCTATCTATCTGTTAGTCTGTCTTTTGGGTTGGCACTATGTAGCCATGGCCTAAAAACTGCAATCCAGCTATATATGTCATGTTACCACAGCGCTCCATTTGAATTTGTAAACAAAGAAATGTAAACTTACGAGGTATTGTTGTCAAAGATAGCTCCGGTGGCCCTGGTATAATTCTGTGGACGGCCACTCTTCCTGATTGATGTCCAGTAATCTGAAAAACTCCATAAACCGTTACGTGTAACAAATTCCTTAGTTTGAGGTATGAATTGAACCCGGGACATCCAGGTTAACAACCTAAAATCCCATTTATTGATACACATTGACCCGTATTGCTTTTGGGAATATGTGCATAGAGAGTTCTATTCGCAATCATTTGACCTTGAGAATTCCATTTAAAAAATCATTTAGATCGAGGGCCTGACGCCTTCGGAATTTTGATTATTTTGTGTTGTCGGTTGTTGTATTTTTTTTATTTTTTTTTGCAGTAATTTCCCTTGTATTTTTTCTTTATTGTTTCAAATTTGATCTGCGAGAGTTAATTTCCCTGGATGATTCCAATTCTCTACGGAATATGAAAGCGGAACATGGGATGCCGATCTGGTGGTAACTAACGTCAGATCATTTTACAGAAAGGCCAGTACTTCCCAGGCAGCTTATGGGTCCTTATTTCTCATTGGTCATTGAAATGTTGGTTTTTATAGGGGCACAAAGGGCATATAGGTCACCAATACAGCAGACTAGAAAATTTAACCATGAGTCATGAAATATTCTGTAGTAAATAGAGATTGTTGCTAACAAAATAATTTCGACTTACACAAATTAATCAGACGCAGGGGCGAAGGCACATGGGGGGGGGGGGGGCTGAGGGGGGCTAAGCCCCCCCTGGAATAAAAAAAAATAATTTTTCAACAGATTTTTTTTTAAATGCACTAAATTCGCTACAAATTTGGTAAATCTTTGTCACGCGAAAGTTTAGCCCCCCCCCTGGTATTTGATAAATATTTGTCACGAGAAAGTTCAGCCCCCTGAGAAAAATTTCTGGCTTCGCCCCTGATCAGACGTATACCTTCTTTCTTTTAAGGAGGCTTTGACGTAGCAATGGATTGTGCAAAGTGCACAAATGCCCAGCTAATTTGTGGGGGTGGGGGCAGGAGGGATCTGATAGTGAGCAGAATAATTTGTCCCTTTGATAATTAGAATGGAAGCGATCCACTATCAAAGCGTTGCACAATACATCGAAAAAAAAAAGACTTGGCTACGCAACTGGTAATTAGAAATGTGAAGGTGTGAAACATTCTTTTTCATTTTGGGCCATCAGAGAAATAGCTACACATTAATTAAAGTATCAATTATTTTTTTAAATATATATGTAATTATTTCTTTTTAAAGACAAATTACGCCGCATTCCCCAAGGATCATGATCGAGACGGCATTACCTCGTTTACCTGTACCTTCACCAGATAGCACAAATACCATACTATAGACCTGGTCGTCCAGACACCGGGCATGGCGAGACGGGTATTGTTGCGCCTATTACTTCGCTCCCACCGAGATTCTTAATGGGCTGCATTTCCCGTGCAGTGATTCACGGATGCGTATCGGTGGTTCTTAAACTTCGCTAGCGTTTAGGCACATGGGTAATGAATGTGTACAGAAATGAAAACGTGGCAATAGACCTCTCTAAGCATGCTAAGATAGAAATAGCCTATTCAAGTTACAATCATTATCATCAACTTTAAAGCTAAAACTGAACAAAAAATAGATTTAATTAGCCTCGATAAAAATTAAAGTTAAATTTCATGACCCAAATTTAAGTTCACGGGCAGCTTTGATGGGTCCTCGCAAGGACTCCAATCCTTCAAAATGCCAAGCAAATGCCACTTGTGCATCTCTTGTGGATTTCTTAAGCACGATCAATTTTTTTTTTTCCACAGATTCCCAGTCTGTCTATGTAACAAATGATGGTTAAAACATTATGAGCATATGTGTGTGTTTCGTTTTTGAAGCATCTGTTAAATCTAGTTGTAAAAAAAATGTCCCCATTCTCCTTACGTTTTGTTTCTTTGTTTGCCGAGAAATATTCACAGCAGATTTGTCTGACGTATACAGCTTTCATGTACAGCAATCGAAAGGCAAACAAGATTGACGTTAATTTTTTTTTTTAAGTTGGAAAGAAAGAAAACATGTTAAAAAATCGCAGTTTCTATCTTGTTAATAGATATGTACGGATGAGCGTAGGACGCAATAATCTTCTTTATAGATGGAGCGTCTGTAATGTATCAGATAAGATTAGATGTATTTAGCAATGTGTAAACATAGAAAAAGAAAAACAAATAGAAATTAGAAACACGAATTATCGACATAGAAATATTCATTTTTTTTTTTCGAACGTTGGTTTTACTAATAAAAACTAACAATCATGACACGCAAAGTACTTGAGCATATAATATGTAGTAGTATAGTAAATCGCATAGACAAACTTTATGCACTGTGCCCACACCAACATGGGTTCAGGAAAAACAGATCATGTAAAACACAATTAATAGGTTTAATATATGATTTGTCTCATGGATTAGATAATGACAATCAAAATTAATTCTATATTACTAGATTTTTCCGAAGCATTCATGAAAGTTCACCATACTAGTTTACTAGCAAACAAATTTATTTTTGGCATCTCTGGTTCCTTACATCAGTGGATTCAAGACTTTCTGATAGGTAGAGAACAAACTGTAATAATTGATGTCACTAAATCACGACCAATAAATGTAAACTCATGAATTCCACATGGAACTGTCCTAGGTCCCCCTACAGTTTCTAATTTATATTAATGACTTACCCAATAGCATCAACACAGGGACACAAGTAAGATAATTTGCAAACGATTGAATAATTTATATAACAAGAAAGACAGGAAAAGACAATAAACTCTAACAAAAAGACTTGGGTGAATTACAAAAAATAGGAATCTAACTGGAGTATGTCTTTTTATCCAGAAAAAAAGCCAACTGTTACGAGTATCCTAGAAAAAGAAACAAATAATTAGGCTATAATCTACTTCATTCATGGTAAAGACATAGCCCAATCTAAAAATGCAAAGTACTTAGGAGCACTAAATGGCCTAATTGATAAATAATCTTGGAATCCACATATTGATGAAGTAATTGAAAAAATATATAACAAAACATTACGTTTCATAGAAAGGAAGTTTTACAAATGTAATAAGAATACTTAACTAAAATGCTATCTCAAATTAGTTAGACCTAGTATACTAGAATATGCATCATCTGTATGGGACCTATCAACTAAAGAAAACATAAAAACAATGGAACATATTCAGAAAAGAGTTGCAATGTTCATTACAAGCGAATATTCACAAATGACAAGAGTAACACCAATATTTAAATCACTAAACTTAGCAGCACTAGCGGACAGAAGGGCAAAGAGTAAAGTAGTAATAATACATAAGGCATTAAACTCTAATTTAGAAATACAACACAATAACAACCTGTTGCAATTCTCAGATAAACATGACAAAAACACTTTCCTTATCCCTTATGCTAGAACATTTGTACATAAGTACTCTTTCTTCCCGAATGACATCCTGGCCTGTTAATGGGTTGCCTGAACAAACCAGGAAAACCAGTAACTTTACATCATTTAAAACATTAATAAAAATAGAAGACTAGACTTAGATCACGAATGAGTGTAGGACGCGATAATCATATTTATAGAAGGAGTGTCTGTAATGTAGTATATAATATAAGATTTACTTATAAAACATAATTACTAATAAAAAAAACTTAATTATAAAATAAAGTATTTATAATAGATAAAAAAAAAATGTTACTTCATAAAAAAAAGACTTATAAAAATATTATGTACTTTTAAACCAGCATTTCTCATAAACAGAATACCTACATAAAAATGTTTACTTTTAATCTAGTGACAATCTAGTCGATATATACCGTAAACAAATTATTAAGTCTAAATAGAATCAGTTGTTATTTTTCTTTGGATGTACTCTTAACGCATTGCCAATTTGTCTCACGTCTTGATAGAATTAGCTTGTTCTTACGTTGTATTAAATTACTGTATTTGTTTTCTCTGTTATAAATAGAATAATGAACTTAAGAAAGGGAATACACCCAGTAATGACGGTAATATCTTTGTGTCTTTCTTATGTATCTTATGTATCTTATGTATCTTATGTATCTTATGTATCTTATGTATCTTATCTATCTTATCTATCTTATCTATCTTATCTATCTTATATATCGTATCTATCTTATCTATCGTATCTATCTTATCTATCTTATCTATCTTATCTATCGTATCTATCGTATCTATCTTATCTATCTTATCTATCGTATCTATCGTATCTATCGTATCTATCGTATCTATCGTATCTATCTTATCTATCGTATCTATCTTATCTATCTTATCTATCTTATCTATCTTATCTATCTTATCTATCTTATCTATCTTATCTATCTTATCTATCTTATCTATCTTATCTATCTTATCTATCTTATCTATCTTATCTATCTTATCTATCTTATCTATCTTATCTATCTTATCTATCTTATCTAGCTTATCTATCTTATCTATCTTATCTAGCTTATCTAGCTTATCTAGCTTATCTAGCTTATCTATCTTATCTATCTTATCTACCTTATCTGGCTTATCTACCTTATCTGGCTTATCTAGCTTATCTATCTTATCTATCTTATCTATCTTATCTATCTTATCTATCTTATCTATCTTATCTATCTTATCTAGCTTATCTATCTTATCTATTTTATCTAGTTTATCTATCTTATCTAGCTTATCTATCTTATCTAGCTTATCTAGCTTATCTAGCTTATCTATCTTATCTATCTTATCTATCTTATCTATCTTATCTATCTTATCTATCTTATCTATCTTATCTATCTTATCTATCTTATCTATCTTATCTATCTTATCTATCTTATCTATCTTATCTATCTTATTTATCTTATCTATCTTATCTATCTTATCTATCTTATCTATCTTATCTATCTTATCTATCTTATCTATCTTATCTATCTTATCTATCTTATCTATCTTATCTATCTTATCTATCTTATCTATCTTATCTATCTTATCTATCTTATCTATCTTATCTATCTTATCTATCTTATCTATCTTATCTATCTTATCTATCTTATCTATCTTATCTATCTTATCTATCTTATCTATATCATCTATCTTATCTATCTTATCTCTCTTATCCATCTTATCCATTGTTATAGCATTGTTTTTTTTTATTATTACCGAATACTAAATAACATAGACTTGAGCACACATTAGATCTGGTTCAGACGAAAGTTTATTAGTTATACAAACATCAGTGGACGAAGCACAATAATATAATTACACACAGTTTACAATTGTCTTTCAAAAATCTTCAATAATAGATTTCTTCAATAATATCTTTATACATTACTTCTCACTCGAGCACTGTATCTAGCTCTTTAAAATATACTTTATTTATTCAACACTATTCAAAGTCACACTTTGGACTTGAATAAACTTAAGTTTTTAACACAACAGTTAACTAGTTCAACAGAACTTATTTTAAAAATCGACTTTCTATCTCAAGGATCCAACATGTACTGATGTTTGACCCTGATATTCTCTCCCTTGTCAACTCTTGACCATTCATACAAAATCATGCTTTTCTTGCTTAATTAGTTTGCACACTTCAAAACTTTTTATTTAGCCTACTTATGGAAAAACTTCACTCACTCATTCAACTATTTAACATCAAGTTGCAGTGAATAAAACTGAACTGTAACATCTATCTTATCTATCTTATCCATCTTATCCATTTTATCCATCTTATCCATTCTTATCCATCTTATCTCTCATATCTTATCTATCTATCTTACTTATTTATTTATCAATATACCGTATCAATTTATATATATATATATATATATATATATATAGAGAGAGAGAGAGAGAGAGATATTATCTATTCATCAATCTTGTTATTTCTTTGATCTATCTACTATCTATAGTAATCTATACTATCCATTTTTCACTCTATCTATCCCCCTGTCGGCTATCGTATCTTTCTATTTAGCTATCGCCCAAAGCTGTCTCTAACTATCCGTAAATATATTCAACTACTTTTTTGTTTATCCCTCTATTAAGCAATTGTGGTTTTTCAACCACAAAACACCAACACCCAACAGTTATAGACTTTCAACCACAAAACACCAACACCCAACAATTATAGACTTTCAACCACAAAACACCAACACCCAACAGTTATAGACTTTTAACCACAAAACACCAACACCCAACAATTATAGACTTTCAACCACAAAACACCAACACCCAACAGTTATAGACTTTCAACCACAAAACACCAACACCCAACAGTTATAGACTTTCAACCACAAAACACCAACACCCAACAGTTATAGACTTTCAACCACAAAACACCAACACCCAACAGTTATAGGCTTTCAACCACAAAACACCAACACCCAACAGTTATAGACTTTCAACCACAAAACACCAACACCCAACAGTTATAGACTTTCAACCACAAAACACCAACACCCAACAGTTATAGACTTTCAACCACAAAACACCAACACCCAACAGTTATAGACTTTCAACCACAAAACACCAACACCCAACAGTTATAGACTTTCAACCATAAAAAACACCAACACCCAACAGTTATAGACTTTCAACTATAAAAAACACCAACACCCAACAGTTATAGACTTTCAACCATAAAAAACACCAACACCCAACAGTTATAGACTTTCAACAATTCAATGTATTACCTCAGTCGACACAATAAAAATAATTTTTTTTTTCTAAAATACAATTAGATGTTAGATGCAATGTTTTGTCGTTGGCTGTCTTGATTGTTTTTTCACCCCCTCACCCCCTCACCCTCTTGTCTCTTTCTTACTCCGTCTCTTTCTGTCACTGTCAGCCTCACCTCCCCCTCTCTCCACCCCCCTTCACCCCACCTTCCCACACACCACACACACACACACACGCGCCATGTTGCTTTTTACTTTTTCTCACACCGCTACACAAAGTATCATCCGCGCGCGAGCGTTGACAGGTATGCAGCCTTCTGGGTATAGTAGTTGGCCCGTGGGTACATTGTGTCCATACAAACCTTGAACATAGTAAAAAGAATATAACGAGATCAACAATAGACCTTTTCATTTTATTAATTATTCCAAAAAAGAGGTCAATGTCTAGGCATGCGCAGTAGCTAGGGGGCAGAAGTTGTCAATAAAACCTTCTTCGCCTTTGTTATTTTACTGGGGGCCTAGTGGTTATTGGGCGCAATTATATTAGCTTTTCATTTTACAAAAAAACTAATTCATAAAAACTTTATACCCAGAAGCTAGGGAGCGAACTGTACTTTTCTTTTACCTTTTGAACCAGTTTTTAACCCAAAAAACATTTATTATACATTCTAGGCCTAATGCGTCTATGGTTACCATCAACCATGTCACCATGTTAATACAGATTGGCGTCGAGCGATCAGTAAATCGTCTTTAAGCATACAAATAAAATTTAACATAGTTATATATTTATAAAGCTTTGTTTGTGTTGAAGTATCAACGCGTAGGCTATATTGTATTAAGTTATTATTTGTAGCAATAGAAATCGTAACTTTTAATTATTTTAATTTTTTTTATCGTTCGATTTCGATGTCACAAAAGAACCTTGAAAAGCCAAATTAAGCTCATCATAGTTTGATTCTGAAAAGGCCTAGGTCTAGGCTATGTCCCATATAGGCCTATGCTAATTGTTTGACTTGTTCTGGGGTTTTATCGTTAAAATATTGTATGTAGAAGTAGTTAAGCGGGATTATAACATATTAGTAGGCCTAGACCTAGCTATAGGATAGGACTATAGGCCTATAGCCGCCTATAGCCTATACTATATAGGCTATAGTAGGCCTATAGGGGCTATAGGCTATAATAATATAGTATTATAGGCCCTAATAGGCTAAGCTAAAGTAGCCTAAAGGCCTATATAAATTATAAATATAGGCTTATGGCTTATAGGATAGGCCTATAAATTATAATAGCTATTATTTAATATAATATAGCATATCGAATCGGCCTATCACATATAGTTTACTATAATAATAGGCCTAATTATTAGCCTGCCTATAGGCCTAGGCCTATTACTATTAGCCTGCTATTAGTACATTAGCCTTATTATAGTAGCCTAAAGGTTATAAGCTCAAACAGTTTAAACTATTAAAAAATTGAAAATATTTACTATTTACTATAGAAAAGTGTTGATTAACCGATTGCGATTGCATGAAATAATTAATTTAAGCGAATATGAAGGTAGGCTATGCTATATATTTGATATTTGCAAACTGGTGCGTGTTTTCTTCATGAATTTTTAGTTATAGGCCTGTTATTGAATAATATTTCATGCATAGGACTAATGAAATGACAATAAGTCACAATATATCATCTATATCTAAATCTAGGCTATAATATATCATATTCAATATGGAAAACATAGGCCTACGCCGACATACGGTCATAGGTCCGACTATACGACATAGGCCTATATATATATATATATATATATATATATATATATATATATATATATATATATTAGCCTCTTCCTACGAACAATATATATTTTTTTTAAAGTTTAACATAATATTTGCTATGGCCTATGGCTATGGGTTTTATAGGCCTATTCGTGAAGATGCATCGGCTCTTCTGCGTCTGTCTCTATCAAACATTCAACATGAAATATATCTAGAATTATATTTGCCTTTTTTATTAATCAAAACGAGCGATCTAGGTCTAGGGCTAAGTTAAGCAGTAGCTTGAATAGCCTACAGTAATAAAAGCATTATAGGCCTAATTATTTTTTTTTCGATACAAAACTAGTTCTAAACGTAATTTTTTTTTACATTGATTCTCATTGAAGAAACTCAACAAAAAGTAATGACACAGTGATCACGATAGAATCGACCATAATATTAAGGTCCAAAGCATAGAGTCCAGGTCTAAAAAAAATTTTCTTTAAAAAATAAAGAAGCTCTAAACGTTATTTTTTAACAATTCCCTTCCTAGGTTCTTAGTTTAAGATCTCCATGTGTTTTTATGGTTTAAAGTTCAAAAACAACTATAATAACATTAAAACCCCCCAACACCTTTAGTAAAATACTATATGGAAAGAAGGAACAAAAATCTTTGTGCCCCCAAAAGAAATATATGTCAGTGAGTCTCAAGGCCACGCCCCTTTTCCGGGGTCAAACTAAAAAGGTCTATAGAGCACGCAATTAATAGGACAACGTGTCGCACCGTACACTATTGCTATAAAAAGCAAAACAACATACGGTATACTAATAGTCGATACGCAATCGGGAAAACCCGTAAACCCTTTCGACACATTATTGACAAGTCTTTATTAGGTGTGACCTTTTGAACTGGTATGATCGTGATTTTCCGGTGAAATTTACCGCCATTTTCGTAAACGAAAACCATGCTTTTGGTGCTGTTTGACAATTGATTTCAACATCGACAGCCAGTTCTTGTCTTTTAGAAATATACAAATACAACGGCTACAAGGTTAGTTATGAGGAACCCGTTTTAACATCAAAAGTGAGTAGGCGATAATTAATACTCAAAGTGTTAATCGCGTTCGGCTAAATGTAGCATTTGTTTATAAAATAATTTACTCAAGAGTTGCGTCCTTGGTAATTAAAAAAACACAATGCGGAGATTTATAAAAAACAACAACACGAAAATTCTTTTGCATCAAGCAATTAGTCTGGGATTATAAATAGACGATTCTTCAAATCCGACATTCACAATCCATCGTTTTCATTTGGCGCCATCTTTTGGAAAAAAAATGTAATTCTATACATATTTTCGCACAACCAGTAACGTAGCACACAGACATGTTTCGAAGAAAATGATCGAATAAGACCGGAAATGTTCTTCTTTTTGACCTTTTATGCATGCATAATCGTTAAGACTTGTCAATGAAGTGAATACCCAAATATACACAGATGGATTGAGAAATGATACAGCGACATCCTCAGTAGCTTTAACCTTAAATCAAAAGTAAAAAATTAGAAATATAATTCCAATGTCTCAATAAATACAGCAGAGGCTTTAGCAATAAGCCTAGCATTATAAATTGCCGAAGAGTCAGATTACCTAGATTTTATTATTATATCAGAATTTTTAGAAAATATATATCTGCCTTAGACATTATAAAAAATATAATCATTAATTGAAAAAGGCATAAATATCGTTTTTTTGTTGTCACTCAGGGATAGAAGGAATCGAAACAGCTGATAAAAAAAGCAAAAGACGCCCTATTATTATCAGAAAGTACGATTCCGATTCCATGTCAAAACATGAAACACTTAATAATGAGACAAAGAAAATAAAATCGGACTCACTCTTTAGAAACCAAATTTAATAGTCTACAGTATTTGGAACAAAGTTCATTTCATTCAGTATTTAAAAAGATTATGCGGCATGTACATATTCATATACACACATACCCACATACATACACCTTTTGAGATTTATATATATGTGTATGATATGATTAACAACATCATTAGCACAAGTGATATTTTAAACATAGATTTTATCTTTTGGGACCCAACGTGTTATATATAGCGAGCAAAACTAACATCTAAATTGAAGAAAATGAAATGTTGTAAGGATTTGTGTTTTAAAGACACTAGAAACGAGACTCGGGACTTGTAATACCTGCATTAACGCCAGTCTGTCTGGACTGGTGTCGGATTTCAGACAACAAACAAAACTTACACTGCCTGAAAAAAAACAAAGATACATTTTATTTTGTAAAACGTGTTTTAAAAAATACACACACAACTCCCATAGATTTATGTTGCACAATGTATGTAATATTATGTTTCTTGACAGCGCGTTATGTTGTGTGTTTTTTTAAATTTAATGTGTGTGTGTGTGTATTTAATGGAGATGTATTGTCTTTGTATTTTGACACTCGATATAAACTAAATTTTTCAGAAATACAAAGTAAACATTCAACAAGTAATCTTCCTTCTTACTTTTAAAATTTCTTTCTTTGTCACTTTTTTACTATGCTACTTTTTTTTTACATATTTACTATCTACTTTTTACATTTTTACAATATTACTTTATTACATGTTTACTATCTTACATTTTTACATTGTCACTATCTTACTTTTTTACATTTGTACTATCTTACTTTAATAAATTTGTAAGACTTAACTATATTACATTTTTACTAGCTTACATTTTTTTTAAATTTTTACTATTTTTTACTATCCTCTTTTTACATTTTTACTATCTTACTTTTTTGAATTTTTACTCTGTTACTTTTTTACATTCTCACAATCTTACTTTTTATAATTTTACTATCTTACTTTTCTACAAGATAGGCCTACTCTTAGTTTTTGACATTTTAACTTTATTACTTTCTTGCGTTCTTACTTTACCACCTTTTTACTGTCTTCCTTTTTTACGTTTTTCCTTTTACTTACTTACATTTTTACATTATTACTTTCTTTACTTTGATACGTTCTTTTTGTTTACTATCACTCTTTCATTTTAAAAAATATATTTTTTGCGTTATATTTCAACAAGTTTGAAATATTCTTTTCATAAACGGTATTTGATCAAAGACATATATCTACCAGGAAGTAACTTTTTAAAACAATAATCTCACTTCACGTCAACAATAATAATAAGTAAAAAAATAATGAAAAATAAAACCGTGCAGTATATGATATACGATAGCCCTTTGCTCATCCCAGCCATAGACAACTATCAAAGATAGGTTTGAATTACATTAATATCATTGATGTATTGGGTATAAGGGGAGCGTTGTGAAGTCCTGAATGAAAGTTGTGTATGTTTTATGTATGACTATGTGCGTGTTTAACCTTTATGTGTGCGTGTGCATGTATATGGGGAGAAGAGTTTATCCTTATTTCAGTATGTGGATTTGACCAATTTTGAATGTGGGTTTGACCAGTTTTGTGTGTGGGTCGGACCAGTTTTGTGTGTGGGTCGGAGCAGTTTTATGTGTGGGTCGGACCAGTTTTGTGTGTGGGTCGGACCAGTTTTGTGTGTGGGTCGGACCAGATTTGTGTGTGGGTCGGACAAGTTTTGTGTGTGGGTCGGACCAGTTTTGTGTGTGGGTTTGACCAGTTTTGTGTGTGGGTCGACCAGATTTGTGTGTGGGTCGGACCAGATTTGTGTGTGGGTTTGACTAGTACCATCAATCGCCAACCAACGCGTGCATATTAGAGTATTGTGTATATGTGTGAGTATATGGGAGTGTGTGTTCATTTGAGTATGTGTGTGTGGTTAGAAAGGGTTAAATACTGTCATCGCTCTCGCTCAATAGTTAACAATGCAAATAGTATGACCGTTGCTGTTAAACAGTCTTCATTACCCGTGTCAGCTGGCTGGAAAGTTAAACAGTTAAACGATATGACATATATTTAGCCGTATTTTGACTTAGTATACTTGTCGGATTAATAATTCATTAGTCCTCAATTTCAGAAATTACTTTAAAAGCACCCTGAGTATAGAGAGATAAAAGTAAAGTCTATGTTTTGACTAGCAAGTTGTTCTTTAGGTAGTCGAGTCGGTTCCTACCTACCTACATCCTACCTATCCAGTAGACTGTTGGACCGTGTGGGCCGCATTGGGGCGCCACAGATGACATGTACCCCATCTCATTGCGTCGCAAAGCTTTACTCCCGTCCACTCTCAGACGTTGTCCTCTCACCGGTCCTTTGACTGCCTCTCTTTCTCCCTCCTCTGGTGGTGCCCTGCAGTTTAGTTTTGTTAGTCTTGTTATGTGGCCATGCCATTCCAGCTTTATTTTCTTGACTGTCGCCAGCAGGTCGTTGTATTGCCCAATTTCATGGAATATATTTTTGTTTCTTTTCTGCTCATCGGAGACGTGGTCTTTATAGCAGATACTAGCCACACACGCTGCTTCATAAGCCCTAAGGATCACTTTAGTCCGACGGAATCACGTTATGTTACTTTATCATTTAAAACTCCACACAAAGTCCAAGACGAGACTTAAATGACAGATCAGCGTAGGACACTACCCTTGTAACAAGCCGACCACAACACCTATAACATGGGCAACCTTCTACGAGCATGAACAAGTCCTGGAAAGCTTGTGTAGAACTCTGTAGTTGAAAGCTGTCCGCCGAGATCAGTGCACTTTTCCCCTTCCTCTTCATCCATTTGTTTTTTCGTAATAAACAATAATTAACAAAAAAAAAATACAAGTCTTTCACCTCTCTGGATTTTATTTAGTTTCGTGATTTTTTATCGTTACAATTAAAATTCTCATAGCTTGAAACCCAATTATTTTTAAGCCACAAATTCGGGCAAGCGCATGAAAACAACAACAAAGACACACAACAATAATTAAAAAGTAGATAATAGGCCTAATATGTTGAATTAATAAGAAAGCAAACTCAACCTTAACACAGACAACTATCTTCATGAGGAAGTATTCTTGGTACAGGGGTCGTCAACCTTTTGCTAACAGTGTGCCAAACTAGGATCTCTAAATCATTCAATGAATCGTTTCAAAGTTTTATATTTTATACAAAATTATCGTGTTTGTGTTTATCATACTCTTTATTTGCATTTATATCAAATACAATATTTTATTACTAAACATTCACATTAAAAGAATTTGTGGTAATTATTGTCTAACATTATTATTTGTTAGTCAAGATGAGGATCTAACACCTGCTAATCAGTGATACCGATCAAAAATCTCAGAAAAGCCAAGTTGAGCTCCTAAAAAAAGCCCAGAAAAGCCTAGTTATAATAAAAATGGTCTCGTTGACCTATTTTTTCTCTCCCCCCGCCCCCGCTTATTTTTTTCAACTTCACCTATGCGCACATCTCCGCCCCCACCCCACCCCCTTTTTCGGTCACCAAAACTAAAAACTTAAAAAAAAATAGAAATATTGGTAAATTTTTTTTTTATTTTTGTTCGAAATTGAAGTTATAAAAAGATCAATGATCTGTTTACGTTTCAATTTTTGATACTTTAAAAAAATAGTTTTCGAATTGTTTAAAGTAAATCATGCACAGGTTCAGAAAAAGCCCGATTTATTATTGCCCCCCACCCCAAACAGTGCACTATTTTCCCGATGCAAAATGTTGCCCCCTACCCCTTTATACTATTTGCCTACCCTTTGCCCCATCACCCCTGCCTACTTATTTATACTATTTGTCTCTCCTCACACCTCGCATTGTTTTTTGTCTCAACCTCTTCCAGTTAATAACCTACATAGTCACATGATGTGGAATATTTCTTCTATTTGTTCGCAATAGGCGGCCGTGGTGGGTGTTTAGCATGATGTCTGATCAATTAATTTTGTGATGTCAAATGTGAGGTTAGATTCATTATACACCACTTCACCCCTCCCCTCCCCATCTTCATTGCCACCTTATCCATTCACTCAATTTCCAGCCAACTCAGCAATGTTTTTATACGAATTAACCGAGCCGTCGCTAGTGACAATGTGACACTATGAGTCTAGCCAAATCTGCTGTAGCAGTAAAGATGATATAATATGCATTTAGACTTTTAATCGCTTCCAAAACACATTTTGGACACTAAAATACATAAAATAATGCTAATATTTTCTTGATTGAAAAAGTCAAGTTAAAAAGCCAATATCCCAAGTTGGGATCGAAAAAAGCCAAGATCTTGGGAAAAAAGCCAAGGAGTGGTATCACTGCTGCTAAAATTAATTATATTTTGATCTCAGTTACTGAGATCCCCTTTTAAGTTTTTTAATCGGCATTTAAGACAAAAGCGTAATGTTTCATTAAGTTGAATTGATACGTAGTAATCATAAAAACTGGGTAGTTAATGTAATGTTTGATAATATGCATATAAATTCTTCGGTCATATAATATTTTTAAAAGTTTCAAATACTTTTTTACAGTTTGATCATTTCAAAGTAATAAACTGTAAGTCATTTATTCTATTATAAAAGGAAAAAAGAAACATTAGAAATATTAGCTCAAATAAAACGGAATAATTATCTCCCTTTAATTAAAACAAACTTTTCCTCATTTGATTCAATAGTGATGCCAAAAAGGTTATGTTTTGTAATACATGTATAAAGAATATTACTGACTAATTATTATCTCTTTTTATAATCCAACATTATGGTATTCATAACATGATTTAATTATCAGAGGTTTAAAATAGTTTACGTCAAACAGTTGTAAATAAATATTTCGTGCATTAATTGTTTATATTTTAAACATTATTAATTACAAAAATTACATAATATGGTCTAGTTCTATTAAATAAGTATCTTATATATTATATCAAATTAATAATACAAATACATTTGTTTTAGAATTACTTTTAATAATGTTTAATTAAAGAAGATGAGCATACAAACTCTATTAAATGTAATTAGTCTGAATGAATTAATGAGCGGTCAATTGTAAGTGACCTCTATGTACGCTTAAAACAGCTTGCATGTGTGACAAAATCTGTTCAAAAGAGTAAGTGGAACCAAAAGATGAAAGTAAAAGAGTAAATGCCTAGTAATTGAGAAAAGCAGACGACTTTACCAAGCAGCTTCCTTCCAGATTTTTTGCGCATATGGGCATATTTGGATGCCCATTTTTCAAATGTTTAAAATTCAACCTGCTGCATTTTAAAATCGCCAATATTCCTCCACTTAAAAAAGAAATCTATATCTAAGATGGTTGTAATAATATCAAACCAGTTAGGCTTGATGTGGTATGAAAAAAATGAGTCCATCAATTTGAAAGTCTTGCCTTTGATTAGAAAACTCCGGTTTGAGTGCTTCGATGTACTTCTGAAAAAGCCCAACTGTCTATCTCAATATATGCCTTACTTTAGGGATGTGCATCGGATAAATAATTAGGAATAAATTTCACGGCAAGATATGTCCAGTTTCAATGCAAATCAATTCCTGTGGTGCTTGGAAATGCAGCTCGCCATGTCATTCAGAATAATCAATAGTCAGTTTTCCTATTTTAGAACCGGAAAATGTTGTTTTTTATCAATAAAAAAAAAACCTTGGAGGTATTACGCGTGCCATTGAAAATCGCTCTGCATGCCAACTTTGGCACGCGCGCCTTAGGTTGCCGACCCAAGTTCTAGTATATAGATCGTTTATACATTCTTTGCACACACACAGAAAAACAACAACAGATCTAATACATAAGAAATGAAATATAGAATGAGAAAAGAATTTAAACCTTAAAATCGATCAATAATTTGATCTATATTCCATGGTAAAAAGTTGAATGTTTAAATCATATTTTCAGCGGAAAATGTGGAGAGAAATTGAGTGGATGACGGTCATGAATATATTTGATGACATTTTGACTAGTGTGAAACAAATTTAAATTGCTACATATTCATGAGCGTATAGTGAAAATAAATTAGAGCTTGACACAGTGAAAACAATAATAGACTCAGAAGGATTATATAACACAGTGAAAACAATAATAGACTCAGAAGGATTATAGTTGTGTAATAGGTGAATGGGGGTTTAATAGATAAAATAGATCAGGGATTCAGGTATGGCAACTTTTTTTATAACACTATGCCAAAGTAGGAAATCTAAATTATTCAGCATGCCAACAGCCTCAGAATAACCCTGCTCTCACGCTCAATTTCTTTTTATAGCGACTGGCATTTGCCCAAAATCCCCATCTCACCGTCAAAGATTTGATTGGTGCTCTAAAATGAGTCACCAGGAGACTAACGAATGCAACAATGGGTCAAAAGGATGGAGTCCAGACTGTACCTCAAGCAATACAATCTAGCTATACAAGGAACGTTAACCATATTAATTAAATATAACATTTTCAAAGTCTCCTCTCCCTGGACTCAGTAAGACAGTGACCCTTCATTATCTTGTGCCATCTCTATTAAATATCATCTACATTTGTAACAAATATTACAGATCAAAATAATATATGACATAAAAAAGATATTTAAATATATATATATATATATATATATATATATATATCATAAGCGTTGTCACAAATAATAACATATTTTTATAATAAAGCATCTAATCAGCTAATACAACCGTTCGAGGCTTTATTTTATATCATTTGCTATCTGTTCAAGATTTTAATATTTCAATGTTAAGAGGTACTCATAAGTTAAGAAACAATTAAGTATAGATGACGTTTTGTTATATATATGTAATATAATATATAATTTGTATATCTAGTCTTCGCTGGGATTTATGCTTTTGTATAGTAAATGCGTTTTTTTTAAATAACAAAAGCTTCCACATGTTGCATGAATATTGTTTGTGCCTTTGTTTGAACGTAGCGTTTCTCCCCACTCCCATTTACCACTCGACTTAGTGGGTCGCCTCACTTAACGAAGCGATGAAATAATGTAACTAAGTTTTGTTACATTCTTAGTTACCTCCCCCTCGACTGGAAGCGTGTACAACTGCTCACTCCAAGGGTCCTTGAGGTTTCTTGAGTGACTTTCTCTCAAAGAAATGATTCGCACACTATCATTACTTACCCCTCCCTTCATAATCCCCGAACAGGTGTCCAGTTTTGGGCAGCTTCAAACCCAGACTTACCCTCAGCCGTCCCGTTATTCTACGCACCACCACCTCCTCCATCGCACACCCGTGATTACACATGCACACAAGCATCTCCGCTACCCCCCCCCCCATCCTCAGTTCTGTGTGCATATCTGATTGCATATCACACATCCCATTTCCACCCACTCTCTCGGACACACACACCATGCAATCATCGTATCGTGCGCCATTGGCGATTTATTCAACCCCCCTCCCCATTTTCTGTCCAACCAGAATTCACATAAAGTCTGATTTGACTGGCTTTATCCCATGGGAACATAATCATGCTAATTAGCTAACCCCTTTTTAGTTTAAAATTCAAACCTTAACGCCAATCTCTCACTCGGAAAGAAAAGAAGCATAGTGTACATGGTGTACATGGTGTACATAGTGTACATAGTGTACATAGTGTACATAGTGTACATAGTGTACATAGTGTACATAGTGTACATAGTGTACATAGTGTACATAGTGTACATGGCATGCCAAAATTGCTGTTAAGTTTGATTAAACATTTAGGGAATATTCTGACTATGAATAGTTCATCACCCAAAAAACTTTTTAATTCTACAAATTTACCTGCCAGCGTTTTATACCGCAGTCATTTTACTATTTTACCAGTGGGTTATCAGCTCGTAGCTATTGATTAATTGATTAAACTTACCATGATTTTTTCTATAGACCCCAGCGTCCTTAAATATACACCTTCATTCAAAGAGAAAAAAATCCACTAAATTTCGTCTACATTTGTATTTCCTTAAGATTTATTGCCTGTCCAAATGTAATGGTGTTTATTTAAAAGTTCCGTGAACTAATATATATAGTACTAGCCACACTTTCAATCGGACAAAAGTGTATACATTTGTTTCATTATAATCCAAGACTATTATAATAAGACGGACCTATTGCTCTATATTTAGAGCTTATGTGTTGTTTTTTCCTTGCGCAGTCAATAACACTGCTTGAACGACTCCTAAACTTCCCTAAAGAAGTATGACATAATTCGACTCAATAGTTTTATGAAGTTATCTCAACAGATAGATAGATATCATAGGGTTGTCACAAACAATAACATATTTGTATAATTAAGCATGTATATGATGTTATTCCAATGTAGATATGATGTTATTCCAATAGATAAATATATGATGTTTTTTCAACAGATAATGTTATGATGTTATCCCAATAGATAATTATATGACGTCTTTCCAATAGATAGTTGTATAACGTTATTCCCAAATATAATTATATAATTTTTTTCCAACAGATAGCTATATGAAGTTATTGCAATAGATAGTTTCTCAACGCCAGTAAAAGGTTGTCATGACATCTCACACGAGACATGTGACATAAAGAACAAAATATCAAGTTGACACAGTATCTGCTTCCGTTATCCTATTATTTCTCCCGTTCTCATTGTTTGTCAATAAATATTTATGTATGATTTATACAGTTGTGCAATGTCACTTCAAAAGACAAACATGCGTGTAAATTATCTTTTCCTCTGTCTTCGCTTTCACTCAGTGTCAGGCGGCATTAGATAAAATAATTGTGTCTCTTTCTCTGTGTGGGCGACCTTAGAATATAAATAAACAATTATGGCGTGGATCATTTTAACCTATATTGCCACAAATAGAAAATGAAAAATGAGTAATTAATCAAATAAATAACGGAAATTAATGAAATAATAATATAAAACGTTTTAACAAACAAAAATTATCCGTCCCCTTTTACTCAACTCCGGTGGGCATCTGAAAAGGATGTTTTTTGTTGAAAATACTGAAGGGTATTGTGTTTTCCACACAATCTGCGTGTATTTGTTGGTTACAGGACCACCACTATTGGTGAGAGGTCGGCTGGTCCTGTCTGTCAACAAAAACGGCCTGGGTTCGAGCCCTGCCGCCGACGAATCCCTGCCGCCGACGAATCCCTGCCGCCGACGAATCCCTGCCGCCGACGAATCCCTGCCGCCGACGAATCCCTGCCGCCGACGAATCCCTGCCGCCGACGAATCCCTGCCGCCCTGCACGAGTTTTGGGTCTTGTGGACGACATGATCTTCTAGAGTGCAATGAGCATGCTAAATTTAATATCATGAATAGAAGCGCTACTCTATATAAAAATACATTATTATTATACAAGGTAAATGCTTAAGAAACGAAACAGAGAGTGAAATTTTTTTTAAAGTTTCGAAGAGTGAATTCTGAAAAGATTTCTGCCACTCCAGAGAACAAGAGCGTGCAACATTATTATCCCATTCCTAAAACCACAAAGGATCTGAAGTGTGACCTTTAACTTTGTCTTTCCACCCATTAATGATATTAAACAAATATAGAAGAAAGCCATTCTAATACTTACAGAAGAGTGACTGTATTGGCTAATTGATGGCGTCACTATCACATTCAATTCAACCAATAGCCTTTCGCCTTTTTTTTTAGGTGCTTTCCCTTGTCTCGTCAGCTAAAAATAATAATGTAAAAAGAATACAATAAATTTGGCGGCAGTTTAATCGGATTCGATCCCGCGTGAAATGTGGACAGAGCTTAACCTGTCGTCTGCTGACTGCTCGGTTGATAAATCCTGGAGATACTGTCATAATAGACGATACATGCTTGTCATCGTTGGGAAACAAAGAGACAGAGAGAGAGAGAGAGCAAGAGATAGTGAGAGACAAGGAGAGAAAAGATAGCGTCGGTGAGACAGGCTTTGGGGAAAGGGGAGTAAGAAGGAGTATGATTGAGAGGATAGAGAGAGAGCGAGAGAAGGAGGGTAAGACAAAAAAGATGGAAATAGAGAGTGAGTAAGTGAGAGAGAGGAATTGAGAGTGTGAGAAACATCCAGAGATAAAGAATGAGGTTACACGGAGAAAGGTGGGGTTGGGAAGGGGGGAGGGGGAGAAAGATGGCGAGAGAGACAGAGAGAGAGAGAGCGCGAGATGCTGTTTTCTATTGTTTGTTTTTTTATAGCATTGTAGCCGCTCGTGCTGATAGAAAAGCTTGAGCTCAATCACTGCAATGAGTAGTGTAAAGCATACATTTTACACCACGCTGGTATGACCGTTTTGGGACACTCGAAGCAGCTTTAAACAGTTTCCGTGGCCCCGGTATACAGGGAGGAATGTGTGGACAGCACAATGCCACTGCAATGCTTACATAGAAATAGACAAAAAAAAACAATACCTATAATGAAAACGTATACACACAATTTATGTCAATGCTAGTGTAAAGTATCCCGTCTTGTCCATTTTATCCATGGGACTGGTGAGTCAGCGTTCACCAGGTAATTGTGTGGCCAGCACAACGACCAGTCACCTTTACTAAACTAAAGTACAGCCAAAGCTGGGTAGACTCAGGGAGTTCACCCAAGACCCGGCGGGAACAAGGATTCGAACCCAGGACCTTCGGTACGCCAGCTTACATGCTTAAGTCACGTCAGCACTAAAACCCAGACATTAGTTAACAGTGAGCAGGCTGTTAACCATCAAAGTCACCGATTCAAAATAATTTCAGTTTTTGCTTTAGATTAGAACCCGGCATCATCGTTTTTTTTAACCTTACGTGTTTCCGTTAGACCACCAGTGACCCTAATGCCTGAGCTAAATGGTTGGTAACTAATCTCATAATCTGTTCTGGAAACTAGGTCTAAGGGTGGAGAGACTGTAATGAAATAACGTCAATCGCACCCTCTCTCCACTTCACTTCTTTCTTCCCCACTCTCTCTCTCTCCTTTGCTCCCACTCTCCTTGTTATCCACCCTCGCCTTGTCTCTCTCTCTGTGTCTCCCAATCTCTCTTTCTCTATACAACTCTCTCTATTTCAATCACACGTTGGTTGTCTGTAAAAATCAACAGATCACAAAAAATATGTCCTATCCTTCACCGAGGACGACATACGATAGCGTTAACGCGAGTGCGCAAAGTAGTATACTTTATAAAAAAAAAAACAACGCACGTAGCCTACCCCAGACTCACCGGACAAAAGCTGACCCCAAAATCGTGAGTACTAAATATTACAAACAGCACTCACTGTGTACATTATGAAAACAGATTGGAACAGAACAATTCCTTGAATTTTAAGCTTCAGTAACCACCTTCACTATTGCCTTTCTTAAAATCATTTAATTCTCCAAGATAATTGTATCGTATAAAAACAACAACACTTGAAAAACATAGAAAAAATAAGTTCATTAGCTAATGTAGTATTCCTTTAATATATTTATTTAATCAACTTCCGGTTTGAATAGACAAGCGTTAGCCAGACATAGTCCGAGAAATGGAAATGTTGTAATATAAAGGTCTTTAAGGCCGGGTTTTTTTTTATTTCTTATCCAATAGTCTCTGTTTTATATTTGGACCATATATATAGTACTATTGACAAAACTAGAACTTATAAAAATGAAAAGAAATGTTTAAAAAGTTGATGGCCATGGAGATGGCGGCCATTTTTTTTTTTTTTTTAATATTATTTTTTACTTAAACAAAAAGCCAAACTACTTTTTTTATTTATTAATAGAATTTATTTACATTTAGCTCAAATGGAGACTAACTATAGTTATGCAAATTGCAAAGAGGAATTTTAGATTAGACTCAAAATGAATTTTTTACGAATTTATTAGAGATATGACATAAACATAAAAAAAACATAAAATGTTACTAAAATATTATGTAAAAAATGACTAATTGTTTTTTTTTACACAATCGTTTTATACAATTTAAAAGCCATAATGAATATATGTTAAAAAAGTCATGAAAATTGGTTAAATAAAAAAAAATAGTGTAGAATTATAGACAAAAAAAAAACAAAAAACAACGTTTTGAGAAAAATCCGAAAAACGGACGATTCAAGAAAAAAAAATGTTGACAACATTTCGAAAATTCAATTTCCTCATCTAATTCTTAATGTTTTTTGTAAGATTTTTTCCACATAAAGACCATATGTTAACCTTGATTTAGACTATTTTTTTATATGACTGTAGTGTAAATATTTTAAAGAAAAACTAAAAAAAATTCTGATGTAGGTCTATACCCAATTCAAATGCAATTTTTACGTTCAAATAATGTTACTAGGATTCAAATAATGTTACTAGAATTCAAATAATGTTACTAGAATTCAAATAATATTACTAGAATTCAAATAATGTTACTAGAATTCAAATAATGTTACTAGAATTCAAATAATGTTACTAGAATTCAAATAATGTTACTAAAATTCCTGAATGAAATATTTTAGATCCCGGAATAGTTATCGTATGAATTGATCTTTATTTTCATAGATATCAGTGATGCATATATTGCTATTTTTATAACAACTTGGTAAAGGGCGGAAGTGGAGTAAGCGATCTAATTATAGATAAATATTCAAAATCTATGCTAGAAACCAAATTGAAAATATTTAACGAATAAATGAAAAGTTGGAGTGACGATTAGAACAGAACAACATTTTAACAAATGCAGGGTATAAATAAATTGATAGAGAAAGTACACATTGAAGGTGGCTAGATGTAAAGTGATAGAGAAAGTACACATTGAAGGTGGCTAGATGTAAAGTGATAGAGAAAGTACACATTGAAGGTGGCTAGATGTAAAGTGATAGAGAAAGTACACAATGAAGGTGGCTAGATGTAAAGTGATAGAAAAAGTACACATTGAAGGTGGCTAGATGTAAAGTGATAGAGAAAGTATACATTGAAGGTGGCTAGATGTAAAGTGATGGAGAAAGTACACAATGAAGGTGGCTAGATGTAAAGTGATAGAGAAAGTACACAATGAAGGTGGCTAGATGTAAATTGATAGAGAAAGTACACATTGAAGGTGGCTAGATGTAAAGTGATAGAGAAAGTACACAATGAAGGTGGCTAGATGTAAAGTGATAGAGAAAGTACACATTGAAGGTGGCTAGATGTAAAGTGATGGAGAAAGTACACAATGAAGGTGGCTAGATGTAAAGTGATAGAGAAAGTACAAAATGAAGGTGGCTAGATGTAAAGTGATAGAGAAAGTACACATTGAAGGTGGCTAGATGTAAAGTGATAGAGAAAGTACACATTGAAGGTGGCTAGATGTAAAGTGATAGAGAAAGATCACATTAAAGGTGGCTTGTTGTAAAGTGATAGAGAAAGTACACATTGAAGGTGGCTAGATGTAAAGTGATAGAGAAAGTACACATTGAAGGTGGCTAGATGTAAAGTGATAGAGAAAGTACACATTGAAGGTGGCTAGATGTAAAGTGATAGAGAAAGTACACATTGAAGGTGGCCAGATGTAAAGTGATAGATAAAGTACACAATGAAAGTGGCTAGATGTAAAGTGATAGAGAAAGTACACAATGAAGGTGGCTAGATGTAAAGTGATAGAGAAAGTACACATTGAAGGTGGCTAGATGTAAAGTGATAGAGAAAGTACACAATGAAGGTGGCTAGATGTAAAGTAATAGAGAAAGTACACAATGAAGGTGGCTAGATGTAAAGTGATAGAGAAAGTACACATTGAAGGTGGCTAGATGTAAAGTCATAGAGAAAGGACACATTGATGGTGGCTAGATATAAAGTGATAAAGAAAGTATTCATTGAAGGTGGCTTGATGTAAAGTGATAGAGAAAGTACACATTGTAGGTGGCTAGATGTAAAGTCATAGAGAAAGTACACATTGAAGGTGGCTAGATGTAAAGTGATAGAGAAAGTACACATTGAAGGTGGCTAGATGTAAAGTGATAGAGAAAGTACACATTGAAGGTGGCTAGATGTAAAGTGATAGAGAAAGTACACATTGAAGGTAGCTAGATGTAAAGTGATAGAGAAAGTACACATTGAAGGTGGCTAGATGTAAAGTGATAGAGAAAGTACACATTGAAGGTGGCTAGATGTAAAGTGATAGAGAAAGTACACATTGAAGGTGGCTAGATGTAAAGTCATAGAGAAAGTACACATTGAAGGTGGCTAGATGTAAAGTGATAGAGAAAGTACACATTGTAGGTGGCTAGATGTAAAGTCATAGAGAAAGTACACAATGAAGGTGGCTAGATGTAAAGTCATAGAGAAAGTACACATTGAAGGTGGCTAGAAGTAAAGTCATAGAGAAAGTACACATTGAAGGTGGCTAGATGTAAATTCATAGAGAAAGTACACATTGAAGGTGGCTAGATGTAAAGTGATAGAGAAAGTACACAATGAAGGTGGCTAGATGTAAAGTGATAGAGAAAGTACACATTGAAGGTGGCTAGATGTAAAGTGATAGAGAAAGTACACAATGAAGGTGGCTAGATGTAAAGTGATAGAAAAAGTACACATTGAAGGTGGCTAGATGTAAAGTGATAGAGAAAGTACACATTGAAGGTGGCTAGATGTAAAGTGATGGAGAAAGTACACAATGAAGGTGGCTAGATGTAAATTGATAGAGAAAGTACACATTGAAGGTGGCTAGATGTAAAGTGATAGAGAAAGTACACATTGAAGGTGGCTAGATGTAAAGTGATAGAGAAAGTACACATTGAAGGTGGCTAGATGTAAAGTGATGGAGAAAGTACACAATGAAGGTGGCTAAATGTAAAGTGATAGAGAAAGTACAAAATGAAGGTGGCTAGATGTAAAGTGATAGAGAAAGTACACATTGAAGGTGGCTAGATGTAAAGTGATAGAGAAAGTACACATTGAAGGTGGCTAGATGTAAAGTTATAGAGAAAGATCACATTGAAGGTGGCTAGATGTAAAGTGATAGAGAAAGTACACATTGAAGGTGGCTAGATGTAAAGTGATAGAGAAAGTACACATTGAAGGTGGCTAGATGTAAAGTGATAGAGAAAGTACACATTGAAGGTGGCTAGATGTAAAGTGATAGAGAAAGTACACATTGAAGGTGGCCAGATGTAAAGTGATAGAGAAAGTAGTACACATTGAAGGTGGCTAGATGTAAAGTGATAGAGAAAGTACACATTGAAGGTGGCTTGATGTAAAGTGATAGAGAAAGTACACATTGAAGGTGGCTAGATGTAAAGTGATAGAGTAAGTACACATTGAAGGTGGCTAGATGTAAAGTGATAGAGAAAGTACATATTGAAGGTGGCTTAATGTAAAGTGATAGAGAAAGTACACATTGAAGGTGGCTAGATGTTAAGTGATAGAGAAAGTACACATTGAAGGTTGCTAGATGTAAAGTGATAGAGAAAGTACACATTGAAGGTGGCTAGATGTAAAGTGATAGAGAAAGTACACATTGAAGGTGGCTAGATGTAAAGTGATAGAGAAAGTACACATTGAAGGTGGCTAGATGTAAAGTGATAGCGAAAGTACTCATTCAAGGTGGCTAGATGTAAAGTGATAGAGAAAGTACACATTGAAGATGGCTAGATGTAAAGTGATAGAGAAAGTACACATTGAAGGTGGCTGGATGTAAAGTGATAGAGAAAGTACACATTGAAGGTGGCTAGATGTAAAGTCATAGAGAAAGTACACATTGAAGGTGGCTAGATGTAAAGTGATAGAAAAAGTACACATTAAAAGTGGCTTGATGTAAAGTGATAGAGAAAGTACACATTGAAGGTGGCTTGATGTAAAGTGATAGAGAAAGTACTAATGGAAGGTCGCTGGATGTAAAGTGATAGAGAAAGTAGTACACATTGAAGGTGGCTAGATGTAAAGTGATAGAGAAAGTACACATTGAAGGTGGCTTGATGTAAAGTGATAGAGAAAGTACACATTGAAGGTGGCTAGATGTAAAGTGGTAGAGAAAGTACACATTGAAGGTGGCTAGATGTAAAGTGATAGAGAAAGTATACATTGAAGGTGGCTAGATGTAAAGTGATAGAGAAAGTACACATTGAAGGTGGCTAGATGTAAAGTGATAGAGAAAGTACACATTGAAGGTGGCTGGATGTAATCACTCAAGAAAATAAAACAACAGTTAAATAAAACAGGAATTAAATTAACCCTTCCCGTACCGACCTACTTCTATCTATGCTGCCTCCAGTGCCGCTATATACGCGCCCGAAACTGTAAGGGTTAATTGCCGCTCGAAAGACATAGTAAATTTGGAACCTGCTAATTATAGATTTAGTTGGCCAATGATTACAGCTTATGGGGGACGCGTGGAATGATGGGAGGCGAAATGGTTGATTTGGGTGGCGGGGTTTGAAAAAATAGCATTACGTCATTGGATGTTTGTTTCGTTTTAGTGTGTGTTTTATTAGTTGCTTTTTTTCTGTTTTAGATTGATAATGAAGTCTTTATTATAGTCAAACGCCTCAGGTTTTTTAACCTATTGTCGCACATTTAAACTTAGTGATTTCACTGTACGTTACTATTTTCACTTGCCAATGGTGAATTATCATTTCATATAGACATTTCAGCAGTTGTTTTTTTTTATATAGTTTTAAAATTTATTTGTGTGTGTGTGTGATTGTATTGTTGTTGATAGATTCCAGACAGAAGATGCATATTGTGTTCATAGTTGGCATGGTGACTGATAAATCTAAGTAATTAAAAAAATGAATCACAATTAAGGTTTTTATTGTCTTTTGTAGTCACATGCAGTCATTATGTCTCAGACCTTGTCATATTATCTTAAAACAACCTCCCTGGTCCCAAACATTGTCATATTATCTTAATGCTACGTCACAAGGTACCAGATGCCCTAACATAAAATATCTTACTCCAAACCATGACTAAGAAAATGTTAGCAAAATTAGTTAATAAGTTAGTTAGTCCGTTTAGCTTCAAGTATCACATTGGGCTATGAACATTTTCCTAAGTTTTCTGTATGATGCAACCATCCAGGTGCTCATATCGATCTACCACCGGAGATAATGTTTGCGTCCTTTTCCCCACATTCTTTGGTTTCCAAAAGAAGTGTTTGTTTCTTTTTCTGTCATCCTCAAAACAAGACATGTCCATGTCACTCTTCTCCTTTCAATCATGTCTGCCATCGTCACCCAGTCACACAGTTTGGTGGCGTATTGGAATTTTTTTGATTTTTTTTTATTTAGTGAAAATTGAATGACAAAAATAGATGCGCAGCAATTAGTTTTTATGGCGGTCAAGGTAACCGATCCATGAAAGTTTAACAAACATTAATGATAGCAAACACAATAAAAAAACAGTATTTAATGCATCTGAAACTTAAAAGCAGCTTTAAGATCCGGGCAATTCCCACAGAAATTCATTACACTGCTCCACTAATTTTGTTTTAAGAATTAGACTGGTGCTTAAGCGATTTGAAAAAAAAAATCAATAATTAATTCTAATTTCTTCACACGTGGTTAAATTTTAAATAAAAAAAAAATGAACAAGATCCTACGTCACGTCTGGCCCCAATTAATTTCGTAACATTTGTTTGTGTGGGAATGTGATTGTAACATTTTCAATGAAAAAACTGAAATTGACTTTGGAGCTCACGCTTTAGTTCTATTTTTAGAACTTTTCATCTTCGATCAGTTTCGTGATTTTGGTTTTTTCTTCCAACTTTTTTTTTTGTTGCCTCGGGCCAAAAGAAGAGACAGCAGAAGGCAAGTCATTACGTGGTTCGAGTTGAAACAAGAGTTATTGAGCTGAGAGAAGAACCGAGTCTAAGGTTTGGTTCATTTCCTGCCAAACCATAGATTTATTTATTTCTTTAACCGTGTGTAAGTTATACATAAATATATGTTTTTTTGTCTGTGACATTTTTGTCTATTGGTTTCCTGCCCTGTCTCTCTCATTGTATCAGTATCCGTCTCACTGTCACCGTCTCTTTCAATGTCTCCCACCATCTCTCTCTCTCTTTCTCCAAGTCTCATTCACTGACTCACCAAGTTTTTCTCCGTCTCTCTGTAAGTCTAGTTTGAAATGTGTCTCTTGGTCTTTCTTAGTCAAGGCCCGTAAACGATTCACCCACCCGCCATTTTGGAAACTGCACACTAAACAATGTGTCGGGAACTTTTTGAAAATAGCTGCCTAATTATGATTTCCAGTTCATTCGTCGTGCCAAGACCATACAAGTTACCCTGCTGTCACGCTTAATTTTTCATAAGATAATATTTGAATTGTTGTAGTGGGGTTTTTCGCGTGCCATTGAAACACGCTCTCCATGCCAAGACTGGCACGCATGCCGTAGGTTGCCAATCACCGCAATAAACTATTAAGTAACTTTACAAAAAGAATGAATTCCTTTTTTTTTTATACCTTTATCGCTTCTAGAATACTTTTTGAAGAAACAACTTGAGGAGTAAAATGTAATTAGGCAATAGTAAATTAGTTTAAAAGAGTAAAATACACAACAAGAACAAAAGAAAAAACAAGAAGAAAAGCAAAAACCTCTCACAGCCTTATCCAATTATGAAACAAGTTCCATAATCCAGGATGTTCTAATAAGCGTGATTAGTTTAGCTGGCAGTTGTCTTCCCCCGTTTCTCTGCTGTTGTACGTTCCTAATGGAGCAGAACTAAACTGGGGAGATGAAAGGGTTGAACGGAGGGAGAGAGAGAGATAGAGAAGTTCTGTCTGGGAGTATTGAACTCTCCGAGCTTATGTCTATAATGATAAACTCGATAGAAAACAAATTTTAATGATACAAATTAAAAAAATATATAACTCCTACGCGGAATAAAGATTTTATGAGCTAAACAGACAGCACTGATCAATCTGAGTTTTTTTTAGGACAATAAACATGTTTTTCTTGTCGAATCAGCTTTTAAAATAGATAAAGAAATACATGTTGAAAAAAATCGAAAGATATATATTTTTTGGTAAGGATAGACGCCTGCCTAATTATGCGTAAAAAATATATTTTGGGCGTATTTGAGATTTTTACAAATTGAGTCAGGCTCGCCAAGGATAGTGCGGCCTGGCGGAACTTAGTTGCTGCCTTATGCTCCACGGGGAGCGATAAAGACTAAGAGAGAACCATTATTTGAATAATAAAATACAGTTGTTATACAAGATTTGAGTCTCAAAAGCCTTATGTTACACACTCAAATATGCCTGCCTAGTTCATTTTTTGTACTTTTTGCGTTATTTTAATATTTTATTATTTTCTAAATTACCTTCAATTACTTTTGCTACTCATCTGTAACTAATCATCGCACAAGGTTAAAATTTGGCAGTTTTCTTTATCGTTATGTTTTCGTTAATCCCATGCATGATCTTGAAGATTCTTTGAGAACTTTTGTATGTTTTTGAATTTTCATGTGTCATTATGCAATTTTTTAAAATGCAATTTTAGTTAAAAAATTATTTATTTATGACTTAAAAAAAAAACTATCAGCGAAATCACGCAAAATCAAAACAACAACAGAAAACAGAATTAAATTATCTTCTTTATAAATTAAGTTATAAAATCTTTAAAAAAAATACTCTTGGATATTTTTATGGTTGCTAAGGCAAAAACACACACACACATATATATATATATATATATTTATATATATATATATATATATATATATATATATATAGAGAGAGAGAGAGAGAGAGAGAGAGAGAGAGATAAATTCACCCCATTATACATAAAGAAAGCAACTGAATCTGATAGGGTAATTGAAAATTGTCAGATAAGCCAAATAACAAAAAATTGTAGACAGTTGTCCAACCTTAAAGAACAAGTTTTTTTAAGATTGTCAAGTTCCAATCTAATTATGTTCAGAAAATGATAGCTTTGGCCTGCTATTGAAATTCTTGAAACAAAATGCTCATTATTTTACACTACTAACTTTAAACAAACTAATTTGAATATTACACGTTTAATTATTTGACCAAAAGTTTGCACTTTTACCAGCAACATCTCAAGCTTTCTTTATATCAGTGTTAGTCACTTTAGGCAGTATTGTAATTGTCCAGAAGAAGAACCGTTTTAACCTGGGCCTACCATTTGAGCACACTTATTTTAGGAATAAAAAAATTATACAATATTTATTTATGATTTAAAAAACAATATCTACAAAAGTGACTGTTTTATAGTTTTATTATAGTGACACACAGTAAAAGTAATTCCATCGGACCAAATTGATCAATAGGGCTGGTGAAGCAGCGTTCACCTGTTGATATGGTCACGGCCATACTTGAGGATTGCGTGGCCAGCACAATACCCAGCCGCCATTACTTTTTACCCCACTTAAAAAGTCAGGTACACATCAGAGCCAGGTAGACTCAGGGTAGACACCCTCCAGAGCCGAGAGCAAATCTTAGCCTTTCACCAGGATTCTAGCCTTCGGTACGCCAGCCGAACGCGCTGCCCGCTCGGCCACCTTATCCCATAGTGACACACAGTGGATAGTTTTAATTGTTGGCTTTAAGCTGATTGACCCGACCGGTCAAGTGTTTTTTTCATATCGAGTGACTGGACTTGTTGGCTTGTATTTACACATGTTTTGCTTTAATGTGTTGAATTTTGGTTGACTGATTTGATTTGAGTGATTAACAAAGAAATTGTTAACTTGACAGTTAAAAGCTAGTTGATACACAGATCAGATCTTTACTATATAGACCAGCCTATATCATTATAACAACAACATTAAACTGTATCTACTGAAAACAAGCCACTCTATTATACAAGTAAACTGACGTCAATCGAATAATAATAATCGAAAACTGTTTTGTATTCGCTCAGCTTCTGGTATTGCCAAGGAGAAATAAATCAGAAGTAATCGATTATGTCCACCTGTAATCCTCCCAAAATCTGGCAAACAGTGTTATCAAATAATTCACCCTCTCCCTTTTCCAAACACAAAAAATAAAGAAGTCAAAATGGTCACCTAGATGTTTTTTCTCAATCAACGATACCAACAAATTAAATTATCAATATCATTTCCCACCGCCCCCTCCCCCGACCTCAGATTCATTTTATCTTTTACCAAATTTCATCCGCCATGTTCATTTCGGGGCCATAGCCTTTCAGCTCAGCACGTGGGCTAAAAACAATTTCACACCCAACGTTCGATTGCTTTCATGACGTCTGCTCGCCCAGACGTGTGGATTTTCCCGCTAATGCCAGCGAATTTCCCCCCATTTGACAAAATAATTTCTAGCTTAAAAGAAAATTAATGAAACTCTTAAATGAAAAAAAAAAGGAAGATTAGGAAACAATAGAAAAGGTAAACAAAGAAAAACATTTAAACCAAAAAAGTAAACGGTCAAAATGTATCGAAAGTAATAATTGTTTCTTTACATGGGATTTGCAGTACATAATTTGAAGATCACCTTGGCGCAATATATTGTTTATAGAATACAATAAAAAATGTATTGTTTGTCCAATATAAAAAAAAAGTGGATTTTTTTTGTCAAAGTCGCAGACATTTTATTGTTTCTACTTTTTAAACAGACTTTTTATTGTCTCTACTTTTAAAACATACTTTTTTATTGTTTCTACCTTTGAAACAGACTTCTTTATTTTTCTACCTTTGAAGCAGACTTGTTATTGTTTCTATCTTTGAAGCAGACTTTTTTTTCTACCATTAACACCGACATTTTAGCAAGGCAACTAACTCCCACTTACACAAATTAAAAACCATGGACATATTTACAAACATTATAAGTCTACAAACCCTTTACTCCCGCCAGTGACTGACAGACTAATACCCCCCCCCCCCCCATTTTTTTTGTGTTCAAAATAAAAAAAGCTGATGTAGGTTTTTATCTATGACTTCGTGTGCGACTCTCTATCTCTAGCTCTAGTTCTATCCGTGTCTAAACAGACATTCGCCCTCAATGGTTCACTAACAGCTTCAATGTGTCCACTACACCACAAACGCTTGTTTCAAGTATTACAATATCTTAATTCGTCTTGAGAGCAATGGGGTGCGGGGGTGTGTGGGGGGGAGTGTGTGTGGGGGGGGGGGGAGTTACTTAATGTAACAAAGAAATGGGAAAAAAGAAAACATTCGATAACTCGCCGTATTTATAGTGTCTGAATTCTCTAGGGTGGTCACATGTTCTTGCTTATAATTGGACACTGAAGGGGGATATAATTAGGTAACCCACTTTTTTTTAACTACCATTGAACACAGTAGGTTTCGTAGCAATAATAAAACAACAACAGAAAACGAACCTCTAGTGGAAGGGGAAAAGACGGAGGGAGGGGGGAGAGGAAAGATACCAAATATAAATAAGAGTTCACCACAGTTCCCAAAGGAGAAAAACAGATCCAAAGTAGAAACACGATCTTCCGTTATTGAGCTCAAGTTATTGATGACACAAAGAGACAGTTTGACTGCACAAGATGGTTAGTGCTTTTGTTTGTTTTCTGAGCAGTTTTACAGAAATGATCCAAAAGTTTAAAGGCGACATTTTCTTTTTAATTGCGTTTAGTTTTCTGCCTTAATTATGTATGCAGTGCCATACAAAGAACAATCAATATTCATAATATCTTGCTTAGCGTCAATGACACCACCCCAATTCTAGGTTTAACGAAATTTGGTAATTCGGGAAAAGATTATTCGGTTAGCGGATAATCCCTACACCTCATATTTCAACTTTGCGATTTGACTTAGCACACGTATCCTCGCTAGATGTGTGGATACTCTATGGGTCTGCCATGTGGTCGACTTAAAAAAAAAATACTTTCCTAAATGTCTTCAGTAAAATTTTTTTTTCATTTTTAGATTTACAGCTTTCTGTTCATTGTAATTTATACAATTTTTTATGTGTCGGTTATACAGGCCTTGTTCTATTTTTACCCGGGCAACGCCGGAGAATTTATCTTGTAATATATAAACGAGTTTAAGTCATAAATTCAAGTGCAAAGAACGAAAAGAAAAAAAAATGAAAAGGACAAAAGATACGTTTACAGTGTTATATGCCTACCAATAGTCACGTTCCAAATTGGCATACTTCTTTGTCAGTGCCACACATGGTTTTCATACTTTCTGCTTCTATATTTTTTTTTGATGTTTCATCGCCTTTAAAGTCTGTCGTTACTCTAAGCCACACAACTAGCAGTGAGGAATAATATAAAAAAACTACTAATAAAAAAACTTTTAGTTTGACCTGTCTGACATTTTGTATAGTTTAAAAAAAAAATCAACAACAACAAGACGGTTAAACGGTTGTGAATTGTGTTAGAGCTTGACCAGGGGTCGACAACCTTTTGCTAACAGTGTGCCAAAGTGGGATTTCTAATCCGTTCAGCGTGCCAACTGCCTAAAAGTCATCCTGCTGTAGCACTAAGTTTCTTTTCTAGTAGAAGAGACTTGAATAGACTATTAAGGCCTCTTCCGAGTGCCATTGAAAATCCCTCGGCGCGCCAAGTTTGGCACGCGTGCCGCAGGTTGCCGACCCCTGAGCTAGACTATCTGGTGTTGTAGTACACGGTCTAATTTTGGATCAAATAATATTCGAAATAAACAGCAAGGTCTAAAAGTTTAAATAACTTGAGGTAAAGTATCCCGTCGGACCGAGTTCATCTATGAGGCCGGTAAAGCAGCGTTCACCAATTTCTGTGGCCACGGTATACTAGGGGATTGTGTGACCAGCACAAGTGAAAGAGAGTGGGGATGAGAGGGAGTTTGCAGACAGTAATGGCGAGAGAAAAAGACAGAGAGAGAGAGAGAGTGAGTGACGGTAAATTACAGAGGATAAGGTAACCAAAAAAAACCTTCACTAACTAAGATGTAGATGTTATGAGAGATATAAAACGCCTGAACAGACGAGAGAGAGAGAGAGAGAGAGAAAGAGAGAGAGAGAGATAGCGAGAGATGTATAAAAGATTGATAGAAAGACGAAGCGATATGAAGATATGATAATCTATTGTAATAACACTTCATTCCGTATCATCAATCATAATTGTTTGAATGTTCTTTTTTTTTTTTTTTTTTGAAAAGAGGGGTAGCAGCTCCCGAGTCCTAGGATATTATTAATATTTTCCCACGCCCTAGTTGTTTCCCTTTCATAACTCATGTCAAGTATCAGTCGACAGAAGATGAAAACCCAAAATAAAAGAGAGAGGCTGTCAGGGGTTAAGAAGGGGTGGGGAAAGGGGGCGGCCTCTTATATTCGATTTGCTACTGATGAGACATTAACTGCCTCAAATCTAACCATCAGACTGATTAAAGCCCCTCCCCCTCCCTTACACCCTTCTCCGAATCTAGCGAACCCCAATACTAGACATCTATATAATAATTCTGCGCTCGCGTTTTATCAAATGATAAATTCTCTATCATCTTCTTATGGTAGTTAGCGCTCTGATTACACTTTTTTTATCCCCTCTCTCTCTCTTTCTATCTCTCTCTCTATCAATCTATCTATCTATCTATCTATCTATCTATCTATCTATCTATCTATCTATCTATCTATCTATCTATCTATCTATCTATCTATCTATCTATCTATCTATCTATCAATCAATCAATCTATATATCTATCTATCTATCTATCAATCTATATAACTATCTATCTATCAATCTATATATCTATCTATCTATCTATCAATCTATATATCTATCTATCTATCAATCTATCTATCTATCTATCTATCAATCAATCAATCTATATATCTATCTATCTATCTATCAATCTATATATCTATCTATCTATCAATCTATATATCTATCTATCTATCTATCAATCTATATATCTATCTATCTATCAATCTATATATCTATCTATCTATCTATCAATCTATATATCTATCTATCTATCTATCAATCTATATATCTATCTATCTATCAATCTATATATCTATCTAACTGAAACGCCAAGATTGGGCACGCTCTTTTATTTGAATTTGGATATTGGGAATGATTAGGGCAGATAGAAATGCTAGAAGTCTATCTATCTATTTATTTATCTACATATTTATCTATATATTTATCTATACATTTATCTATCTGTTTAACTATCTATTTGTCAATCTATTTATCTATTATTTTATCTGTTTTTTTTATCTCTTTATTACAATCTTATTAAATTCTTTATATATCTATTTATCTATAGATCTATCTAGTTATCCATCTACGTTTCTATTTATCTGCTAGTCTATCCATCTATCTATCAGCCTGCCTGTCCGTATTACTCTCTGTCTATCTATATGCCCGCCCGACTGTCTGTCTAGCTTAATATATTAATAAAGGTAAAAAATGCATTTTTTTTTACTAACAATAGTTGGTATACGTTCTTGTCACACATTGATTTTATATTTACTTCTATATTTAATGTTTCCTCACCTTTAAAGTCTGCCATTACTCTTAGCACACAAATCGCCTAAAAAGCCTGCCTCTAAATAATTTAGCAAAGTGTCATTGTAAACCTCGCTTCTCTACAATAATAATATCCTAAGTCAGCTTCTACCCTGGTTTAATTCTACCTTGGTTTACTTCCAGTCTGGCTCTCTTTACGATCTGGATAAATCAGCCTAAAATTTATTCCTTTACGTTTTGTTTCTGGGGAGGGGGGGGGGGGACTTATCACAAACATAGTTGTATTGATTCCTTTAAAAAAAAAATTCAATTCATTAAAATATTACCTATTTCGGATTAACGCTTATGAACAAGTTAATAAATTCTTATCTTATCATATACATTACTGACGCTCCTTCTATTAAGAAGATTATCGCGTAATACGCTCATCCGTGGTCCGAGTGTAGTCTTGCATTTTTATTAATGTTTTAAATGTTGTTAAGTTATTGGTTTTCCTGGTTTGTTCAGGCAAGCCGTTCCATGCCCGAATGCCACTCGAGAAGAAAGAGTACTTATATGCATAATTTTGTTCTCGCATAAGAGACAAGAAAAGTAATTTTTGTCTTTATGTTTATCTGAGCTTTGCAACAAGTTGTTATTGGGTTGTATTTCTAAATTAGAGTTTAATGCCTTATGTATTATTACTACTTTAATCTTTGCCCTTCTGTCCTCTAGTGTTTCTAGGTTTAGTGATTTTACTAATGGTGTTATTCTTGTTAATTGGGAATGTTCACTAGTTATGAACCTTGCAGCTCTTTTTTTAATTTGTTCTAATTTTTTAATGTTGTCTTTAGTTGATGGGTCCCATACAGGTGCTGCATATTCTAGTATAGGCCTAACTAATGTGAGATAGCATTTTAGTTTTATATTCTTATTACATTTGTAAAAGTTACGTTTTATGAATCCTAATATTTTGTTTGATTTTTTAATTACTTCATCAATATGAGGGTTCCAAGATAACTTGTCATTTATTATTACTCCTAGATACTTAGCATTGTTAGTTTGAGTTAGTTCTTTACCATGAGTGAAGTAGTTTGCTATTATCTGTTTCTTTTTCTAGGATACCCTTATTAGTTGGCATTTTTCTGGGTGAAAAGACATACTCCAGTTTGATTCCCATTTTTGTAGTTCATCTACGTCTTTTTGTAGAAGTTCACTTTTAATGTCTTTATTAATTTATAAATTAGAAGAATACACAAAACTATTTAAAAAAATTGTTTCAAAATCAAATGAAAGTATGTAACAAAAAAAAAATTCACTTTCGAATAATTAAAATGATACAATGCTGTGCTTGATTTTTTTAAAAGTGTAAATCATGATAATATAGTTTGTACTGTTTAGATTATTATCTTTATCTCAGATCAATGTTGTACTTTTTGATGACATTTTAAATAACGTTTTTTTTTAAAACTGTATGACAAAATGCATTACTTTCCCAATCTGATAATCTGGTCTCATTTTTAAAGGGAGTCGCCGACTCTATCCCAATAAAATGGTAAAGAAAATCATATTTAAGCATTTAGCTGGCCACACAATCCAACACAAAAATAGGACAAACGCTGCTCACGTGTGCTAGGCAACTGACAAAGCAAGATCGAAATGTTGTGTATTTGTAATATTGTATAAAATAAAAAGTACTTGTTTCGGTAGATTTAGCCTTGTGGTTGGTAAGTTAATATTTATCGGTTACTTTAGCCTCGGCATACCAAGAGACAGTGTTATCTTAAAGACAATTATATGGCTCTATACCTAACCCAAACATTTTCAGTAATCTCAAAATTGTGAGTATCTATTTATCTATCTATCTATCTATCTATCTATCTATCTATCTATCTATCTATCTATCTATCTATCTATCTATCTATCTATCTATCTATCTATCTATCTATCTATCTATCTATCTATCTATCTAACTATGTATCTATCTATCTATCCATCTATCTTTCTATCTATCTATCCTTTTATCTATCTATCTATCTATCTATCCATCTATCTATCTATCTATCTACCTGTCTATCTATTAGTTATTTATCTGTCTATCAATCACTCTCTCTATCTCATATACAGCGCCGTTGCTAGGGATTTGGGGGCCCGGGGGGCCTTGCCTCTTTAGGGGCCCCTGCATTTTGACATTATGACATAAGAAAAAAACCAGTCGGACACTCCTTTGGGGGCCCCTCTCAAGTAGGGGCCCGGGGGGACTTTCGAATTTGGACCCATCTCCCCCTCCCCTAGCTACGCCATTTCTCTCTCTCTCTCTCTCTCGATATATATATATATATATATATATATATATACATATATATATATATATATATATATATATATACATATATATATAAATATATATATATATATATATATATATATATATATTTCTATCTATTCACACGCACACATATGTATATATATACAGAGAGAGAGAGAGAGAGAGAGAGAGAGAGAGAGATCATTGCAATATGTATACCCTTATACATATATACTGTGTATTGAAAATTTACAAATCCATACTATATATATATTAGAGAGAGATAGATATATATATATATTCTAAACGCTGTCTTACTCAGAAAAACACTTTTTATTTCGTCAATGAAATCCACTTCTATTCGCTAACTTGTCATCTCCATACAAGGGAGCCACTACACATATCTTGAGAATAAATATCCCACATAGATCTAGACGCTAGCTGAAGGAACATTTTTGCTTACAATAAATCTCACCTCATTCTAGATGACATCTGAACTTGACATTTCCTGACATATTTCACTCAAGAACAGTTTTAATTCTCCAACTCATCCTGACCTCATGAATGGGCTCTTAGCTGCAAAGGTCATTCTGCCTCCCCCCCCTTCCTTAAATTGTACGAAGCATCCATCTTCGCTCATTCTTAAGTATGACGTAGCAATTCTCATTCATAAGTTGGCCAGATAACTCGTCGGGAACGAAGGGTAGAAATAAATAAAAATAAAAGAAAATACAAATTATCACGAAAGCTAGACCAAGTTTTCAAGTAACGACCAAGTTCAAGATGCAACGTACACTCACACATAAACATACACACACACATATACACACAAAAACACATATACATTCTGGAATGAACTTCCGAACACAATTAAACAAGCGGACATTATTGACATTTTTAAAGCAAAACTAAAAACACACACTCATTCGACCTATTTTAATAACATAGCGTAAATGTAAAGCGGATTTGAAGACTAATTGTAAAGAAAAACGCTAATTCAATATGTAATTTGTAATTTGTACACATAAACACACTCACACAAATAAAAACAGACGCACATACACACACAAATTTTATATTGCTTGCTCAGCAAGACACCCATTGTCGAAAAAATATATTATATTAAAATGTGATGCACACAGAGTTAATTTTTTTTTTATCAATCAATTTCCTTTAAGTCCTCAGTTAGATATAGGCCCTCGACAATGCTTATCCACTCCTTTCGGTCCTGAGACAGTCTGTTCACCTCTTGCCACTGCATTCACCCCGCTTCTTTCGGTTCTCCACCACATTTTTTTGTACCTAACATTTTTTTTACCTTAAATTATTTTTAAACAAACTTGTCGGTAATTAAAAGAATATTTTTCTTGTTAACTGTAATGAAATCTTCAAATAGAGATTAGTTATCTTCTCTTCGTCGTATGAACTGCTTGAAACGAGAAAATGTCTACTAGATTTTTAAAGAAAAGTATCAAGTAAACTACCCGTCGGACCAAATTGATCCATAGGGCCAGTGAAGCAGCGTTCACCAGTTTCAGTGGCCACGGTGTACTAGGGGATCTGTGTCCAGCAGAATGCACAGCCGCCTTTACCTTACCCCAACTAGTGTCAGGTACCCATCAGCGCTGGGTAGACTTAGGGACATCCTCGATTCCAGGGAAACAATCCTAGCCTTCAAAATGATTCGAAACTAAGTACCTTTGGTACGCCAGTCAAAAACGCTGCCGCTCGGCCATGGGGCCCTATAAAGAAAAAAGTATAATGTAAAAATAGACATTTTTTTTAAAATTAAAAATGGCAACAAAAAAAACGAAATCGATTTGATTGTTTAGATTATAAGACAATAAAGTAAAATTTGAATAGTTTATTTTTTATGGTTAAGTAATTATATGCAACCATTGTGGCAACAATCAAACGGCGCAAGCTGACATAGTTCGGTCATGTGTTGCGGCATAATAACCTGCTAAAAAAAAATCCTCCAAGGCACCTGTAGAAGGTGGACGTCGGAGAGGCCGTCAGAGGAAACGCTGGTTCGACAATATAAAAGATTGGACAGGGCTGCAAATGACTGAACTATTGACAGCCGCTCAAGATAAGCAAAAAATGGGGGAAGATGACTGCTGCGGTGTCCATTAGCTCCCCCCAACGATCACAACGGTCATGGGATTGATGATGATGGGAATGAATTAAATGAGTACTCTTCTTTTGTATGTCAATGTCATCTTTACTTTAGCAGGACAGTTGAATGGAGTCTATCTATCTATCTATCTATCTATCACCTATCTATTTGTATATCATCTATCTATCTGTCTATTTATCCGTTTGCTGATCTCTCCATATATATCCATTCTCACATCCATCTCTTTTTTTTATCTATCAATCTGTAAAACTATCTTTCTATCTATCCATCCCCCCGTCTATCCACTCCATTTATCTTTATATCTATCTCTCCGTCTGTCTATTTAACATTCATCTGTGTATATATCTATTTATTTATGCATCAACAATCTATACACATTTCTTTTTTAATTCTTGTAAAAAAAATTTACTGTAGACACTCATAATATTTTATAATACAATTTCTTATCTAATTCGATTAACCCCTTGCTTATTTTTTAAAAAATAAATATAACATTATTTAATCTTGTTAATGACATTTTCACTAATGAAAAGAATATGTGTACATTTTTATTTACAAAATTGAATTTTCAATCAGTTTTTCAAACATTAAAAGTACATATACCATAAACAAAGCATTTTATTCAATAAAACGTTTTTTTTAAAAATAAATTTCTGTTAATAACCGCAATTGCTAAAAAAAAAAAATTTTGTTCTGAATCTAACTACACTTAATCGACAAACTAAATCAATAAAGACTTTAGGATGAAATTATTTAAAAATCTGGAATTCCGAGATTGACAGACTTCTGTACGCATGGACAGACTGAAGCTAAAAATAGATTTCCCTTAGACTGTTTGGACATTTTATTCTCTCCCTTGGAAAATGTATTTACTCGGAACTGTTTACAATATTTTATTTATTTCTGACGTCAGAAAGGCCGGAATTAAATCTTTCTGGTGGATTAGTTCATAGTTCATAGTTCATAGTGCATAGTTCTTCCTTTCTCTAACATTTTATATCCCTTCGTTATTGCTTTCTTTATATTTTAAATTTAATTCAGCGTATGGCAATAATTTTATTTAGCTACTAGGGCATAAACAAGTAAATAAAATTATTTTTTTCCATAATTTCTTTCTCTCAAGATTTTTTTTTTACTGGGCTAATTCTTTCTTTCTCTTAAATAACATTTCTCTTGGTTATTTCTGACTTTCTCTTAACTTACATTTCTCTAGGCTATTTCGTTCTCTCAGTATCTTAAATTATATTTATCTTGACTATCTCTGTCTTTCTCTAAGTTTAAAATTTTCTTTCCGTTTTTTCTTTCTTTGTCTTAACTCACCTTTAACTTGGTTATTTTATTCTTTGTCTTGAATTTAATTTACAGAATGGCAATAATTTCATAGAACAATCTGGTCAGTAGTTAGTACTTTAGAAAAACTGTTCAAGTCCGGATTACGTATTAAAAAGTGTGATATTTTTTAAAATATAATTATTTTTTTCCTATTATAACGATTTGTGAGCGTGTATTATTTACTGAGGCAAATACTTCAGAAAAGCACCCAGTATGCATTCAGTAAGTAATGGACGGCTGCGGACATTATGTTGGCTTTACATTCCCAACGTATTTTCAATCTAGCAAGCTCAGATAGTTTATCTGACATTTAATTACCTTGACCAGGGATCGGCAACCTACGAAACGCTTGCCAGACTCGGCGTGCAGCGCGATTTTCATTGGAACGCGAGAGACCCCCATAAAAAAGGCAATTCAAGTCTGTTTTAAGTACATGAAGTTATGTGTTTGAGCAAGATGAATTTTAAGCTTATGGCACGCTGAATGAATTACAAAACTTACTTCGGCACTCTATTGTCAATAGGTTGCCGGCCTCTAACCTAGACCTTGTGTTGGCTACACAATCCGCTCATATGCCTTCAACTTCAACTATTAAACCCGCGATCTTCAACTTGACTTGCCATACAAAAAACAACAACGCTACAATATTATGAACAGGTAGATTGAATTTAAAAAATAAACACTTTTATATTTCAATAAACCCTAAAGGGATCACGAACCCATTACAAACTTGTGTGGACACCGAACCAGATCACGAACCCATTACAAACTTGTGTGGACACCGAATTAGATCACGAACCCATTACAAACTTGTGTGGACACCGAACCAAATAGAAAAAAATTATCCAAGCGTAACGTGGACCTACTTTCCCTTGTTCAAATTGTCTTGCTAAAGTACAAACAGAAATATATCAGATATTTTTTTGTAGTATTCAAACGTGACTGCCTACGCCTTTACAGCACGAGTGTAGCTCGTCCATCTATATCGAGGTCAGTGCGAGGGAAAACCTTTTTTTATCCGAGTGCTTTTAAAAGGCACAAATATAATTATTATTTTGGTAAATATAAGAGACTTATTTAATATTGCGCTATATTATGTAATTTTTGTAATTATTAATTTTTAAAATATAAAAACTCCTCAATGGACAAACAATTAATGCAGGAAATGATTTTTACAACTGCTTAGCGTAAGAAATAATAATTAGTCAGAAATATTTTTTATATTACAAAACATAAATTTGTTGGCATCACTATTGAATGAAATGTGGACATTTCTTTTTATTAAAGGGAGATTATTAACCCGTTTTATTTGAGCTAATATTTCTAATATGTTTCTTCTTTTTATTTTTTTTATAAAAGAATAAATGGCTTACAAATTATAACTTTGAAATGATTAAACTGTAAAAAGTATTTGAAAATTATATAAATACTAAGAATTATGCCGTCAAAATGATGGAGAAACGAATTATTACAGTGTGTTTTGTCAAAAGATAAAGAAAAACAAACAATACTGTATTACAACAAAAACTGTAGTAAGAATGTTTGTTTCGGTATTTAAATTTAGTTCTTTTTTATTAGTTTATGGTCGCAAGAAAGGGACATCATTCTGAAATGGCGCTCGGTTTATAACCTTAACATAATTATATAATTAATAATATTATACGGCCAAAGAATTTATAAATATATTTTCAAACATTACATTAACTACCCAGTTTTTATGATTACTACGTATATATTCCACTTAACGATAATAGTCCTCTGATTCCTCGACATTTCTAATTAAAAGAAAACATTGAAGGAGATCTCAGTTAAACTGAGATTAAAATATAATTATAATTAACAAATGATTATGTTAAGACAATAATTACCATACATTTTTTAATGTTAATGTCTAGAATTAAATTATTGTATTTGATATAAATGCAAAAAAAGAGGATGATAATCACAAACACGTTAGATCTAATTTTGTAATTGAATATAAAACTTTGTAACGATTCATTTTTAGGCTGTTGGCACGCTGAATAATTTAGAAATCCTAGTTTGGCAGACTGTTAGCAAAAGGTTGTTGACCCCTGGCCTAGAGAATTGTATCCGTGTTCTTGGGTGTTTGTTGTTCAATGTTAAATGCGTGCTGAGCTTACATTATGTTTGTTGTTCAATGTTAAATGCGTGCTGAGCTTACATTATGTTTGTTGTTCAATGTTAAATGCGTGCTGAGCTTACATTATGTTTGTTGTTCAATGTTAAATGCGTGCTGAGCTTACATTATGTTTGTTGTTCAATGTTAAATGCGTGCTGAGCTTACATTATGTTTGTTGTTCAATGTTAAATGCGTGCTGACCTTACATTATGTTTGTTGTTCAATGTTAAATGCGTGCTGAGCTTACATTATGTTCGTTGTTCAATGTTAAATGCGTGCTGACCTTACATTATGTTCGTTGTTCAATGTTAAATGCGTGCTGACCTTACATTATGTTTGTTGTTCAATGTTAAATGCGTGCTGACCTTACATTATGTTTGTTGTTCAATGTTAAATGCGTGCTGACCTTACATTATGTTTGTTGTTCAATGTTAAATGCGTGCTGACGTTACATTATGTTCGTTGTTCAATGTTAAATGCGTGCTGACCTTACATTATGTTTGTTGTTCAATGTTAAATGCGTGCTGACCTTACATTATGTTCGTTGTTCAATGTTAAATGCGTGCTGAGCTTACATTATGTTTGTTGTTCAATGTTAAATGCGTGCTGAGCTTACATTATGTTTGTTGGTAGCATTATACAAATAATATAATTATCATTATTATATTTTTCCTATAATAAATATCGCTCAGAATACAAAACAACACAAAAGATTCAACAACAAGTCTATTGCCTTTATTGCGTTGTTAAAAAATAGTGTAACAACCTTGACCTTATCGATTCGGTCAATTTTTAATGCTCACTCCGGGAAGCTAACTCTAAAAACGTCTAAAATTTATTGCTGCATACATTATTATAAACCTTCACCAGCATTTTTTAAATAGGCAAACATCTTATACAAACTAATATCTTATACCGTCTAACATTTTATACAGTCTAACATCTTATACAGTAAAAAAACTTTTTTTTATCTAAAGTTTAAAACACACGCAATTAGTTTTTGTTGTAAATCAATGGTTCCCAAACTGTACAACGCGGTGTCTTCACTTTGAATATTTTCAAAAGCAGTGTCTCTCTCTCTCTCTCTCTCTCTCTCTCTCTCTCTCTTTCTCTCAAATTATTAGTTTCCATTTCAATTCAGTGGGGATATACAAGATCTATGGCTTTGACTCCTAGAAGGGCGCCATGATATAATCTTATTTCATAACAAGGGCGCTGCGAGGTGAGACTGTTTGGGAACTAATGGTCCAAAGTCATGTTAATTCTCATTTCTGTAGAATGTATTATGAAAAAAGAATATTTGTTTTGTTTTTGGACATATTGAAATAAAAATGTACAATTTCGCTTGATTAGTAAATTTTAAAGTATTTTTTGTTAACTTTTGTGGAATCACAAGGAACAAATTAATCGAACCTACTCAGAAAAGTTCCAAATGACTTTCCTATAAAATCAGAATATTTTTAGCGAAGTCACCAACAAACTGACAAGTTTGTTCTAATGTATCCAGACCAATTTATAACGAGTTCGCTTCATTTACTTATAGCCTTAGGACTCGATAGATTCATCAAATAGTAGTGTATTATTTCTTCTAAAAATACACTGTCTCCCGTCATTAGCAGAAGACTAGTTATATAGCCTGTCTACACTGATCGTCGGGTATTGATTGAAAGAGAAGAGATAGCTCTAACTGAAAAATGGTTATGCTGTCCAGTCTTCTTTCTGTAAGTGTCCGTGGCTGTCCATTGAATGGTCGGTATTGATTTCAGTTGACCACAATCAGGACAGTGGCGAGCTATCTACATAAATACGTCTTCTCGGCCAATCAATGGAGGAGGAGAAACATACAAGAATTGCGGAAACCGAAATGGAGACATGAACAAAGGTGTCCATTTCTAAATACGACTCTTATAGAACAGGCGTTTAGATATGAGAGTTATACAAGCAGGCGTTCAAATATGAGAGTTATACAAGCAGGCGTTTAAATATGAGAGTTATACAAGCAGGCGTTTAAATATGAGAGTTAACAAGCAGGCGTTTAAATATGAGAGTTAACAAGCAGGCGTTTAAATATGAGAGTTAACAAGCAGGCGTTTAAATACGAGAGTTAAGCAAGCAGGCGTTTAAATATGAGAGTTAACAAGCAGGCGTTTAAATATGAGAGTTAACAAGCAGGCGTTTAAATATGAGAGTTAACAAGCAGGCGTTTAAATATGAGATTTATACAAGCAGGCGTTTAAATACGAGACTTATACAAACAGGTGTATAAATATGAGATTTATACAAGCGGGCGTTTAAATATGAGACTTATACTAGCAGGTGTATAAATATGAGAGTTATACAAGCAGGCGTTTAAATATGAGAGTTAACAAGCAGGCGTTTAAATATGAGATTTATACAAGCAGGCGTTTAAATACGAGACTTATACAAGCAGGTGTATAAATATGAGAGTTAACAAGCAGGCGTTTAAATATGAGAGTTATACAAGCAGGCGTTTAAATATGAGAGTTAACAAGCAGGCGTTTAAATATGAGATTTATACAAGCAGGCGTTTAAATACGAGACTTATACTAGCAGGTGTATAAATATGAGAGTTATACAAGCAGGCGTTTAAATATGAGACTTATACAAGTAGGTGTATAAATATGAGAGTTATACAAGCATGCGTTTAAATATGAGACTTATACTAGCAGGTGTATAAATATGAGATTTATACAAGCAGGCGTTTAAATATGAGAGTTATACAAGCGGGCGTTTAAATATGAGACTTATACTAGCAGGTGTATAAATTTGAGAGTTATACAAGCAGGTGTATAAATATGAGAGTTATACAAGCAGGCGTTTAAATATGAGAGTTATACATCCAGACGTTTAAATATGAGACTTATACAAACAGGTCTATATTTTAACTCACACTTAAAACATAGATTTTTTCAACTGAAATATCCAACTTCACGTGAAACGACAAAAATGATGGCTTAAAAAAACAACAACAACTAAATGAACATCAAGAACACAGTTGTTGTTTTGGTGTTGTTTTTTTGGTTTTAGCAAAGAATATAAATATGGGAAATGCTAGTCTTAAGTTTGTTTTACAACTTTAAGACTTTCTTTAACAAAAAACAAAACTAAACAACTTTTACCTTAACTCTAACTCTTAACATACGCTCTTAATTCCTTTTTACGACTTTACAAGAGATCAACTTGTAGAATTAAAAGATGCCATGTTAAAAGAAACAATCTTTAATTTACACTTTTTTTTTTATTGTAGAAAGTTTTTTTTTGTTTTTTTTCAGAATTCAGACCTACATTTTGGAACATCAATTCTTGTTTTTATTGTTGTCTCTCACACTCGTGCAAAGATACACAACAACTCGGACACCGCTAAACCCTATCCCACGCTATAAAACCTAATAAAGCATCACGCCTCTGGACGCTAGGCACGTCATGTTTTCTGGCAATACACGTCTTATGTTTCCATACACCGCCCCAGAGAAAGTCATAAATCCCGGGACATTAATTCCTCCACCGGACCTCCCTCCCGCCATCTTGTCCCGTCGCCATCTTGGGGAGGAGGAAGTCAACTAGGTGAACCATTAAAACGGAATATTTCCACATAAAGCTTTGAGGCTTTTCCGTTTTTGCTCACTTTTCCCCGTGAATGTCCCCGGGAGTTATTGGACGGGGGACAATACATCATCTTATTCTACGCCATGAGATCGGTGTATTTGATGACGCTAAGTTCTATTGTGGGAAAACGAGATAATGGAAATGTACGTACGCAAGTAAGCCGGCACGTTGAATGACTAAGGCCTAACCGAGAAGACGATTTCTACCTACTGCCGAAATAGAGTATTTTGACGTACTATTAGCTGAATCCGGGAAGGAAGCGATTAGTAACGGCAACTCCGGAGTTATTTTATCATATACAAAGCTTAGTCTCACTTTTACCACTTCCGTCACATTTTCCCATTACAATTTTACCTACAACAACAGATTCTGTTAAAAAAAACTATCAAGTCTGAATTATGTATTAAAACGTTTGATATTTATTGTAGTATGCAATTCTCTTTATCTCTGGTGAACGCTGCTTCACCGGACCTATGGATCAGTTTGGTCCGACGGGATACTTTACTTTACTATATGTAAGAGGCAATTTCAGGTTATACACTAAAATGACTTACCTTTAGAAATACAGCTCGACAATCCACAACATTAGCTGGTTAAAGTAAAGGTGGCTGTGCATTGTGCTGGCTACATAACCCCATTGATCTCGGTGGAAACGAGAACTGGTTAAAAAAAAGACACCCCATAGACCACGGGTCGGCAACCTTTTGCTTATAGTGTGCCAAACTAGGATTTCTAAATCATTCAGCGTTCCAACAGCGTGAAAGTTAAACTGCTCAACTATATTATTTAGTGTCGTAGCAAGACCAAGACCAAAACAAAAGGTGCGTTATAGAGATAATCATAAAAGCGTTTTATATTTAATTACGAATTAACCTGTTTGTTATCTTTTTAAATCCATTCATAGCTATACCAAAACTTCATTATTCAACTTACACATTAATGGTTAATGGTTAATAAATCAACATTTAAATTTACTTGTTAAGATATAGAGTCTAGTTCTAGTATTAGCAATTAATTCATTATAGTTTGATCTCAGCCTGGCTGAGATTTTCGATAATATAATTTATTTAACTTTTAGAAACCGTTCTAGGTTATTAATTAATTGCAATTAAGCGTAATAGATAGGTAGTAAACATACGTACTGGTAGTTAATGTAATGTTTAAGATATATATATAAATTCTTTAATCATATAATATTTATATAAATTTCAAATATCTTATATTTTATATAGACTAGTGTGATCATTTTAAAGTTAGAGATCTAAATTATACGCCTTCTTTTTTAAAAGGAAACAACAATAAAACAAAGAAAATATTAGAAATATTAACGCAAAGACAACGTATTAATGGTTTCCCTTTAATTAAGTTCTCCATATTTGATTCTAGTGAGCCAAACGAGTTCATTTTTTAATATAACTAGTTTTACATATAAATTATGCATTAATAAAGTCGATTTAAGGAGTTAATTTGTTTAAACATTAATAATTGCAACAATTTTTATAATATAAGGCTAGTATATAAGCCTCTTAAATTTATTACAATAATAAACAAACAAATTTGGTTTAGAAATAATAATATGTATGCCTAAGTAATAGAGTTGAGAATAAACACGCTTTTGAATGTAATTAACATGTATCAATAATGGATGCTATTCGCTAATTTTTCAATGTCAGGTATATATTTTGTCACTTCTGAATGGTCAAGTGTAAGTGAACTCTTTGTATACTTAAAACAGCTAATCTAATAAAAAATAGATCTAATTAGTTTGTAGTAAGATGATGCCAGTAAGGTTTGATGTAGCATGGAGACATGAGTCCATGAATGTGAAAATCTTGCCTTTGTTCAGAGAACTCGGCATTGAGTGCTTCAATGAACTTCTGAAAAGGCTTACCTATCTTAATTCGACTTAAATTAAGAAAATAGTTAAATGTTTCGAAATTTGTTTCACGGCAAGATATGTCCAGTTTCAAAGCAAATCCGTTCCAGTGATCCAACACTTCAAGTGCTTTTAGACCCCGTCCTTGTAAATGCAAGTTCAACTCACTGAGATGTGTCATTCAGAAACAAGTCAGCTCTCCGCATTCGAAATGTTTTTGTTTTCATCAAGTTACACCTTAATTGCTTCCAGTCAAGAAACGAATGTTTCCAAGACAATAATCCGTATCACTTTCTTTTAGAGGAGACTTGAGCAACTATAAAACTGATTCAATCACATATCACAAATCCAATGATGAGCGCTTTACATACAAACATTCTTGAATTTAAGCAGTCGACATCCAGTGTGATTCCCATGTAGTTCACCATGCATCACCCATTTATATGCTTACGTTCGTTATTTCGAAAATCTCTTGCCTGGAGGTCTCTCGCGTGCCAATGAAAATCGTGTTAAGAGTCGCACGCGTGCCTTAGGTTGCCGACACCTGCCATAGACCATAGGTGTCAAAATCAAGGCCCGCGGTCTACATTCGTCCCGTCGTACAACTATACACGACCAGCCAGAGGATTGATTGAAACAATCCTTAAAATTCTCCACTGACAATCGAACGAGCGGTGCATCATCAAAACCACAAATCTTTAGTAATTATCAATGGTCAATAGAACTGAACATGCTACTCAGGTATAGATTTAAAAAACAACAACAACCGATATCCTAATCTTTCCTTTTTTTTGTACAAGTGACTTCAATGCCAAAGCCATGTTGCAATGTTCTAGATAGAATTCCTATTTCCGTATCTTGTATTCTTTTGTTCCACCAAGGGACACCATAGTTGTTTGTTATTTGCTAATGTCTGAAAACTATTTTCCAAGTAAACATGGCGTCTCTTTTGTGTTACTTTGCGCAACAGACCGATCAATATGTATTCTGAAATTCCTTCAGGACTGTTCACATTTCATGGAAGCAGTTTTGTTTTTTACCTCTGTAGAATACTGGCCTGGCGACAGAGCGTTAATGTTTTATTCCAAATGGATTTTGGTTGAAACCTGGGTCAAATTGACATGATTTGTTTATTGGGTTACGGGCTGTGCGGACTTGTCAAATTTTTACAAGATCTTGGTAATTGTTACGAAATATTGACCCGCATTTTGACCCGCCTACGACCCGATTGGGGGGCAAGGTGGCCGAGCGGCAACGCGCTCGGCTGGCGTACCGAAGGTCATGGGTTCGTATCCTGGTGAAGGCTAGTATTTGTTCCCTGGTCTGGAGGGTGTCACTGAGCCTATACAGCTCTGATGGGTACATGACTTTAGTTGGGGGTAAAGTAAAGGCGACTGGGCATTTTGTTGTCCACACAATCTCCCAATATGCTTGGACACAGAACGCTGGTTCACCGGCCTTATGGTTCAAATTGATACGACGGCGATCGTTTACGACCCAATTACGAAATTATAAATGTGGAAAAAATAATATTGTCGCCAATTTCCCCAGATATTATTTCTGTTTTTAAAAGTTCAAATTCCAGTAACTACATTACTACAGAATATGTATATTCAAACACAGGAATATATACCGTAGATATTAATTAGCATACAATATCTACTTTTACAACCAACTGTACTTAACATAAACTTATATAACATACAGTACTCAACCAGTGCCCTCACATAGGGGGGGGGGGCAAATGGGGGCATTTGCCCGGGGCGGCATTTTCAGGGGGCGGCAAATGTACTCTAAATATAGCAAATATAGCACTAAACAAGCAGTTACAAAGTATGCAAAGGGGCAGCGCTGAAACTTTTGCCCTGGAGTGCCACATAAGCTTGTAAAGGCACTGTACTCAACGTATACTTATATAAGTAGCGCTACTCAACAAATGCACATAGAACAACCGGTACACAACATATACCTATAGTACCAACGGTACTTAACATACACATATATCTAATGCATATAGAACAACTCTGAACAATCGGCACTCAACATATACCTATAGAACTAACGGTATTGAACATACGAAAACATCAACGGTTTAGACATAAACGTGTCAACTGTAGACTCTACGAGATCATTATAATAACATAAAGATATTATTCACTCAAGCTCGACACTTACAATAATGGAAATCGTATTATTTTATATATTTAATTTTTTTTTTATTTCGTGTGTCGCAGTTGAAGTAGAGATTACGGGGAGGGTATGTATGTTGGTACAAGGATGCTGCGCATTGATTTTCCCGCCAATAAAATAAAATTTTACCGGACGTGAGAGAGAATGGGGCGCAATTGAAATCCCAAGGCTCAGCGGGGGGTAACTGCATGTGTTACTTCGACTCGAACGAGTTATCTTTTCAATAGCGTTTTTATTTATTTTTTCCTTCTTTATGTTGACAGTGGACTATGTAAATATTGAATGCATTAGCGCATATCGGGAATATCTCAGTTTTTTGTAAATAGTAAAAATGAATGCTGGTGCAATGGTCTAATCGGCAGCACGGTGGACTACAATTTCAAAGTCTCTTGTTTGTCAAATCCTAAACAAGAAATGTTTGCTCTTGTAGTTGTTTCTTAGTTTATTCAGCTCTGAAAAAAAAATGACAGGCCACACAATCTCCTTGTATGATTGTATTACTTTTCTTCACTTTTTATTTAGAACATAATGACTTATACTGAAACTTCTTTTTGTGCTTACTTTTTTTTTGTTACATTCAAGAGCTACTGTTTCCAGTAAGTAAATTATCCTACGGACCGAAATGATCAAAGGGCCGGTGAAGCAGCGTTCACCAGTTTCTATAGCCACGGCATACTGTGGGATGTGTGGCCAGCACAATGCCCAGCCGCCTCTACTTTACCCCAACTAATGTCGGGTACCCATCAGAGCTGGGTAGACTCAGGGACACCGTGCTCCAGCACACTTAAGTTATTTACTTTCACCGTTGCTCTTGTCGTTCTTTTTTTTTTCTATTGCATTTCAGCGTAGGTTGGGATAATCGTTAAAATAAGAGTAGGTGGAGACATCTTTTACTTATATATTACAGACGCTCCTACTATAAAGAAGATTATTGCGTCTTACGCTCATCCTTGGTCCGAGTCTAGTCTTGCATTTTTATTAGTGTTTTAAATGATGTTAAGTTACTGATTTTCCTGGTTTGTTCGGGCAACCCATCCTTTGTACTTTGCATTGTTAGTTTGGGTTAGATCTTTACTATGGATGACGTAGTTTGAAATTATTTGTTTCTTTTTCTTGGATACTTTGGGTGAAAAGACATACTCCAGTTAGATTCCGATTTTTGTAATTAAACAGAAAGCTTTTAGATATTACAATATTTAAATTACAGAACTATAAAAAAGTAGTTCTTGCAATTAAAATTTATTATATTCGGTGCAGTTAAATCGATGTACAATAAAAAACGTTTATCTTTGCTTATCTTATCAGATACATTGCAAACATTGATTGCTACAATGAATATTTGTTCCTTCAGAAACCACTGAAATGAGTGGAACTGGTTGTTGAATTATTTATTCACGCCACATAATATCAGCAAAGTTATTTCCCCCCTGTACAGATTTGATTAAGACTTGATGGGTGATGCTTTCGCGCCGATTGCATAGTAGATAATTGAATTGCCCCCTATCTTGCTCATCCGCCCTTAAACCCCCAGAATGCAAACCATAAATTGCAATCCTAGATAAGAATCAGTTCCCAAAAGTTCAAGAAAAGAGGGGGGGGGGGTAGGTAGAATCAACTTCCGGTGATGAGGCGCTGGAGCAAGTCTTACTGACAAGGGGCAGCCAGCCCGTATCGTAATAGTGCTGGGAATTTTCCCACTTTCTTGTCACCGTTGAGACATCGGATTACAGGAAGAGAAAATGAAATTATTAGAAAAAGTAAGATTAGATTTAGAAGAATAAAGTAAATGGAATTTGAAAAGTAAAGATCTGGTTTATCTGCCTTGTTTCATTTCAATAGCATGACAGCAAGTGGTTCTTCAGTTAATTGATGTTCTGCGAAGTTAATATTATAACGGTATTAAAAATTGGACATTGTAAATTTATTGTCTTTAAAATATCGTATTCGGTGTGTATGTTAAAAAAAAAGAATTAAACAGCCTCGCAAACATACACACACACGCGCTCATACATACACACACACACGCGCTCATACATACACACACACGCGCGCGCGCATACATACACATACTTACATTCATATCGGTTTTTATTCATGTTCCACTTCTATTTGCTCGTGTGTAAGAAGTTTTAAGATTTAATACCTATTATGACCCGATCTATACTTGCCCAGGTCAAACAGCGGATAATAAATAATACATAATAAATAATAAGATCAATGATAAATTGCTAAAAAAGATTCAATTTCTTAAGTTGTCTGAGTCGTCTCAATTCCAGAAGGTCAACAATATCATCCAGATGCCTTCTTTCATTTTTTTCTCTTTTTTGTTGTTGAACAAAATATTGAAGAAAAAAAAATACAATAATTCCATCCCCGGGCTATGTGAGACAGAGATAGATGCCGAGGCGTGAAGACGTGTTTGGAGAGTTTTGTGCAAACTGTCCGGAAGTGTGTCACTGGTTATGAAGATGAGACGGAAGTGGACAGTGCTTCATTCTTAATGGAGGCTTTTTAATGAAACCATTTTAGTATTTTTTTTTGTGTGTTTGAGGTTTACTATGGTGGGGTAGGGCATTCATGCCTAAGGGCTTCTGACACTGTGTGACTTTTTGGCTAGTTTATTTCTCTGTTAGTACGCCGGGGGTGAATGAGAACAGAAATGTATATACGAATGCCGGGGTGAGTTTGTGAATGTCGAGAAAGTAAGATTAAGTAAAGTATCACATTATGACTTAAGATTAAGTAAAGTATCACATTCTGACTATGTTAATCCATGTAGGGGAATAAAGTCAAGCACTGCTTTACCAGTTTGAGAATCCAAAGCATACAACGGGATTGTTTAGCCAATATACATCTCTTTACTTTTCTAGTATAAAAAGTAAAGTAAAGTATCCCGTCGGACCAAATTGATCCATAGGTCCGGCGAAGCAGGGTTCACCAGTTTCTTTGGTCACGGCATACTAGGTGATCGTGTGACCAGCACTATGCACAGCCGCCTTTACTTTACCTCAGCTAAGGTCAGGTACCCATCAGAGCTGGGTAGACTCAGGGACACCCTCCAGAACCGGGAAAGAATCCTAGCCTGCATCAGGCCACCGTGGTCCCTACTGTCTAGTATGGATGTCTGTTAACCCGCCGTGTCTGAGAAACTCATGTGAAGCCCTCTCAAGATTATAAAGACAAATAGTTCGAACCGCAATTTAATCCTACAAGCTTTTGAAATTGTGATCCAAGCGCGCTGCCGCAAGACCATAGTGTTCAAGACACACCCTGGTTTATTAAAGAACAACTCAACTCTATCGTCTTACGGAAATTTCCCTTTAGACAAAATGCAATGTATACCTGTACGCCAAATTTTCTTTCTTTCGCTTATCATTTCGACATTTTGAAGATTTAGACTTTTGTTGACTATAAACAAAAAGTATCTATAAATATACACTTCTAATAATAACAACAAAAATAAAACAACTAGAACAAAAGAGAAAATTATCTCAGATTTTCAAAGATTAACTCAATTAAGATTTCTTTCGATGAGATTTTGGGCTAAAACGTTTTCTTCTCCTTATAAATCCCACAAAACCTAAACTAGAATAGTTCCTTATAATTCACATCTTCATATTTTTCTTATCAGATAAAATCCAACCATTTCTTAGTCTAAAAGGTTGTTGTTGTTTTGTTTTTAAATACATAAGTTTCAAAATAACGGAATTTGATTTTCTCAATATTCCATTAGCGGCTAATGAAAACCATAACTTCCACAATTTTTCAGGGAATTTTGTTGTTGAAGTTTTTTTGTCCATAGCTTTCGTGTTAATTAAATCAATAAGTTCTTCCTATCTAATTTTTGGTTTATGGAATCCTATTAGTGACTTTGCTGTCGTTGTTTTTTTTTAACATTTTCTTTTAAAATTGAAATGTCACCATTTGTAACTTTTGCAATAAAGACTTTGTTAACCCTTCCCGTACCGACCTACTTCTATCTATGCTGCCTTCAGTTCCGCTATATACGCGCCCGGGACTGTAAGGGTTAAGATGAATTTAAAATTTGGATCAAAGATTATACAAGTCACGGAAAACAAACTGTGAAAACATGAGTCATGTTAAAAATAACAGCGTGATTAACAGCAATACTTTTAACAATAGATATGCAGCTTCAGTATAACTAACAGCAATACAAATAACAAAGGTTACCGTTCATCAATGATAACAATAACAAACGCACGTGATAGCATCATTATCACCGACATCAACGATTAATGATAACATTAGTAACAGCATAACAATAACATCAATAGCTTTATCTATAACTACACTATAACCAATCACTACCCCAACCAACAAAATAGCAACAAACATAGAAAACTACACATTCAATAACTTCCTACAAATTAACATCAACAAACATCAAACATAAAAATCAATAACTCATCAATATCAACAACAAATTAAGTGCTCTAAAAACGTAAATGCTATAATACGACGTTCGTTTTAATTTACACAGGGCTTTATACAATTAAACCGAAAACAAGGCTTTTGAATTACAATCAGTACAATCAATATTTTCCGATTTCCATCAATTAGAATACATGTAATGCATCTCGATGTCAATGCGCTACTAACTCAAGTTCATATTTTTCCCTCAACATTCAATGAAAAATAAATAAAGAAAGTATCCCGTCGGGTCAAATTGATCCATAGAGCCGGTGACGCAGGGTTCACCAGTTTCTGTGGCCTTTGCATACTAAGTGATCGTGTGGCCAGCACTATGCTTAGCCGCCTTTACTTTAGCCTAACTAAGGTCAGGTACCCCTCAGAGCTGGGTAGACTCAGGAACACCTTCCAGACCCGGGAGAAAATCCTAGCCTGGATTCGAGCCCACGACCTTCGGTACGCCAGTCGAACGCCGGCTCCAGCGTGCCCCCATTAACATTCATTTTAGTAGATTATGTTACAAGTTCTCTTTCTTCCCGAGTGGCATCTTAGAATGTAATGGGTGACCCTGAAAAAAATAACCCGGAACACAAAGAACTTAACATTATTTAAAACACTAAACAAAATGCAAGACTAGACTCAAAACACAGATAATCCTGGGACGCCAAACTCCTGCGTACAGAAGGAGCGTCTGTAAAAATGTAATACGAGGAAGTGCCATAGAAAATACATAAGCCAGAGAAGACTATGAGATGTAATAATTAATCATGGCATTTTTTAAATTTTGATCTAGCTCAGGCTCATCAAACGCGTAAATTGAATCGATCTACACTCGTATCCTTGTATTCCTCCGCAAAGTGTTAATTCAATCAAGCGAAACATGTTAGTTTTCCAACCACATTCAAATGTCACATTTGGCATATCCAAATTTAGCAGGACACTTAGAGATTTACTTCCCGCCTTCAACCTCCTTTCCATCTTTACAAGAGAAACGTTTATTGTTACATCTTTAGCCTACACCCCTTTGCACAAAAAAGCGTGCTCTTAGAGTGACCCCCCCCCACCACACACATACACACAAACACATAGCCTACATACACATATCCCTGTATGAATAGATGCATATATTCTGAAGATTGATTCTAGGTTGACAGTTTCAAAGACAAATATTCTTTAAGAACGATCACGTTTATCAGAATAACGTATTTTTCTTTAGAGACCAGATTGTTTGTTCTCCAGCATTCGAAAAACACATGCCAGTTTGGACTCTTGAAACAATTTTTTTAGTATTAAAAAAAAAAGAAAAGAAAAGTCTTATTTTGCTAAGTTGAAAACAATGTCTTCACCTCTGGTAACGAAGGTTTGGGTCTGATTGATTTATCTGTGACGAGAGTGGTGCAGACATCCACGCTTGCATGTCATTGAGAGATCCACCCCCCCACATCCCCAGCCCGCCACACTAGGTAGGGAGACATGAACGTAATGATGAGTGTCGGGCCTTCGGTTGGGGGGGGGGAGGAGGGAGAGGAGGGTGGCGGAGTATGGGGGCAATTTCGATTTATATAGGTAATCGGTCATGCGTGACGCAATTCATTTTTATTCCTGCATTGGACCGTGTTCT